>JAJMFW010000050.1:0-79969 GCA_030574975.1 Teunomyces atbi | reverse complement strand
CGTAGTGGTGTATTCCGTTGGTTCAGCAGATTCAATGATTGAGGATGATGTGGTCCACGAGCCTTGAGAGTCGGTGGTGACAACAACGTCGGCAGTACCGGTGGTAACAGAGCCATCAGTGTTCGTGGAAGTGAACGTGGTGGTGTATTCCGTTAGGACGTTTTGAGTGTCAATTGAAGTACTTCCACTGATTTTATCAGTAGAAGACGAAACTTTTGATGAATTCCATGGTACTGTAAACGATCCTGAGGAAGAAATTGGTTTAAGGGAACTAAATGTGAGCGATGGAAATTCGGAATTTGATTGAACTGATGTAGGAGATGAAGAGGGGTTCGTGTATGTGTTTGTTGTACTGTCTGAAATTGTAGAACCAGAGTTGGATGGTTCTGTGGATGGCACTATTGTTGAATATGAGCTGGAGTATTCTGCGGCTGATGAAATTGATGAACCAGAAATTGAAGCTCCTGTACTTGAAGTTGTTGTCGAATTAGACGTAAATGATTCTGCGGCTGACGAAATTGATGAACCAGAAATTGAAGCTCCTGTACTTGAAGTTGTTGTCAAATTAGACGTAAGTGATTCTGTAGCTGACGAAATTGTTGAACCAGAAATAGATGAGTCTGTACTTGAAGAAATTGTAAAATTAGATGTAAGTGATTGTATGGATGATGATGTTGTTATGGAATCTGTGCTTGATGTGTTCGGAGGGACGTCAATGACAACTGTAGCAATTTCACCAGGATTTGCGGTATATGTGAACGTTGCAGTTGTAGAATCAGACCACGTAGATGTGATAGTAGTCGTTGGAATAGGCAATTCAATAATGACGCTTCCTGTTTCTCCAGGTTCTGCTGTGTAGGTTATAAAAGTAGTTCCTTCACCAGTCCAGGTAGAGAAATATGTGATTGTAGGTACTGGCAACTCAATAATTACAGTACCCGTTTCACCTGGAGCTGCGGTTTCGGTTATGACAACTGTCTCATTTCTTGTCCATGTGCTGGTAAGTGTAACAGTTGGAACAGGTAACTCCACAATAACAGTACCTGTTTCTCCTGGAGATGCAGTTTCTGTTCTCGTTGCAGTCCAAGCACCTGTCCAGGTTGTTGTTATAGTTGTGGTTGGTATTGGCAATTCAACAAGAACAGTACCAGTTTCACCAGGTTCTGCAGTTTGTGTGATAGTCGTAATATTCTCTCCGGTCCACGTCTGTGTGATGGTAGTCGTTGGAATTGGCAATTCAATAAGCACAGTGCCAGTTTGTCCAGGTAATGCGGGGTCAGTGACTGTGACAATTTCGTCTCCTAACCAAGTTGTTGTCAATGTTACAGTTGGAACTGGCAATTCAACAAGAACAGTACCAGTTTCACCAGGTTCTGCAGTTTGTGTGATAGTCGTAATATTCTCTCCGGTCCACGTCTGTGTAATGGTGGTTGTTGGAATTGGCAATTCAATAAATACAGTACCCGTTTCCCCTGGGAGGCCTGTTTGAATGATCGTGGTGGTATGATCTCCTGTCCAAGTTTCAATTATGGTCGTTGTTGGAACTGGTAATTCTACTAGAACTGTACCGGTTTCTCCAGGTACTGCGGTCTGCGTTACCACTAAGGTACCATTGCCTGTCCAGGTTTCAGATGTCGTAATAGTTGGAACTGGTATATCAATTATAACAGTACCAGTTTCTCCGGGAACTGCAGTTTGTGTTATTGTTGTGGTATCTTCACCTGTCCATGTTTCTGTTACAGTTGTAGTTGGCACTGGTACCTCGATAACAACAATACCGGTTCCATTTAAGGAAGCAGGATAAGTAATGGTAGTTGTGTCCATACCTGTCCATGTTCTGGTGGTTGTAATGGTTGGCTTGGGATCAAAAATGATAACAGTACCTGTTTCGCCAGGTGTGGCGCTTACCGTTGTGGTAGATCTCATTTCTCCAGTCCACGAGGTAACTACCGTTGTAGTGGGAACAGGGACGTCCACCCACTCGGTAGCGGTACCATCAGGACCTGACACAATACTTTCGGTGCTGGTAATTGAATTTGTCCAGGTCAGAGTAAACGTAACGGTTGGTACTGGAACGTCAACAATGACAGTAGCAGTTTCGCCTGGCTCAGCAGACTTTGTAATCGTAGTCACATTATTTCCAGTCCATGTGGATGTAACCGTTGTAGTAGGAATAGGAACTTCAACAATTACGGTACCTGTTTCACCAGGTGCAGCAGTTTGAATAACGGTTGTTGTGTTCTCACCAGTCCATGTAGATGTAATCGTTGTAGTAGGAATAGGAACTTCAATAATAACTGTTCCAGTTTCTCCAGGTCCAGCTGCAATGGTACTCGTTTCACTTGTAGATTCTGTCCATGTTTCAGTGATTGTCGTAGTTGGAACTGGGACCTCAACGAAAACTGTACCAGTTTCCCCTGGAGCAGCAGATATTGTGAGTTCTGTGGTCACATCACCGCCCCAAGTTCTTGTAACCGTAGTTGTAGGAACTGGTAATTCGATAATGACACTACCAGTTTGACCGGGATTAGCAGTTCTAGTAATAGTAGTTGAACCGCTGCTAGTCCAAGTCAGCGTTAAAGTTGTGGTAGGAACCGGCACTTCAATAATCACTGTTCCCGTATTTCCAGGAGTAGCTGTCCTAGTAACCGATGTCGTATAACTTCCTCTCCATGTAGTTGTGATTGTGGAGGTAGGAACAGGTACTTCGACTAGTACGGTTGCAGTCTTACCTGGAGTGGCGGTTTTTGTACTTTGTGTAGTCACTGAACCAGTCCATGTACTGGTTGTTGTCACTGTAGGAACTGGAACAAGAACTTCAATTGTTTTGGTACTATCGTCACCGGGTTGGTATGGGAGAGTTGTTACTGTTGTAGAGCTACCAGTCCAAGTAGAAGTTACAGCAATAATAGCTGCACCATCTTGGCCATTGATCTGTTGATCTGCGTAGGAACCCCAGTTAACTGAGAAACCGTTACCTCTTTGAAGTAATGCGCCTTTGCATGTGTAGTAATCTTGATATTGAACGGAGTTTGTTGTTGGATTCTCAACTGTGAGATACATAAAAGGATGATACCCTGCAGGAACCTCACCGTAATCGACAACCCATCCCGAGGATGTACACCTGTTTCCACGAATTGACAACGGAGAAATACTCAAGGTGTTCATTGAAATAGGAGACCCCCAAGGGTTAAGATCAGCGACCATACCAATCCAAGACCGACTACAATCGACTCTGCCGCCTCTAACCTCCATACCAAAGGTACCCCAAGTGAAACCATTCGGACAACCGTTTCCCATCAAGGTGTATTGTAAGACGTTCAATGTAGGAGATAATCTAGCAGCATAATCAGGTTTGTTTCCAGTACTGGGTGGGTTCATGTCGAAATCAACTGGAGCAGAAAGGTCATTTTCCCCGTCGGAAAAAGTAATAATATTTCTGCCTAAAGTGAATTTTTCGGCACAGGTAGAATCACTAAGACCTCCACTAAAACCGGTATCAAAAGTCAAACTAATAGAAACTTGGCCAGAACCTTGAGTAAGAGTGTTGACATTATTTGAGACTGTACAACGAATAAGCGAAAATGGTGTAACATCTTCTCCACCAATAAGTTGACATGTCGCAAACGAAGTATCGCCTACTCGTAAATCAAAAATATCTTGACCTGTGGTAAATTTGAAGACACAAGGTAACGTTAAAGAAAATGTATCTCCAGCAGCAACTTGACTACCATCAACATTCCATTCTAAAACGGCAATCCAACTCGGATTTCCTGGCGCAGCTGGTGCGGTAATAACACTAGGACTGTAATAAACTGTGTCAAGTTTGGTAAAAATACCTGTAACTTGTTTACATAAAACCGATGTTGCAAATAAAGCCAAGCCGGCTAGATTTACTAATCGCATAGTGTGTAATTTTTCAGTTGTTGTTACTCGACAAACCACGGACTTTTTTTCTTATATAAATAACGTGGGATGTGGGTAAAATCTTAAGGAAGCACATACATTGACTATACCTGGCTAAAATTATTGATTATTTAGTAGAATGGTTTTTAAAAAAATATTTTAATTAAAAATATTCTTGCAAACATGTAAGTTTCCTTAAGTTATGCAGTTACCTTTCCAGTAGACTAATGGGTTATTTAGCCGAATGGACGGCTTTGGGTATAAGGAACCACACAACTCGACAACTTGAATGAAGACTCGTAAGCTATGAGGTGGCTGAAAATACACTCTCCCTTGCTGAAGGACGAAATCTAGGCGACTCTGAACATTAAAGCAAGATTAAATGATACCAGTAATAAAAATTTTCAACACCAAAAAGCTTGTCCTATTCGCAGACCGTAGTTTTCTTGCTGCGGAAATAATATTATTAAAAAATAAATCTACAAACTTTTGATAGAACTCATTGCAGTGCTGTAACAAGCTTAATTATTTGGACAATTTACCACTTAGAAGAGAAACTAGTGATGACTAGATATTACCATCTGTGAATTGTTATATCATCAAGTCCAGTAAGCGACTTCTTTTGTAACCTATATACTATGCCAAGATCAGTTATGCACCGTGCACTGCATATATCTGGTGAGGGGATAAAGAGTAGCATAGAACTAGTGAAAATATCTATGAACGAATAAATATTATGTGAATGTTCGTACGATCGTTCTCTTTTCATGTTATGATGCTAATACATATGTTGAATCAAAACTACATTATGTCCGTACTTATCGATATATCACCTTATCTCATTGACTCGCTTTAATCTGAAAGCAGAACTCTGTTGTTGAAAACTATTTAGTTCGCCTCATACATTCGGTACAACACAGTTGCTGAGATCAAAGGTCTTCTCACTGAAGACCGAATTTCAGGTTAAATTCCTTCAAACTTTTTTTTTATCCTCGGCTTTGGCGACGTTGACAGATGTTTGTTCTTTTTCGCCAAGATCGGAGTTTTTTTCTATCGAATAATCGCTTTCTTGCGCATTCTTCTATTGTGTCTAACCAAAAATATAATGTCAATACACCTGTTGAATTGAAAACTAGAAGGTACACTCCAAGAGTTTAACTTTGATGAAGACTACGGGGGTAAATACAGAAGTTGTTAACTTTGTATGCTGGTTTAGTTGCTATATTAATTGGTATGTATAATTGCTTACTTGACCTTAATTCGTAAATAGACTTTAGGCGATCTGCGTCAACTGACACAGGGTTCTGAATAGATTAGAGGATACCTATAAAATGCACCTACATGCATCCCTATGGAGTAATATTGAAATGAGGCGTGAGCCACATATAGTACTGTAATGTGAATTAAAATATCGACATGAGGCGGGCCCTTCGCTTTATTATGATCTTTGGTTGAAAGTATGCTTTCAAATTTTCAGGAAGTCGAAAATTTTGTTTGAGTTAGAACACTGATATAGAACAAATCATGAAGGTTCTTGGCATTTTTCAAAGCTGTTTTTCGTTCCATTGTTGTATTTAATAGAACTACCACCTTTGATTTAAGATTATGCCAATCAAAGTTCGCGTTTTATTGTCTTAATGCGTTTCGCATATCCAGGCTCTTAACAGATACAGCAAACATTGCGTTATTTCCATATATAGAACTTCCAGACCCAATACAGGATTCTTTCGTTTTAGCACTAAAAATAATATAACGTACCAAAGCCTAAGATATAAAAATTAAATCAAAGCATGTCTACAATTACCGTGTCCAGTGCTATCTTCTTGTGCAAGCAACATATGTACTAGATACTATTTACTGACATTTCTATTGAATTACAATTGTATTTTTACTTTTACTTTTGTTTTGCGTTCTGCAATGATGGTAAAACCGTTTTCCAGAAGTGCCACACCCTTGAAACAAAATCTTATCTTTCGAAACTCAATGCGATACTTGTACATAAAAGAGGCTTAGAATCATCTGGATACTTTTTGGGTGATGGCGATATTTGTACATAAAAGGGGCTTAGATATCTGGATACTTTTTGGGCGGGTGCGATATTTGTGCTTAAGGAGTGAACAACAGGGTCAGTGATGATACCTTTTATATTTCTTTATTTCATTATATGCCAAGCAAACTATATTTCTACAATTCTATTGAGTGAAAAAATAATAGCTACACAACGTACGTAATTGGCAAATCACCTGAAGACAGAATATGCTCAAAAATACGAACTCAGTATTAAATTTAAAATCCTTTGGTAAATAGTATTCCATTGAAAATTGAATTATTCACACTGATGTCACACTGATATCACATTGATATCACACTTGCAGATTTTGTCACGGTTCTTCCCTGTATAAAATTTTGATTGTAAAAAACATTTTGAAAGCAACCAAATTAAAATACATACCAGCTTATATCATTTCCTACAAGTAACTTAAAAAAGTATTAAGCTAGGTATTAATCCTTGTTAATTTAAATTGCTTCTGGTCTATTTTTTTTTCATTTTGACACAACACATTTATTTTTAGCTTTTCTATTATTATAGAAGCATTTGGAATTGGTTTCTACTTATCTGATCTATTTGATCAATTCAGTGTTATATATTAGCATGGGTTGTTGTCTTGGATCATATCACTATACCCCTAACCTTTATTAGAATCCTCTCCGATCGTCGGAGGATATTTATCTTTAAAATACTGAACTCTTTGTTAATCATCAGTCTTAGGAAATTGATGTAATGCTCTTGATAATTGCAACCAATTGAAACCAAGATTGAATATCTTTAAATGTGTGACAGCTGTATCTCCCTCCTTCTTTGATCTTGAAACCTAATAGAAATCAATTTATTGTAGAAAATTGTCTTCAGAGGCAAGATGAGAGCAAATTAAACGTGTCTCTTCTTAGTTCTCTCGTGAATGATAAATGTTTGAATTATTTCTATCGAAGAATCTTGAAGTGAAGGACCACCGTAGTTCACAATCTAATACAATGCATTTATTATTCGTCGTTATTATTCCAAAATATTGTATTCCTGATTTATTGGTGTTTGCAATTCATAGGATGGCTTCTTTATGAAATTGCCCTATAATTAGATTGTTGTTTCACAATATATCTACTAAACTTCCATGGTTTGGTGTGTTTCGAAGAAAAAGTTTGATTTCATCAAAAAATTCATTGGTATTTACTTCGCTTAAACATTGTATTAGGACTCAGTTTTCCTTTCAACGATTTCCACTAACAGTAAAATAAAATCATTTCGTACTTCTCTGTGAATGTGGGCAAGGAATGATTACCTTAATATCTTAGTACTGGATAATGTCTCATAGAATAAAAATGTATTGATGATTTTGAACTTTGGAAATCTAAGTAAAATTATGGGTCCTAGCTAAGATAGTGAAGCAAGTAATTATAAATCCTAAAAATTTCTGACCTGTGTGAGTGTAATGAACCAAAATATTTACGAATTTCAGTACACATCCTCTACAAGAAAGATTACTACTTGTGGTTGCTAACCACACATAACCACGTTTAAATAACTGCTACTGTTAGCTAGATGTTTAGGATAAATTTAATATAAATAAGTTTGCCTACCTCAAAGCCGTAAAGGTTGGTTTAGTATGTAGGTTAAGGTACTAATACAAATGAACACATTATGAATAATGTATTGAGGTCTTGGTGTTTTTAAGTGGTACTGCAACTTAAATAAAAGATTCATCATTATAAATCAAAGCTAATGTTATTCACAACTCTTGTGAGTTTATCTTCTAAAATGGGTTGCGTAATATTTTGGCAAAAAGAAACTAAGTAATCTTAATGTTTTTCTTTAAAGTGTTATTCTTTTGATGTAGAAACTTCAGGTGTTGTATAAAAAGAAAAAGTAACGATATTTCTCTATTTTTACAAAACTTTACGACAAAAAGAAAATCAATTGATCTTCACACTACCAACTAGAAACCACAAGATATTCTCTATAGGAACTTTCAATTAAGTTACTATTGTTTAGATGAGTGTAGTGTATGTATAAAGTACACAATTTGAATCATCTAAAGCAGTATATGATAAGTGTGCTTACTCCAAGTCAAAGTGCCTACTGTTGCAGTTCCTTTATAGATTAATGTTAGGGGAGGGTTACTTATACAATAATATTCAATCAGGGAGGTAGAGTAACTATAACAGATCTCATGAAATTGGAGATCGCGTCAGAACTTAATTAGATACAACGGTATCTTTCTCCTGGTCATTATCCCGACTGACATGATGATTCAACAATTCAGTCATATACAAAGATGAGTAGTACTCATGTGACAAACATCACGTTGACAAAAGTAGCTTAAACTCATCAGAATACTTTCAATCTATTCGCATTATGCATAATAGACTAACCCACAAAGAATATCAAAGAGTTGTGAAAAAGAAGATTCATTGGCTGATTGACAATTCATCAACTTAGTATAGCTTTTGGATGTCACTTTCGAAATTTTTGTTAAAGTGGATACCTAACTGTGAAATTGCCCTTTGGGAAATAGGAAATAAGCTCTCGGAGCCGAACTTTTAAACGGCTATAAGGTCTACGAATAGTAGCGATAAATGATTATTTCCGAAGTTGTTTCCGGAAATAAAGAAGGTTAATTTGCAACCTAATTTACGAAACTTACATAGCGAAAGCCAAAACAATCAAGCTGACAATCAATAATCATCAGAAATACTATGTTTAGCATATGTTTATTACAATAATATAAAAGCAGCACCAATGCCAATACCAAGAATACTTCCTAACTTGTTAAGATTACCTATTAAATATCAAATCATCAAAAATGTCCGTTCATACTTCTGTTTTCGTCTCCGGCGCTTCTGGATTTATTGCTCAGAATATTGTAAAGCTTCTAATTAATAAGGGATTTAATGTTGTTGGTTCTGTTCGTTCTACAGAAAAAGGTGAACAATTGAAGAAGAACTTGGGCCCAGATAAATTCTGCTACGAGATTGTGAAGGAAATTTCAGAAGAGGGTGCTTTTGATGAAGCGATCAGAGCACATCCTGAAGTTACAGTATTTTTGCATACGGCATCACCAGTGAAATTTGCTGCAAAGGACATCGAAAAAGAAGTCTTGATTCCAGCTGTCAATGGTACTAAGAACGCACTCAGATCTATTAAGACCTATGGTCCCCAAATCAAGAAGGTTGTGGTCACATCCGCAATCCTTTCTGTTATCAATTATATGGATCCTAACAAACCTGCAGTTGTCGATGAAACAAATTGGAATGACATTAGCTGGGAAGAATCCAAAACTAATGGCTTTCTTGGTTACGCCGGTTCTAAAGCATTAGCTGAGAGGGCCGCATGGAAATTCATCAAGGATGAAAAGGTGAACTTTGACCTTTCTACAGTTAACCCTGTTCTTAGTTTTGGACCACAAGCTTTTGATGAAAATGCAATGGGTGAATTGAACTATTCTGCTGAAATAGTTGGTAAATTATTGAAACTTAAGCCTGATGATGATATTCCAAGTACTGCTGGCTCTTTCATTGATGTGAGAGATGTTGCTAGGGCACACTTAGTTGCCTTTGAAGACAGAGTAATTAACCAAAGGTTGATTTTAGCTAACGGTAAGTTTACTTCGCAGTATGTTCTCGACTTAATTAGGAAGAACTTCCCAGAGTTAAGAAGCAAATTGCCTGTTGGAACTCCAGCTGCGGGAGAAGAAGCTACCACAGATGATAATCATATTAATAACAAGAAAACTAGAGAAATTTTGGGTTTCGAATTTGCCAGTCTTGAACAATCTGTTAAGGATGCTGTCAAACAATACATTGAAAATTAGGCATCAATCAAAGTTTAAGATATATAGTTAGTGAAATGAGAAGTGTTTTTTAATGACTTCTTTAATCTTTGTTTCAAATTCTTCTTTAGTTTGATCATGCCTCCACCTCAATCCATAAGCTGGATGATTTGGATTAAGGTACGACAGCTCTGGCAGTTCGAAACCGAAAAGATTCTCTCTAAACGTAAGACCTTCCTTTGGATAATCATCCCAAACTAAGCCTCTAGTTTGAAGTTCAGGAATAAGGTAGTCAACAATGTCTTCAAATGTGCCTGGAGATACAGCGTAAGCAAAGTTAAAACCGTCAACCCCTGAAATATCAACCCATCTTTCAATTTCATCGGCTACCTCTTCAGCTGTTCCATAGAAAACAACACCAGCACCCCCAACACCTATCTGTTTTGCAAGAAAACCCCTTGTTTTCATTAAGCCGTCTTCCTCACCAGGAAGCTTTTTTGTCCAACTTTCAGCAAATCCCCGTACAGCATTACTTTCAACATGATCCAATTCCTGATCCCAACCATATTGTCCAATATCAATTCCAGTCCATCCACTAAATAATGCTTGAGCTCCTTCAATGTCAGCATAGCTTTGGTATTCTTTATATTTTTCTAAAGCTTCTTCATGAGTTTTACCAATAATGGGGGTGACCATTTGCAAGGTTTTAATTTCACTAGGATCACGATTGTACGTAACAGCAATATCCCGTAAGTTCTTTATTCTGCTACCCAAGCTTTCCGGGGTCAAACTAGATATAAAAACACCCTCTGCATTTCTAGCAGCATATTCAAGTCCAGCCTTAGATGCACCAGCTTGCAAGATTACTGGCAATCGTTGTGGAGTAGGACTTGTTATACTCGGACCAGGAACAGTAAAGAATCTTCCTTCATAATTAATTTGCCGAATCAAGTTAGGATCGGAAAAGATTCCACTTTTTCGATCAAGCTTTAATGCATCATCTCTCCACGAGGATAAGAATAACTGATAAATGACCTCAATATATTCTTGCGCCCGCAAATATCTCTCATCATGAGGTGGTAAATCATCTCCGTTTAATACATTTCTTGCAGCGCTATCCAAATATGATGATACAACATTCCAACCAATACGACCGTTTGTTAAATGATCTAAGGTAGCCAATCTTCGAGCAAAATGATAGGGAGCTTCAGAAATGGTGCTAAAGGTAACAGCAAACGAAATATTGTTTGTAACAGCGGCCATTGCAGAAACAACAGCACTGGGTTCATTTACTGGCCATTGTGCCCCAGAAGAAACAGCAGCGTCAAGATTTCTTGGTCCATTGTAAACATCGTATCCTCCCAAAACATCCGCAAGAAAAATGGCATTAAATTTTCCCCTTTCACAAATTTTAGCCAAATTAGTCCAATATTTAATAGTACCAAACTCGTGTGATTTGTCATTCGGGTGTTTCCATAGTCCTGGAGATTGGTGTCCACTGCAACCCATTGCAAATGCATTGAGAATCAATCGTTTTTTGGGGATTTTTGAGTCAGTCATTAGTAATTATGATTATTGTTATTAAGGGGGTTACAAAGGGTTGCCGACATGTCATTTTATAACTTAGAATCGAAATAGGATAGGCCCCGTGCCATTGATTTGAGAATATAATGGTGACGTTATTGTGTGTTGTGGCAACAAAATTGTGTATAATACAATAAGGGGGCCAAGAATTATGACCCGAACCGAAGCGAATTTTGGAAGGCAGAGAGCCTCATAAATATTATTCATAAAAATATGGGGTATTATTAGATAGCCTATACAAATAATTGAAAAGTCTAAGCCTCCTTTCTTCTGTCTTGAACAAATTCCACAGTGTCAAAGAAACTCTTCTTATAGAATCTTTCTTGAGTTGTTCTGTTGACGACTTGGAGACCAAACTGTTGACCATAGTCACCGAATTCCCAATTGTCAGCAAATGACCAAGCAAAAGCACCCAAAACATCAACCTTATCAATATTAATAGCTTTCAAAGTTGCATCCAAGAAAGATCTATAGTAAATAGATCTGGATTGGTCGTACAATTGATCTCCCAATTCCTTTTCCCCTTCTCTCCATTCTGGGAAACCAAACTCCCCGATAACAATAGGTGCGTTCCAAGTCTTCCAAATGTAGTTCAAGAATTCCCTCAATTGAACTGGGGTAATGTAAACATAGCTTTGAGAACGATATCCAATCTTCCATCCGTCATCTCTCGTTTGAGTCAAGTTCACACATATTGGCCAAGCAGGATGGGAAGTGTTCTTTTGACAAGCTTCAATTCCTCCAATTACAGGGGTTACAACCCCATAGGTATAAGGATCAATTCCAAAGAAATCCGATCCATTAGCAACTTGTCTCAATTCTTCATTGGTGAACAAGAATTGATTTTCTGGATCTACTGTACCATTATAACTGGTAAAGGTGTCCTTCCAACTTTGGGGTTGATCCTTCCCTAAGAAAAGTGGGTTAGCAAAAGAGCCCAAAGCAAAATCATTCACTCTGTTAGCAGCAACGACATCATCTTTGTTACTCGAGTTTCTTGGAACAGCAAAATTGTTATTTAATTTAATACCAAACAAACCAGTACCACCAATTTCTTCATGATAGAACTTGTGAAGCTGGGCAGTGGCATTGACAACATTCTTGACACCCAATGGATAAGCTGAATACATAATTGGTTCATTAAAGCCAATAAACACTGGAACTCTATCAGCAAAATGAGTTAAAACAATCTTACCATAATTAATGAAGGCCTCAACAAAGGTTTCATTCCAGTAGCCACCATTTTTTAAAAGGGCATACTTTCTCTTTTGCGTTTGCATCATTTCTTGACTTGTGATTGGGAACTCTTTGCTAACAAAAGCCATTGGAGAGTCAAAGTGAGTTAAAGTTATCACAGGTTTGATACCATATCTCAAGCAAGTATTTACAACATCATCATAGTGGTCAAGACCTAATTTGTTAACTGGGGTTCCTGGAAATACAAATGGGAGAATTCTTGTCCAAGGAATGGTAAAGGAGTAATGGTCAACCCCCATTGCAGCAAGACGAGCAATATCTTGTCTGTAAAGGTAGTAGTTTTCGTTGGTTACGTAATTTTCTGGCAAGCTAGCATTACCGGTATAAATTTCCATTATAGTAGGAGAACGACCTTCATCAGCAACAGCTCCTTCAATTTGGGCAGCTGAACCAGCGACACCAAAGAAAAACTTTTCAGGGAAAGTCAAGTTGGATTCAAAGGTGAACGTGTCTTCAGGAGGTCTAACAAGTTCATCAGTTGGAACTGATGTAGCATTAACAGTAGATGTGTAAATACTAGTGTAGGTAAAGTTAACAAGTGAAGCAGATTCCCACATCTTGGTCCAAGAATAGTTTCCGTATGGATCTTCCTTATCAATTGCAGTGGTAGTGGCATTTGGATTCCACTTACCCCATTGTCTGGTAACAGGTTGGGTAGCAAATAAATGAGTAAGATTAGAATAAGGAGGAGCATATGTTTCAGGGCTTTCTGTTGGTTTTGGAACTGGGCTTGCATAACGTGGTTCAAGTTCGGGTGCAAAAGTAAAAGAAGTTGTATCATTGGAGGCGTAACTTAACGCAGCATAAAATACCAATGGTAGATACTGCATTGTTAGAAGTTTACCCTTTCATATGTTCGACTCAAGCTGGCTTATTTATATTTCTAGTGTGTGCAAGTAAGTTTTGCCGTTTAGAGTGTAACATCGATGGCCATTACGTGGGTTGATCGTTAGTAACATTTCCCCACACCGGAACTAGTGGATATCGTTAAATTGTAACATTTATTCAAAAAAGAAACAGTAGGTTAACGTCATTCCAAAATGGCGATATCGTTGAATTTTCTGTTGCAGAAACATGAATTTCAATATTCATACCATGAACTCTGGTCTTTTCAAATAAAATGAATTTGGTGCGTTAAAGAATTTGTTCTCACCTGTCGATCAATTGCTCCATTTATAAATGTATACATTTACAAAAATCACCATACAGTCCTAACTAAACAAAACCTTAATGCTAGTGAAATACAACGTTACCATTTGACTGGCCATTTGACTGTCCATTTGACTGGCCGTTTGACTGGCCGTTTGACTGGCCATTGGTTTCCTCCTTCAGGTCTAAGTAGGGCTTTTCACCAATTACTGTAATCCGATAATGATGACGAGCTGAGGTTTCATGTTGCAAAAAATCATTGATAGCAGTATGCAAGAGAAACCTATTGTCCCATGCAATTACGGTTTTTGAATCTGTACCTTTGTGTTGAGCCCGGACTTGGATTTCTGGATTGTTGGTAACATGATCCTCAAGGAAATTTAAAATAGCATCCGATTCCGATGGTTTGAGACCCTTAATACTATGAACAAACGATCTGGAAAAGAACAAACTCTTTTCTCCGGTAACTGGGTGTGTTCTTACCAATGGATGTTCTGTAAAATAGTCACCTTTGACTCTAGCTACGCTCTTGCTCAATTTTGCTGCTAAATTTTGATAATAGTTGGTGTGAATTGCAGTGTAACTTTCCAACTGCTTTTGAAAAGTAGGTGAGAGACGGTTGTAAGCTTCTCTAAGATCCACAAAAACTGTATCACCACCCGACGGAGGGGCCTCTAAAGCAACAAAAAACGAGAATGACGAGGGATATTCTTCAAAGCTTATATCGGAATGCCACGTAGACGAATTTGTTGCGTTACTAAATTGTTGGTTGTATCTAGAACCGTCACCTGCTGGTCTAAATGTAACCAATAATTCAGGGTAGTTTTCTGCTGTGAAGCTCACGGGATGAATGTGTAAGGGACCAAAATATTCCCCAAACTTTTTAGCAAAAGCTGGTCCTTTGTCTCTAAAGTCCTGATCTCTAAAGACGGCCAAACCCCTGGTTTCCAAATACAATGCTAAATCATTCTTTCCAGCATCATCCAATTCACTCAACTGAATACCTTCGATCTCAGTGCCAAAATTGGGAGACAAATCGGTGGTCTTGATCTTTTTACCTTGTGGGAATAGATTCTTAAAGGTACGGTCACCCAAATGACCCTTGTCATTCTTAGCACCATCAATATTCTTAAAGTTGTCAAATTTACCGGCTTCTTCCTCTTTTGTAGGATACAAATATTGTGGGTACTTAATCTTGTCTCTTTCTTGTAGAACCTTTTCTGGAGTCAAGAAATTGGGTTGACTCTTTTGAATTGAAAGATGCTTTAGGAAAAGAGGATCGAGAAGTTCAGAACCTTTGGGCTTGTAACTCATGTTGATTACAGTGATATGATAGCCATACTTGACATTCACAAGGTATCCCTTATATACATCGAAAGAGACGCCACAGAATGATACAATTTGATGCCACACAATAACGTGTTTAAGACTACATATAAATTGAGTTGAAAAGAAAGCTCATGGGCAACTCAAAGCGCATATGGGAATGACGAAATCAGTGGGTGAATTTTCAATCTGGATTGTTTTCTAACTTTAAGGTCCACACTACCATATTTGGGTCTCACTAGCGACATCTATTGCGACATCTATTGCGACATCTATTGCGACATCTATTGCGCCCATATGTAGCCACATTCATAATTCGTTTAATAAGACATACGAGTAATAAAGTGTAAAGGCTAAATTTGTCGTTATATCCGATGCAATCGGTTTGGAATGTGTCTGTCCAAACCGTCCCATGCCCATATGACAGTCATAGTGCTAGTAAAGTCTCCGGTGAATAAACCACAGAGTAGAGCCTGAGGGAAAGTGTCTGAGCTGCTGTATTAGACAGTGAACTGCTTGTGAAGGGCTCATCACAGAATATTACTTCTTAACACCGATGGACCGAGGATCCCATCTTGTAATCGATACTGATAGATTTCGAGGAACATGTTAAGTCGACGACTGTTTTTGGGGCACGTCTCTCATTTCAATTCCCTGAGAGGGATTCATCTGACCTAATTCCTGCTGATCCAACATGTTTTCAAAGAATGTCGTTCTTAATTCCTTCCATCTTGTCAGATAGGTGGAGAGGGTAACCAAGAGGACGCCACTTAGCACCTGCAAGCACCACCACAATATAGACGTGGGAAACTGACCAGAATAGAGCCAAACAACAAGCAAGTTGATGATGTGTACTGTGATGGCAAAGTCCCATGCCAACTTGGATCTGCCAACAATAATCGTGACAAAAAGGACACAGAGAAGCGAGTCAAACAACCACAATGCAAAAAGAATTAATCCCAATGCATTATCCAGCACAACCAACTCCCACAGAAAGATCCAATCTAGCTTAAAGTTGTAGCCGTCCAACGAAGCCACAAGGTAGAAGATTATAAGCGCTGATAAGTAGTAAAAACATTGTAGGACCACGATCTGGACAAATAATTTCGACGGACTGTTAATGTCTGTTGAACTGTTACTGTTGAACAATCGCGAATAACCACTGTTAAGAAACATGGTAAGAACACCTGCTGTTTATACAATTCTATGTAACCGATTATTGACAAATACGCTACGGGTTCAATTCTGAACCCGCGAATCCTTCAATCTACCTGCAGGAAACACGAGCAAGTTAGGTATCATTTGCATCACGTGATAAATATAAAGCGGCGACGCGTTGTCAAGTTAGAAGAATGATTAGTTTCGAAACGATATTTGTAACAAAAGTAGTACATTTATATGAGTTGTTTTTTCTATTGTCTAAATATATACGACTTTCTTACTGAGCAGTAAGTCTCTTCAAATGACTGAAGGTTATTCATGATAACCCAAATTCTGCAAATAGAATGCGCGAATTTTGAATATTACTTCGTGTAGAATTATTTTGCAACCAAGTACTTTGGTAAGTATCGGTTCATATTAAGATATAATAGCTTACAATCATCTCCTCATATTTATGGATATCAAATATGCGTCATGATTTGGTGACTTAGTATGTAACTACATCAATATTCTATTTTCTTCTCATAACAGTCACCCAATAAATCACCGCTCGAAACTTGTTGATGCCAATTTACTGAAATTTATTGACCCTAAGATAAGTTGCATCTCACTGCTGATAAAGTGTCACGACCTCTGAACTCAAGTATCCAGGATGAAAATTTTCACTCGTATTGAGGATGTCGTAGCAACGGAAAATGCCGCCAGAAATGAGAAGCCTCAATCGAGGCCTCTCGTCATCAAAAATCAGGCAAGACAAGTACCTGGAAGTGATGTCTGAGTAGTGATGTCGATTAGTAAAAGGGAAGTATACTGTTTAAAAAAAGGCGAGGTCACTTATCCATATTTACATTGTTTTAATCAGATTATTATTACGGCCACAGCTCTATTTATAGTGCCAGTATATTAGTTTAAGAGGGATTGTTCGGCTGCAACCATCGGGAAACTATCCCCAATGTCAAGTACTTATATCCAACCAGGGCGCATGCCCGATTATATAATCTCTATCTACTTTCTTTTACCTTTCGACTTAGACTTGGTAGGCTTTCCGATTTTAGCTTTGGGGTTTTTCTTTTGATCGGTCATTCTATCGATCTTGGTTTTCTTGTATGATCTTTCACCATCTTCCTTTTTAGATTCGAGTTGTTTTCTCTTCTTCGAATTCACTTTCTTACCGTGCTTCGTCAAGTGTTGCATAACTTCAGTCTTGTGCTTCTTCTTGTCTGCTTCAGACTCAAACCACGTTCTCTTTGGACGTGAATGAATTTCCTTCTCATGCGTCATCATGTTGGCGGCCTTGGCTAACTCCATTTCAGCCTGCAATATCTCCTTGGCTTGCTGTTCTTCGACCAACACTTCCTCTATTATTTCACTCTTCGAATCAACAATCTTGTTAAGAGATTCCACATCCTTCCAGTCAACATTACGTGAAATAGCCTTGCCAGCAGTTTCACTCTCTGACAATGACTTGATTGCTTCCTTGACTATACTTCTGTCCGAAGTCGACTCTCCAACAAACGAAATAGATCTACCATCTCTTCCTGCTCTGGCAGTTCTACCCACTCTGTGCAAGTAGATTTCATGTGTCTTGGGCATGTCGAAATTGATGACAATTTCAATCTTAGGAATATCCAACCCTCTGGCGGCCAAGTCGGTACAGATCAATACTGGAACTGCCAAACTTTTGAAATCATTGACACTCTTGAGACGCTGCTCTTGGGTCAATGAACCATGCAATTCACTCACCTTCATACCCAACAATCCCAAAATGATTCTCAATCTATGTGCCTGCTCCTTTCTGGCTACAAAGACCACAGTTCTGTTCTGCTGATGGGGATCAACTTGTTTGAGTAATTGAAACAACAAGGCTGGCTTCAAGTGTTCTCTCTTACGAATACGCACAAACTCTTGTACCAACTTGCTTGCAGCCGTCTTTGGTGGATCGATCATAATACGAATAGGTTTTTGCAACGACAACTGGATCAAATCCTGAATCTTTGTGTTCATGGTAGCCGAGAACAATAAAGTTTGTCTCTTGTGCTTGGGGATAAGCGACAAGATCTCGGTCAATTCAACTTGGAAACCTTCTTCCAACATACGATCAGCTTCATCGATAACCAACACTTCCAAAGATTCAATGGAGAACGAAGGAGAGTTTCTAATGTGATCAATCAATCTACCGGGGGTAGCAACAACGATATCTGGTCTTGTCTTCAATTGCTGTTCCTGCTGTCTCAAGTTCAACCCACCAACTGCCAAACCAAAGTTGAGGTTACTCACAAACTGTCCAAGCTTCTTACCAACATCACATACTTGAATAGCCAATTCTCTTGTTGGTGCCAATACAATGACTCTTGTAGAAGAGATCTTACCTGGCTTGAATAATAATCTCTCAATAATTGGAATCATATATGCTGCTGTCTTACCAGACCCGGTAACCGCACCAGCAACAATATCTTTACCCAATAATGCGATGGGAATAGACGCAGACTGAATTGGAGAAGGCTTTGTGTATCCCAATTGTGCCAAACCTTTAAGAACTGGACGAGATAACTGTAATGTCTGGAATGTTGTATGGAGCTGTTTCTTTGCTGTTTTGGATTCTTCTTCATCAGCATAAAACTCAGCCATCGCTTCAGCTGTGTCTCCTTGAGGTTCCTCGGTTTCTCCATCAGAACCTGGGTGTTCTTCGTCCATATCGGCTTCAACACCCTCTTCGTCTTCCTCATTTTCCTCTTCATTTGCCTCTTCTTCTTCTTCTTCTTCATCATCCGATTCTTTAGCTCCCATACCAAACCCATCCATTGCAAGCTCATCATCATCATTTTCTTCTTCCTCATCCTCATCATCTTCATTTTCTTCTTCTTCCTCTTCTATTTCCTTATTAGTGGTAGCAATATTCACTAAACCACCTTTTCTTCTCAAGATTCCATCTAAATCCACATCTTTGCTAGCAACGTTTCCATTTGGGTCCTTGGTTTCTACTTTGAAATCCCAACCATCGAAAGATGAAGCGGTATCAAGACCATCGACAGAAAACACAAAGTCAGGATTGATATCGTCATCCTGTTCCTTTCCTTCCTCCTCTTCTGTATTTTTAGACTTGTTCTTCTTGTTCTTTTTGGTTGGCTTTGCTTGAACTTCTATTTCTTCTATTTCTTCTTCTTCCTCCTCAGATTCGTATGGGATTTCCATTTCAGAATCACTTTCAATTGTCAAAAGAAAGTCATCACGAGCTTTCACCTTATTGGAGTCAACACTCCTGGCCTGCTTGCTTTTTTTCTCTTTAGCCATCTTGTGGTGTTGTACTAGTTCTGGTGAAATTTTACGATGAGCTCGCGAAAAATGTTTGATAAATATACCTATACAAAATTTATAAATGCAACGATCAAGACTATTTATAATAAAAGTTCTCGGTAGCATTGACCAACTCACCAATTTCATATAGTTCCTCATCTTCCTCATCTCCGCCACTGAGATCGATGTTCTTATTTTCTAATGCCATCAACTGGGTATTCTTTCTAATGTCGATCAATGATTCTATTTGCTTTTCAGTATCCTCCGACAATTGACCCTTGCCGGTATATCCCTTCAACATTTTTAACCCATCTAACCACACATACTTGTTCACGGTTGTGTCGGTATAGAAACTAAGCAATTTTCTTTGGCCCTCCCCAAGTAAAGTAATCTTTTCGTAGGAGATAGTTCCCTTGATCGAAATCAAACGACTGTTCTTCTTCTTGTCTTCTTCACCAATATGCTCGCCCACCTTGGTGGCTCTGAAATCTTGGATATCAGAAACTTTAATGTATCTAGCTTCCAACTCTTCATATGTAGGGTTGGTGATAGGCTTTTCAAGGAACTCCTTGTAGTAAACAAATCGTCTGTTGGGAGATAAGGTAATGAAATAGTATTTGTACCCACCAGTCTTACGGTCAAGGTTTCTCAACAAGGTTTCTCCATGGTTTTCGGTGTAAACCCAAGAACCCTTCAATAATTGAATCAATCTCTGTTCCGAAACGAAATCAAACACTTCAGTCGTCAAGTTCCTATCAAATTCAGTGAATCTAGAGTGCCATTGGTCTATGTGCGCTTCCTTAATTTTGCTGACTTGCTCGTGTCTCATTTCTTCACTCGATTTGGAAGAAGTAATATCCAAACACTCTTCGATGGTCTTTTGCTTGCCGGACATATCTTGTTCTAAGAGATCAATGCTTGATTCCAAAAGATTAAGAATTCTATCAACATCGATGTCGTTTTCCAACTGGGCACTTGTTTCTTGCCATAAGATCAAACAGTTATTCATGGTGTAGTAGATCATCAACTCCCAACTCAAAATCGAAGAGTAAATACAGGAGTATTTTTCCTTCTGGTGAAAGATATCTATCCATAAAGTCGTACACTTGTCAATGAACAAATACAAAGGGAAAGTTCTATTGTGGTCACTCATCATCAACTCCTCGTGGAAACGCTTCTTGAAGGTGAAGTTTGGATCTTTCAAGAAGATCTTCAAATCCATAGCCAAGAGAATGGTGAAGTTTTCCACAACAAAGTTCCGAGGGTTTTCGGTGAAACCAGCCTTAACGTATTCAGCAGCTGTGGCAGGAGTACCATATTCGTTCAAACTGACTTCCAAGAAGATAAATAAGTTATTCAACATGGTCTGATGCGATGGGATGGACAAATCAAATTTAGTTGCATGTAAGAATTCGTTCAAGTAGAAGTACGACACTTTCAACTGGCTAATAGCATCGATGATGGCTTTGTCGTCGGTTTCAATCAAGTTACCGATGGTACTGAAGTAAGTGACATGCTTGAGTCTACCAGCTAATGTGATGATTCCGTTATACTCAAACTTGAGGGCCTTATTGATCAAGTCTGTCACCAACTTAATGGAATTGTAGGTGATCTTGTTGTCTTGCAAGTATAATTTGTGGGTGATGATATCGATGACGTCCAAGTATTCTATAAGTGATTCATATAACGGTAAGTAGTTATCGAGAAGATCATCTTTGGATCTGAAAATAGACCCACCGATCAAGATTACAGAGATCTTCAAGATAGCCTTGTAAGTCTCCGTGGACATATTGGTACTCACGATGGAGAACAAGGTCGAGAAGAGCACTCTATCCAATATGGACGAGAACTCATTGGACACAGCATCGCTTCCAAGAATACAGTCCAAAAGCTTAGCTAATACGACAATCGAGTTAACCTTTTCTTGCTTATCCTTTCCCAAGATATTGGCACGAAGGATGCTGGCATAGTTGAGAGCGGTTGAAGCATCCAACTTTGTTTTAGAAATATTATCTGTGGTTAGTAAAAAACAGCTCAAGAAAGTGTATACATGACAAGATGGACCTAGGGACACGTTGGCCGGAGAAGATTGTCAGGGTCTGTCACCCCAAGTCCAAAAAGGAACGTTGATGTCACCTAAAGGATCAAGTAATCATAACACATACTCTTACTCAAGAGCTCGTTGAGCTTATGGTTGATAGTTCTAGATGAATCTGCCATATCTGAATCTCGTGGATTGAAAGAAAAACGTAAATTGCCTGATCACTGATTTAAATCCAATCTTGATCGGTTTAGACGAGAACCGGTTTTTTTGCTCGTTGATGAAAAATAATTTATACCTAAAATTTCAGACGAAAGCCAAGTTTCTGGAATGGAAAGGAGACAAGTATCTTGGAATTTCTATTGGTCTGCAGGAGAGGCACCAGATGGAACAGGGACCTTAAAATATCTGAAATGAGTAAAACTACGAAAGATTGACTTCTAGAATTCAGAAATTATGTTTATACGTGAATAAAATGCCACCGCACCGTTTTGTACCCACCAGTTTCCTCACCCAAGCAGAACAAAGCCTTATGCTCTGATAAATGTGGTAGAAAAAATGTCTCCTGTGATGTCGTTTTGTTAATTATTATACCTAATTGGGAATTGATGCGAAGTAAAAAATATATACGAATTTGAAATGCTACGTATTCCTCAGTGCCTCTGTACATTTCAAGAGATTTGTACGTATCCTGCATATACCTTATAAGCGTAAATAAAAAAAAGTATTTCTGCTTTGCAAGCGCACCCCGCTCTCATGAGCGGCTTCCAAACGAAGAAAAAACACACTCGCACACGCACCTGCATGTATTTGGAGGGGGTGGCTCAAACCAGCAAAAAGTTTTTTTTGGTTGGTAGTAACCTGTAATAAAATTTTTGGTGTACAGAATCTAGCCTACTTCAAAAACCCGATTGCTTTCTAAGCAATCAATACTCTTTTAAGTCTAACGTCCAATCCATCGCAACGTACTATTACCTAAACACCACTCGCTTATTGAAAATTTCAGATAATTGCTCTATTTCCTACTTGATTGGTCTCCTTCATGAGCTTCTTACGTAGGGACAAATCAAAAAATAACTTGAGGGCAACAGGTTTTGGGATGACTGCCGGACAGCCACCCCAGATCCCGGATGATGATCCTCCCAGGCTGCCAACTAATGTTGACTTTCCATTGCATCACCAACTGATCTCAGAACACCATGCCCAGCCATTGTACCCATCATTGTCCGGATCATCTTCAAACTCAAATTTCCCTAGCATCAGCAACTCACATGAACATGATGGGTTGTTTTCATTCAAGTACGAGCACAATCAGTTGCGTCCAGAAACTCCCGGATCTAGCGGCCCAAGCAGCAACAACAAAGGTGAAAATCCGGGACCTATCACCTTTGAAAACTGCAGTCCGAGATCTTCCATTTCGGTCCCTACCAGTGAAAATCAGGAACAGACCACAGAGAATGACGATACACTTCTACAGGAATCTAATCTTAAGGCAAACTATCGTGGATTCCACGCTACTACTCGCAAAAACCATTTTAATGTACCCCCGCTTAGTCAACCCATCAAACCACGTTTCAAGAAAAAGGGTAGCTCTTTGCTTGGAAAATTGATTTACTCCAACCGCAAAGATTCAGAGCAGTCTGTTGAAGATGATGATCCAAGGCGTTCGCTATCATCCACTAGAACTTCTTCTGTATCTTCCTCCGAACCCCACAACCCCAGCTTTAATCAACGCAAGAGTGCTTCATCCGCATCATCATCATCATCTAAGCACAAGTTTAGAATTCCATCAATCTCATTAGAACACCACTATAGCCATTCATTCCAAGCTCCACAAAGCCCTAAGACTAGGAAGCCTAATAGCAATCCAACTATTGAAATCATTCCAACAGATGCATCAACTGGACCTGAAGTGTTGAAGACCAAAAAGTCAACCTTTGATCTAGACATGAATTTGGACGATTTGAAGGGCATCATCAAATCCCCAGAACAAGATCACCATCATGATCTTCCAATAGTTGACGAGAGGTCGGATGGTTCACCAGAACCACCCAGTAGCGATGCCTTAAAAAAATCTACCAACCTCACTTCAAATTCTAATCCGTTTGGCCATCTAAAGAAGTCATATTCTACCCTGATGGTATTTCCTACTAGTGAATCCTTGACTTCGGTTACCAGAGAGAGATCCCACGGTAATCTTGGGCATCAATCATCTATTGCTGGCCAAGGATCGGGTGGTTGGAAAGCTCCTGATAGTTGGGATGTTAAATTGGATAAAGAATCCAATGCACTTGCAGAAATACCCCTGTTTGATTCAGATGATAGTGATAAGGATGAAGATAATGGTGACGAATTTGAAGTTGAATTATCCGCTTCTTCTGATGATGATGCCCTGGATTCCTCTGTTGAAGGAAAGGTTATCCACAAGATTGTTAAGAAAACGGTCACTGTTAGCAAAAAGGTAGATAAAGCAAAGAAGGAAGAGCGATGGGAATCTACTCTAAGCTCTGTTCCTATTCTTTACGGAACAGAGAAGTTGGTTCACCGCCATCATACACCGGCTAATGCAAATCCTGCTAATGGAAGGGGTCCAAATCATATTGTTCGTGTCTTCAAAGAAGACAACACCTTCACTACCATCCTATGTGCACTAGAGACTACCACTGCAGAATTGTTAACCATTGTTCAAAGAAAGTTCTTTTTGGAATCAATCTCTAACTATCAAATTTCTGTGTACATTGGAAATTGTGTCAAGGTGTTGGAACCATTTGAAAAACCGATAAAAATTCAAATGGGTCTATTGATGTTAAGTGGTTACACAGATGATGACAATCTCAAGATTATTGGACGTGAAGATTTGTCATTTATTTGTAAGTTTGTTGTTGAAGATGTGTTCTTGCGTAACCTAACACATGATGAAGAGGCTCTGTTATCAAAAGATTATGTTGATGTTAATATTTCAAGCTTGAACTTGAAGAATATCCCCATTATTTTCCATCAACATACATATGAGATTGAAAAATTGAATGTTGCAGACAACCCATCAATCTACATTCCATTGGACTTCATCCAATCTTGCAATAACATGACTAGTATTGATTTTTCTAAAAATGGTTGTTCTAAATTCCCAATGAATCTTTTAGAAGCTAAAAAGTTGACTCGCTTGAATTTGGAGAAGAACTTTTTGGACGAGTTACCCTCTAAAATCAATCACTTGAAGAATTTAACTCATTTAAAACTAAACTCAAATCAATTGTCATTTTTACCAAAAGCATTTGGTAAGTTGCAAAATTTAGTCTCCTTGAATTTATCATCGAATTATTTCAAAAATTATCCGGAACCAGTCAACGAATTAATCAACTTGAAGGATTTAGATTTCTCATATAATGATTTATCAGACCTTCCTGAATCTATTGGAAAGTTGAAGAATTTATCAAAGTTGAACCTATGCACTAATAAGTTGAGTAAATCTTTGCCAAAGTATCTTAATGGTTTAGTGTCTTTGAAACGGTTAGATATCAGATATAACCAAATCTCAAATGTTGATGTATTGGGTTCTCTTCCAAATCTTGAGGTTACATATGCAACGAAAAATAGCATTACCAAATTCAGTGATGAGATGAAGAACTTGCATTTACTTCATCTTGACAGAAACCCAATCACCAATTTGCGCTTTGAAAATGTTTTGAGCAAGTTGACTATCCTCGACTTGTCCAAAGCTAAAATAACTTCGATGCCTGCTGAATTCTTGTCTAAAATTCCTAACATTGAAAAGTTTGTTTTGGATAAAAATCACTTGGTAGAATTACCTAGAGAACTAGGGAACTTGCATAAATTGGCATTTTTATCATTATACGGTAATAATTTGCAATCTTTACCGAACAGTATTGGTCAGTTGTCATCATTACAGTACTTGGATGTTCATTCAAACAATTTGCAATCTTTGCCAGATGAAATTTGGAATTTGAAATCGTTAAGTGTCTTGAATGCGGCATCCAATATCCTCAGCTCTTTCCCAAAGCCATCATTCTCGATTGCCAAGCGGATTTCATCTACTGCAAATTTTAGAAATTTTGCAGCAATTCCTCTCCTGCAACCTTCGGCATCAGTTGAGGATGTGAATACATCAAAGATTGAGCTACTTGAGGAGGGAGAGCCTAATGATCTGGATGAAACAAGTAGTACTAGCTCCTTGGGTGTGCAACCAACCTCCTCATCTTTGGCAGACAGTTTGTTATCCTTGACTTTGGCCGATAATAGACTTAGTGACGATTGTTTTGATTCTATTTCTTTCTTGGTAGAACTTAAGTCATTGAACTTATCATATAACGACTTAACAGAAATACCCGAAGGTGCAATCAGCAGACAAGTTCACTTGCATGAGTTGTACTTGTCAGGTAACGAATTGACCTCTTTGCCGACTGATGACCTTCATAACTTAAGAGGACTTAAATTGTTGTATTTGAACAACAAC
The DNA here is from genome assembly GCA_030574975.1 of Teunomyces atbi. Lineage (NCBI taxonomy): Eukaryota > Fungi > Ascomycota > Pichiomycetes > Serinales > Debaryomycetaceae > Teunomyces > Teunomyces atbi. Next base: position 53,952 of record JAJMFW010000050.1, on the reverse strand, counting down.
AAGTTGGTTTCTTTACCAGCAGAGTTGAGTAAATTATCTAATTTGCAGCATTTGGATGTCGGATCAAATCAATTGAAATATAACATTGCTAACTGGCCATTTGATTGGAACTGGCAGTGGAACATTAACTTAAGATATCTTAATTTTTCAGGTAACAAGAGATTTGAAATCAAACCAGGCCATGGTGCAAACAAAGAGACTGGTCAGGATTATGACAGTTTACTCGTTTTAAAGGAATTGAAGGTGCTTGGTTTAATTGATGTCACATTGACCACAACTAAGGTTCCAGACCAGAGTATTGATATGAGAATTCGTACGACAGGGTCTGAATTGGATAACATTGGCTTCGGTGTTTCTGATTCTATGGGTATGAGAGATCATGTTTCAACGAGAGATTTATTCATTCAAAAGTTTAGAGGAAATGAAAACGAAATATTGTTCTGTTCTTTTGATGGGAAGTATGGCCCTTCTAACCAAAGTCACAGAATAGCACAGATAACTAAGCTGTTATTTGTTCCCGCATTCACGAACGAGCTTAACAAGATTAAATCAGATGAAGAGATCCAGGGTGCCATAAGAAAGACATTTTTATCTTTGAATAAGGAGATTAATGGAGTTTTATCTGCAAAGAAAAACAATGCCTTTACACCAAACACTCAAATCAGTCAAGAGTTAATGGATTTGAATGTCCAAGATGACGCCAAATCTGGTTGTTCACTTACAGTGATCTATATTAAGGATAAAAAGTTATACACCGCCAATATTGGTGATACAGAAGCCTTACTTTCGAGAAACAATGGTGATCATGTAATCTTGACTACAAAGCATGATCCTACAAATAGATCTGAGTTTGAGAGAATCCGAGCCTCAGGTGGTTATGTTTCTGGTGATGGGGCATTAGATGGTGAGCTTCCGATTTCGCGGGGTGTCGGTTTCTTCAACTACTTGCCACATACCCAAAGTGGTCCTGATATTTGCGAAATATCTTTGACTTCTGCCGATGACATGATTGTTTTGGCAACGAAAATGTTGTGGGATTACCTTTCATATGAGATCGCCGTGGATATCTTGAGACAAGAAAAGGATGATCCTATGATGGCAGCGCAGAAGTTGAGAGACTATGCTATTTGTTATGGCGCCACGGATAAGATTACGGTTGTTGTTCTTACTTTGGGTGATCAGAGATTGAATAGACTGAAATTCGGTTCGAATGCCTTATACCATAACTTGGGGCGTGAGAATGATGGTTATTTGAATAAAAAGAGAAGAGACAGAGTTCAAGTTACTGGTGATGCTTCCTTAAGAAGATTGGAAGATGAAATTGATCCTCCAGTGGGTGAGTTGGCGTTGGTATTCACCGATATCAAGAATTCTACTTTACTCTGGGATACATATCCTGCGCCAATGAGATCCGCTATCAAAACGCACAATGCAATAATGCGTCGTCAATTGAGAATTGTTGGTGGGTACGAAGTAAAGACCGAAGGTGATGCCTTTATGGTTTCGTTCCCATCTCCAACATCTGCGTTGTTGTGGTGTTTCAGTGTGCAACAGAATTTGCTTACTGCTGACTGGCCGACCGAAATTTTGGAGACAGATCACTGCTGTGAGATTACTGATAATCAGGATAACACTATCTTCAGAGGACTTTCTGTGCGTATGGGTATACATTGGGGTGCCCCAGTGTGCGAGCCGGATGTTGTTACAGGAAGAATGGATTATTTTGGTCCTATGGTCAACCGTACTTCTCGTATTAGTGCTATTGCAGATGGTGGTCAAATTACTGTTAGTTCGGATTTCCTTTCTGAAATGAAAACATTGTACAAAATCCACGATGACATTGTGGACAAGCGCACGACGATGATGGAGGCTTACCAAGGTAATATTAGAGCTGGAGAAATTATTGAGAAGGAAATTAAATCCATCGAAGAGCTTGGGTGTTACTACTTTGATTTAGGTGAGAGGAAGTTGAAGGGTCTTGAAACACCCGAGCCAATTACGTTGGCGTATCCTAGAAAGCTCAAAATTAGGTTTGAAGTTGCTCAGAACTCACAGGACCAAGAAGCACCCAGGGCCACTATATTTGGAACGTTCCCTGTTGAGGTGATATATGGATTGAGAACGGTTTCCTTGAAGTTGGAAAATGTGTGCTCTTCTATTAGCGGAGCTACTATTATTAATGAGAGCTTCCTGCAGAATTCCTCGGGTGTCTTGTTGGAGTCTCCGGGTGTTGCCTTCAAGGAGGTTGATTTAATTGGTCTTCTCAATCATATTGTTACACGGATTGAGAATTGTGCGGCAACGCTTGAAGTTAGACAAAACTTAGCGCACTTATCTGGGGATCGCGGATATATCCATTTCGTCAATGGCAAGCCGATGACCAAGATCATGCAAGATTTGTCGGATGTAATTAGTCACTACCAGGAATTGGTAGCAAAAGCAGGACTTTAGAAAATTGAACGAAAGTATTTAGAAGTTAATCTGAATTAAAATTTTTTAGAACTAAGAAAATTAATATAGACTCTCCAAGAAAATAAGCTACTCAAAGAGAAAATCTCAAGTTACATTGCAAGCTTTGTACCACCACACACGATTTAACAACAAAAATGAATTCTTCCAGTAGAATTAATGTGGAGCAAGACCACCAACTACTGAAGCTGCTGGTATCTCTTCCTTTCATCTCACCGCATATATCTACCGCCTCATTGGGCAATGCCACCGCTGTACCCGCCAGCACATCAGCAGTGTGTCCATGGCTACGGGAAACCAATTTTGGCGAGTCTTTGGGCCAAAGGTCCAAATTTCAAGAATCGGTGGGTTCGGATCCGGTTCTTGGACCTCCGGATCTCATTCACTGGGGCCGCTATTCAGGCTCCAGATCAGCACAGTATACTATGAATGATTTCACAAAGACCCTGAGCAAACACGACGAGCTTAAAGACGATGGATACGTGGGATTCTATCACTACGTGAATGGACTTCGTTTGGAATACATGGAGATCGATATCGATGAGTACGTTTTAGGACTTATCGGTATCGAGCGGGAGCAAAACAACTACTATTTCAAAAAGGATATAATCAACAACGACAAATTCAATTCATCTAAGAGAGATATGGTCATCACTTACTGTACCTATAATGTATTCAACAAGTCCGATTTCAAGGCAAAATTCATCATCCAAATGTCCAGCAGTCTGCGTCGAGTACCCCTCCAGATCGACCGCTCCTACCAAATCATACCGAATCCACTGAGTGACCAGAGAAATCGTAAGCATTTCAACTTTTCTTGGGAAACTATCAAAGGATTATCTCTCAGTTATTGGGAAGAGCTCCGCACAACACAATTGGTGCGTCTCTTCACCCAACTCGATAACCCCGCCCAACAGTTAACTGGTCTCGTCACCTACTCCAACACCATCGATAACAAATTGGCTTTGATAAGTTCTATCAGAATTCTCGTGAAGTACTTGCCTAAGTCAAACTTGACTGGATTCAACTCTGGCTTCGGTCCACCATCTGCCTGCGGCAACAAGGGAGAATCTAGCCGCAAAACAAATAACTACAGGAACCATCTTGTCGACACCTTGGTCAGAATTTGTCAACTTGACACCAGCGGCAAAGCAAGCGAATTTGCTGTGTCCGAGATTCAGGCATTATATCCTGATTCAGAGTGGAGCTATATTATCTTGCGCATTTACAAGGGACAAAGCGGCTCAAACATGGATCAATCTTATATCAAGCTTATCCATAAACATTTGGCCACAAATAGCATGTTTTCCACACAGCTGGGATTGATATTACAAGATCAAGTCCGGTTCTTAATCTCAAGACACGATTACATGAATGCCTTAATTATTGCACAGAAGAGTGTGGAAATCCTTCCGTTAGATTTCGATGCTTGGTTTTCCTTAGCTTTATGCTACATCTTGATAAAGGACTACGAAAAGGCATTGCTTGTTTTTAACAACGTGCCTGTCATTTTAACCAATAAGCTGAAGGTGAACAATGAGTACGTCTCGGGTATAAAGGACTTGTTTACATCGACTTTTATTGATAGATTGCATGCAAATGTCGAAGAAGTTATATCAGAACGTACATTCAATTCATACTTCCCCAATCCAAAAGTGAATGCAACTGATTACAATATAAAAACCAAAGAATCTCAAGTCGATGAGGGCTCTATTCACAAGATATGGCATGATTTATTCATTTTTAATCCTAATATTCGTCATCCTATTGCAGGAAATTACTTTTATCAGTCGCCACTCTTGAACTGCTCTGCTAGAGAATTATCTTCTGTGAACCCTGCCTTAATAAAGCTTTGCGGACCCAATTCTGCCAGAAGTATTCTTGCATCACAATCCTCTGGCAATGCATCCTCTTCTATGATTGATTTTTCTAGAAAGTCAACCTGGGGTAGATGTTACGATTTACTTTCACTTTTAGTAGCCGAGGTTGGCTGGGACGAATTAGTCCGTTTGAAGGAAAAGTTGTTTAAAGTGTCAGCCGTAACTGATGAAAAATCATATGTTGTCAACCACAGTTCAAAAAGTGATGCCCCAGTATTTTGTGAAAAATGGTTAGACCAACTCTTCCTTGTACTTTATGATGACCTTCGGACGCTAATGATGATTGTATCCAACGACAAAGAACAACAACACAGCGTGATCGAATGGGAAATTCTTGGTTTATTAGGCTGGTCAGTAAAATATAATCTCAAAGAGTCTATTAGCTCATTAATGACAAGTATTCTTGGTGCTGCAACCGAGGGTGGTTTTGATTATTTTGGTACGGTTCAATTGTTGGAAATCTACGATGAGTTTATTTTGAGTGGTACGACAAACTCCAATATTGATTTATTCAACGATGATTACGAACTTAAGTTTTTCAGTAACAAACTAGTGTTGAAACTGACGGAACATTACGAAGGGTTTGTTAAGTCATTAGAAGAAGAATATTTAAAGCTTGACTTTGTTTTGCTTCAATTGATGAAGCTTATCAGTTGGAACTTGAGGTGGTACCAATATACACCAAACTATCTAGTTACCAGAATCTTATCCAAATTAATCATCAAGTACGACTCAGTTTACATTACAACACATTTCCGGGTGGTTTTTGAACAAAACAAGAAAAGCAGTCCTGTGAAATCAAAGGGATTTTCATTTGGATCCTTTTTGACAGGCAGTAACAAACCTGAAGCAGTTGAGCCATTTGAATTTCTTGAAGAGGATACTATTTTCAACTACGTGGAGCGGATTATTGGTTGGCTTGACGGATTGCAAGAGGCTACTTAAAATATACGAAGACACCTATAAATTACTGAGCCTTCTTCTTTGGAAACAAAACCTTCTTTCTTTGCTTGATCATGTAGGTGTAAAGCATGTACAATCCAGGAATGTATGTGACAAGCAAAATTCTCAAGGTCCATGCGTACCAAGCACCGACGGTGATGGTAGCTTCATTTAATGACAAGTAAATCATGAAGGTTTCGGAGAAAACACCTGAAGGATACAATACGTAGAAGGCAGTGTAACGTAGCCAGGTTAACCAGTAGGGAACATTGTTAGGAGATCTCAAGTTAGAAGCATAGTATGAGTATCTAATAATTTCAGTGATCGACCAACTCAAACACAACGAAATGTAAACCCAATGGTAATTAGCTGGGGAGTTTGGAAGGAGCTGACAGATCCCATATACAACCAACAATCTTGACAGGACCTGAGTAGCAGTGGTGAAAAGTGGCGACTTAACAATTCCAGTAGCCGAATTGAATACTTCAACAACAGCGAATGACTGGATAACTGTCGTTATAAGGCCGGTTTTTTCAAAAAGAAAAGGCTGACCAAGTGAAAGCCCTAGAAAGACAGTATTAAACAAAACGATTGACCATAATGAGGCAGAGATTGAATTATAGGCAATGAGCCATTTCTGAGGATGAGACATGGTTAAGTGTTGGGAGAAATATTTCTGTTGGATCTCTAGTATTTGGGCGATGCAGGACGCGTAGGATTGAGTTGGTGGTTTATCGTGCTATAATCTAATAAAAACACAATTACTTGTTGAAAATAAATACTGATTCAATGCCTAAAATCTTCTACCTCTACCAAGGACACCTCAATAGAAACTAATCGTGAGTAGACTGATCATGTTAAAATTTGTTAAAATTACAGAAAAAATTAATAAATTAACAAACTTGCGTAATATTTAACAAACTGTTCTGATTTATCAACTAAAAGGTCATAATAAATGGAACAGGCATCAGCCTTTTATTTTAACGACATATAATTTTACAATCATCTCAGACAGTTTATCAAGAAGGCAGACGATCCACGAGGATTTCAGAAGATTTATTTCTATAAAACTTAACATGATCATTGAAAAGACAATGAAAAGTAAGAGTAACAATAAAACGCAAAGAGAATCTCACCTGGACAAACAGAATACGAAGAAAATAGATTATTTCAAAAGAAATGTCATGAGATTTAGGTTTGTCGTATTCTGCGGTACTACATTTCATGTAATTATTTTAGGAAACTTTCAATCTTCTTAAGTTTAAACTCCAAAATCAATCTTACCTGATTGGAACTAGATAACAGTAAAACACCGACTTTTAGCAGTTGCCTCGTGGCTAGAAAATGGGCTATCTTTCTCTTTCTCATTTGTTTGAAATATCATCCATTGACTTTTTATGTATTCCCAACACCTTTCTCCGTTGCTTTAGCATGTGACCATACAAGTACAAGAATCCTGGAATGTACATGGTTAAAGCAAATATCAAGAAACCGTAATAAAACCCCAGAGTACTGTCTAAGGAGAGGTAAACCACGTACAGCTCGCTTAATAAACCAGCAGGATATAACACAATAAACAACGAGTACCGATGCCAGAGGACTATACGCAGCTGATAATCGAACAGTTTCAATACGTAGAAACTGTAACGCATTATTTCTGCAATTGACCACGTTATTTTTAATCCTGTGAATGTCCAGTGGAAATTACCTGGAGATTGAGGAAGTTTGTAGCAGATACCCAACGTGATCAAGTTCCGAGCAGCGGACTGAAGAACAACTGTGGCCAACGGTGTACTCGTAATACCAATAATAGAATGAATTATTTCAAGTGCCGAATTAAACAGCTGAGTAGATACCAAGAAGGCGTGGGGTAAGGGACCACTCACATGCAGATCCAAGATAGACTGATAGAGAATATAAGTCCAAAATAGTGCTGATATAAGATTATAGCCAGTAAGATACATGGTTGTCGAAAAAGAACATATTTATTTCTATATGTATACTATAATAAAATAGTGATACAACAATAGTTGTTCGGTGAAATATAAGGGTTTTCATGTGATCATTAATTCATAATAAATAATATCGTATTTACATTGGGTGCGAAAAATCTATTCATATTTGCTCAAGATTTCGCGAACCCCGGACTCGTCAGAAGCGACAACGTTATGGTCCCAGTCCACTACCAATGGTGCGCGGAAGATATCGGCAGGGTCTGGAGTATGTGAGGTCTCGGTCAGATGTTCGAGGGCCTTGTTGAAAACCTCGAAAACAATATTGTATTCACCCTCAGTAAATACTTTCGATGGCTCAACTCCCTTGACGGTGACGCTGGTGCTATCACCAACATGTTTCTTGTCATGAAGGAAAGGATAACACTGACTAAGTGCAGCCCTAGAAGCATGGTCTGCATTGCTAATAAGAGACTGGTACTGGTCAAAAGTGGGCATCTTGTTCTGCATCAAATCAACCTGGAACTTCTCCTTTTTTTGATGAGTATCAGCGTTACTCAAGAGCTGGTAAAGCTTTGATGAGAGAGGGACCTTGGTGTTGTGGAAAATGCTAATAGTGGCAGGTGAGTTCTGCAAAGTTCTGAAGAGAGACATGCTTGTTTTTGTTTAAATCTTGAATTTTTATCAGGGATGAACGGGGTTTTTAAACTTCTAACGTTATCAGTAGTCGGACTTTGAGTTCCGAGACGTACCTCGGATTGATGGAGATTTTCCGTCCGAGATATCCACGGGAAAAAGGAACGTGGTGTGTCGGGGAGCAAAACAAAAAAGTGACGAGGTCGAGTCACGATACCGAGCTCACGCGACATTTGATAGATTTGCGACAGTAACGTTTTTTTTTTGTTTGAGGGTTCAATTTTTGGCGCCACACATTTATAATAAAACAAGCTATGTGTCGTTTTATGATCTACAAGGGCCGAGAGCCCATGGTTCTTTCAGATCTTCTTACTAAGCCGGCTCATTCTATTATCAATCAATCATTTGACTCACGACTCCGTTTGGATATGAGAAATCCGATCAACGGGGACGGATTTGGAGTTGGCTACTATTCCTCAAGTCACCAACCATGCATTTTTAAAGCAATCACGCCGGCGTGGAACAATGTTAATCTCAACAACCTTTCACTCTGTACCGAGTCTCATCTCGTGTTTGGCCATGTTAGAGCTTCGACACAGGGTGTGCTTAGTGAAACCAACTGTCATCCTTTCTCATTTGGCAAGATTATGTTCATGCACAACGGTGGTATTTCTGCATTTGATAAGATCAAGCGTAAGCTTGTAAACCACTTGGAAGACCAGTACTTTTTGTTTATTCAAGGATCGACCGATTCCGAATGCTGTTTCGCCCTATACTTGGACACTTTGCATAAGATGGGCTACGATCCTAGCGATCCAAAGGTCACTTTTACCCATCAAATCCTCAGGAAGGCCTTGTTGACGGTAATTGAATTGATCAAGGGCTGGCAAGTGCCTCTCAATACCGAACCTTCGTTACTCAACTTTGCCGTGACCGATGGAGAATCGGTGGTGGTATCAAGATACATCACCTCAAAGACCGAAGAAGCTGCATCACTCCATTTTAGTACTGGCTCCAAGTTCTTTGAATACGAACCAGGTTTGTTCAAGATGGAACGTCTTAACCGTTCCCAGGATGTTATTTTTGTTGCAAGCGAACCGCTTACATTTGAAAGAGGTGACTGGATCTGTGTGCCCACAAACACATCTATCACCATCACCAAAACGAACACAATTCTCATGTACCCAATTGAGGATGAATTTTACGATGGTGGCGTCCATGAAAGATCATCAAGCCTTGCTATGAGAAAGGGCTTGATGGGAGGAGTTCCCAAGAAGCAAGATAGTGAACATAAAGACAGCACAATTCCACCATTGGTTATTGAAGGAAGACGAGTTAGCACCGACTCCGCAGTATTCTAAACCGAAACTTGTATATTAAGCTATTAAGGAATGTCGTGACAATCATAAGTAATAATAACACAGGAAAAGAAACCTAGCCCTTACTGGCTGCCCGCGTAAGTGTCATGCCGCTGGAATTCTGTCCCTCGGCTTCTAAATCAAGATCATCGTCATCATCTTCATCATCTTCATCATCATCTTCTTCGTCATTGTCGGAAGAACTCGAGCTGGACGTCGAGTCTTCGCTAGATAAGTCATGTTCACTTGTTGCGGCTAACAACGTACCAGTAGAGTCGTACAATGGATTGTTCTTCTTGTATGACATCCCGTCGTCGTTGGGGTCGATGTATTCATCGGCATCATTCTCGGTTTCAATGGCCTTTTCAACTATATCAGTCGAAGCAGTATTCGTCAACTGTTGCGACATATAATTAGTAAAATGATCATCATCGTCTGATTCTGACTCGTCGCTGTCCTTCTCCTTGTCTTCGTAACCACTGCCTACGATGTCATGGTCGGTATTGGGGTCAAAGACAAGTCCTGTTTTGACCTCCTCGATGATTTCGCCCAACCCGTCATCAAACGTATTGTTCTCGTCTTCGTCTTCCTCATCCTCATCTTCATCTCCTCCTCCTAAAATGGCATTGTACTTTTCTCGGGTATCGTACAATACATGGCTAACGTAGTCATCCCATACGTCGTCCTCTACCTTGGCATCAATAAGCTCGCTCAAAGTGTTTGCAGGGTAAAGCTGGATAAATTTGACTACCTCTTCGGCAATCAACGTCAAGTGACCCATGAATCCCAATCTTAAACCATTATGACTCTCTTCATAGTCGGTACACAACTTCTGTCCTTCAATAATCTTATTGGTGATGTCTCCCAAGTGGAACAAGTCAATGGCCAAAAATTTGTTGAAACCAATATCCATCGATCCATTCAACACTTGTTGAACTATATCAAACACCACATTGTGGAGAAAATTGTTCCAAGGAAACTTGAAGAACATGCTCAATATATTGGAAATGATTTGAGTGTCAAACAATGCAATCTTTAAAAAGTCTCCAACAACCGGGTTTGCTCTAATCTGTTCTTCAGTAAGGTTTGCATTGGCATGAGGCTCTTCGTCGTCATCGTCACGATCTTGGTGCTGAACCAACGAATCTTCTTGAGTCAATTTTGAATTGAAAGAATCTATAGTGTCATTGAAGTATTCATCCTCATCTTTTTTGGGTGCTTCCTCGGTACCGTTTTCCGTATCTGATTCATTTGGAAGAACAATAACCTCGTTATACTTGAAACTGATAGGATCATAGAACTTCATTTTGTTTCTCAACTCGTCCCTTTCCTTTACAACATCAAAACCCTTGTTATCATTGAGCAAGGCCATATTGGAGCAATGCAACAACTCAGCGATCAACTCACAAATCTTGAACCGCTCAAATCCCAATGGCTCAATCTCACCAAACGGAGTTCTGAGTTTATTGTTTTCGGCCCCATAGAAATCGCTCATTAAAAGGTTGTTGAATTTGGCAATGTTACTACCAAAAACCTTGAGCAAATGACCCAAGTAGATAGGATCTCTGCCGTTCGGAGGGTGACTTTCAAGAGTGATGTATAAAACCGGCAAGATATCATAGTCCGAATTATTCTTTCTAATAATTTCTATTATGATCCCAACACCGTTGGCTAATGCATACCCTCCTTTCAACATGATTGAGCATAATGCGTCCATCTGTTCAAAAGACACCAATTCTCTGGTGAGTTCGTTGGGTCCGATGGTGGAGTTATCGGTGGTGGAGTTAGCAGAGATGGTGATTAATGCCTTCAAGAAGTCTGCTGCTGAGCTCTGTTTGACCAAGGCAAGATCAAAGTCGTCACCGGTAGTTTCGGGAGAAATTTTCAACGATTGGATAAGGTGAGTGATCAAGTCTTGATTCTGTAAAAAATCTATTATGCCAGTAGAGTTGTCTGGCTTGTCAGTAGATATTAATTTGAGTAAAAAGTCCATCAAAGGTGGATTGGAGATGTGATTCATAAACTTTTCCACCAAGTTGGGCTGGTTTTCTATAAGGTAGGTGATCATTTCGTCGCATTTCATGTCTAGTAAATGTTCCATAATTTTCATAAAGTACGTGGATAAGCTGATGGACAATGGTGCTTTGGAGTCGAGAATCGACCATAATTTGTTAAGGTTCGTGGTCGATTCCATCACAGTATCGGTGAGAGACCATACGTCTGCACTCAATATTTCGACAGCGATGGTAGCTTTACGTGATGCCTGTTCTTCTGGAGTTTCCTCGTCGTCCTCTGCTTCTTCTGCGTCCTCAAATTTGTCGTCATCGTCGTCGTCGTCAGTTTCGTCAATTTTTTTCTCGTTTTCTTGTCCTTGTTGTGGTTCAACCTCTGCTTCTTGTGAGGATGATTGCGGCAGGTTGGGTTCTGTATCTGTCTTGGGAGACGCGGTGTTCACGACTCCCTCGCTCAATACCAAATCCACCAACATACTCAAGACATTATCCTCACGCAAAAACTCCAATAACATGGGATTGTTAGAAAGGAGCTCCTGAAGCAAGTCCTTTTCATCTAACAACTTCATACACACGTCGAAGGAGTTTGAGTAGAGATCGTTGCCTGATTCACGATTGATGGAGTAGTTTTCGAGCAAGGTCGAAATGTTTGAAAGCGACGTAAAGCCATTGCTGAACTTCCAGAACGACCCAGACATTGGCGTGATTGTGGGTGAGGGAAATGTAGGTGGGAAGGGATAGTATTGGGATAGCTGGAGTCAGTTATTACTTTTGTACAAAACCAATTGTGTACTTGAAAAGGAGAAAAAAAAAACCAATCGTCACCGGTATTGATTCCTCGACGTAACTTAATCGGTCCCTTTGTCGTGCCCAGTTGGCGGATGGTTCAAAAAATTTTCTTTTGAAATTTTTTCGTTACACAAAAAACGAACTAACAAAACTCACAGAAGCGGTACTTGACATACCTCAAGCATTATCTATTGCATACAAAATGTTCCGTCGTATGATAACAACGGCTGCTCGTGCGCGTGCCACGGCTGCGGCAGCTGCTCCAACCACAGCAGCAGACATCTTACCGTTGAAAATCAACTCGAACGGCTCACAGAACCTCTATGCCGTGTTCAAGCTCCACAACATGCCTTACCTCGTCACCAAGGGTGACAAGGTGTATCTTCCATATAAACTCAAGAATGCCGAGGTCGGTGACCAGTTGGTGTTAAACGATGTCACTACCTTGGGTTCACCCGACTACACGTACAACAACGACAACGGCATAGATCCCGCCTTCTACCAATTGAAGGCGAGTGTGGTCGAAATTACAAGAGAACCATACTACGAAGTATACAGAAAGAAGCAACGTTGCAGAAGATTAAAGACATTTCCTGTTGAACCCCACCAAACTGTGTTGACCATAAATGAGTTGAAGCTCACCTAAGGGTAATTATATAATATAAATAAAAACTGTAAATAGTCATTTCACAACAAGACAACGTTTCAATGGGGCCGCATCGACCGCTTCTTGGTATTGTACTTGATCATCTGCGCCAATCTCGTGTTTTCAAACCGGAACTTTGGGTCTACCGTCATGAATGAATGGGTCAAAAGACTCTTAGCCGTTGGTCTCTCCTCAGGATCAATGACAAAACACTGGTTGATGAAATTCTTTGCATCGTCAGATACCAATTGCTTGATATCATCGGAGATTGGAGGTGCCAGTTTCGTTTTTCCGATCTTATAGATTGCACTGATGACTGCTTCGTTTGACCACGGTCTTTTACCAGCAAACATTTCCAAGACAACACACCCCAACGACCAAATATCAACCTTGGCACTATAACCTTGCTTCTTGTTCTCGACAATACTATCGATTACCTCGGGGGCCATCCAAAACACAGTTCCCTGCATCGACATTTCAGCGTTATTCACATAGATATCCTTGCTCTTTTTCGAGATACCAAAGTCAGATATCTTACACGTCCCGTCAATCTCCAACAAAAGATTGTCGGCCTTTAAGTCACGATGAAGAATCTTGTTGGCATGCAAATACTCCAACCCCAACAACACTTGTTTGGTGATGTACCGAATTAAGGTTTCCTCAAAACGACCAAACGACTTCATGCACGACGCAATCGACCCACCAGCAACATATTCCAAGAACAAACTATGGATGTTTCCATTCTGCTCGTAACCGAGATACTGAACAATATTGACATGGTCTAAATCTTTCATCGTTTCCACTTCCTTATGGAATGCATTGATCCCCTCAGATGATTTGCTTCTGTCAGGCGCAACAACAACCTGCTTCACCGCAAGCATTTCACCGGTAGTCACATTCAAACCCAAGAATACAGCACCAAAGGAACCACGACCAATAAGCTCACCTTTAATCCAGGCAAATTCAACACAGTCACCACTACTCTTACGGAGCTTACTAACAAAACCCTTTTCTATCTCGGTAGAAGTCACTTCTATTACCTTCTGTCCCCACATCTTGGTATTGGAACGTGTAAGTCCAACACTATTGCCACGACTAAGAATAGAATTGGACGGTGAAACAGTCTTCTTCTCCAACCTTGTGCGGCGAGCTTCGTTGGCAACAACACGAATAGTTTTCATACGACGAGTTAATTTGGGTGGTTGGTTCTCACCGTAAAACACTTCATCTTCGTCAGGATGTACAGGTGAAATGTTAGCATTGGAAAAAGTTCTCGAAATGGTTGGCTTTCTAGAAATACTCTCCAGCTTCACCACAGGAGAAGCCGGCAAATCTTCAATGATTGGTTTATCCAAATTAGTGTAAGGGAAGTACTTCTCAAGATTATCGTACACTTCTTCGACAGGTGGTCTAACAGTCATGCGATTAATAGGAAAGTGTTGCTGAGGTGATTGTCGAGGAAATTCGACTGGTTTCATAAAGAAATCATCATTAGAATCTTGCTCCACCGGAGGAGGCAAAGCAGGAGATTTATCTTTAATAGATTTCATAAAAAACTCATCTTCGTCATCATCATAATCATTAGGATTGGGAGTATTCTTACTAACAGGTTTAACAAAGAAGTCTTCGTCGTCTTCGTCATCACTCCCCTTTCCAAAGGCCCTTGATGCATCTAGTGCTTTGAAAGACGGTACTTTATCAAAAGAAATGCTATTTTCCTTGAACGCTTCAGCGTCTCGAGTGATGGTAGATCTTGTACTTTGACGACTCCTTGAAAGCTCACCCGAGCGAATTGAGGCATCTCTAGATAATATGAGATTGGGCATTACAGTTGGCAGTCTCTTAAAACTTTGATTCTTTGTCAAAGGAGGAGGAGGGGCCGCTCTTCTTGCAACTATAGCCCTTTCCTCAGCTCTTCGATCAGCATCCTCTTGACTCTTTGTTCTTGTAAACAGTGGCGATCTTAACGGAACCTCCAAATTGGGAGTAGCTTTGGTAACTGGATCATCTTTGAAAGGAATTACTGTCGTGGCTGTAATCGGAGACCGATACTCGGCTAGCGATGAAGAGTAAATGTTTGGAATCAATTTTGGAGCCTTTGTTTCGTATGGAGATTTTCTCCGTTTATCAAAGTCAATCTCTCTTCCCTCTCTACGAAGCACTCTGAACGTATTATTCGAGCTAGCTGAATGCATGGAATATGCCGAAGTCGGGGATACACCGGATTCACTAGGTTCAGCAACTTGATTGGTGTTGATGACCAATGATGGAACTTTCGTTGAGTTCTTAGCGCCTCTGTTAATGGGAAAAGAAAGTTTAAGTGGGAAGTGGGATACTTTTTCGTTAGTTGTTGAAGATGAAACCTCATTGATTTTGTTTAAGGTTGGTACCAGTTCCTTAAAATTCAAGTAATCAACCTTGCTATCCTGTAACCCCTGTAGCAAATACTGTGGTGTGGCTGGGTATCCATGTCCGTCATCACCTCTAATCTCAAAGGATTTCGAGTCAGAAGAAGTTGCTGTACCGGCAGGTGAACCAATTTCTTGCCTAATCAATAGTTTCGGAAGTCCTTGACTTTGCACTGAATTCACTAAAACGTCATCAGTAAGGGCAATACCTTCCTTGGCATTGAAATCGGTCAAATGAAATGATATAGATCCATAATTGAACATTTCCACTGATTTAATACAGATTTCTTTGATTTTAAGAGCATTATCAGCTTCATTTGGCTTCAATATCACGGAAATGAACAGCACATTATCCTTTGTCACAAGAACAGTAGTACCCTCCGTGTTGAATGAATGGGGAAGATACTTGTCCGGTACAACGTTGTCAGCACTCTTGATATCAATTTTTGGAATTGATAGGACCAGTTTTGTATCCGATCCTCCAGTAAAACATTCTTCAGCTGCCAAACTGTTGACCGGAGATTCAACAAAATGGGCCTCTAATGAATATCTATTTGCTGCTGGTTGTTCAATGACTGGTACATTAGCTTTCGAAAACAGATCAGTGGGTGATGATTCCCGAATAGGACTTGACTTTTTATCAGGCCTTGTCTTCTTAGGATTCGAACTGCTGTTACGGTTCGAAGAAGCAGATTTGACAATTTCTGCCGCCCTGTCACCACCATACTTTCTCAAGGTATTCATAAATCCTCCCTTTTTGGGATTTATCTTAGCTGTAGGAGTATTTGTCTTTGATTTACCCTTGGGAGTAGTAGATGTATTTTCTTCACCAATACCCTTTTTAAGTGGTAATGGCATGCTCGAAGTCGAAGTTGAGCTATTGGGGGCACTCACAGACTCTCGGGAATCGGTCGATGTGGTTCTGTGATGCTTTCTAAAGAACTTGTGAGGAGATGGTGAAGCTGAAAGGTCTTTCAGCTTGTGGCTATTTGGATCAACGTAGGAAAACGGTCTCTGCTTTTGAGACGAACTTGGTGCCAACGAGCCTGTCGCTACCGAGGAAAAGGATAAGTTCTTTTGGAATATAGGAGTGGATTTTCTGTACTCCTGGTTTGTGGTGTTAATCGTTAAATGCACTGGTGATACGGATTCTCCCGACAACTTTCTTGATTGAGGCAAGAGCTCTTCGTCCTCGGCTTCTATGTCAATGTGTAAGAGGTTGATAAATCTATCGATCGTGTTGAATTCGTTATCTAGCTGCAAGAACTTGGAAAACTGTTTCCAAATCATCGAGTCCTTTTCAAAGTTACCCAATTCAAGAAAGCGGTTCCCCGATATTTCGTTCTTGCGGAAGGTTTCCTTCCACGAGTTGTTGAAGTTGTGTTGGTCTAACCATTTCAAGACATTTCCAATCAGCCATTTCTTGGAAGAGCTCGTGTATGCTGTTTGGGTATTCATGGCATACTTGACAAATCGTTTATCTTTGTTGACAGTGGTAGACGCAGACGAAGCAACAGAAGTAGTAGATGTCTCGGAATTGTTTCGATTGTGATCTTGTTCTTTTTGAAGTCGAGGAGGCAATTCCAGTTTTATAGAGTCGGCCACAAGATCCCCCGGACGGACTCGTAGCTGTAGATCGACGGAGGATGCTGAGTTATCTTTGCTTCCTATGATATCATCGAGGGAATAAGGGTCTGGTATGGTGGAACTCAGAGCTAAAATAGGCGTCAAATCGCCTGGAGATTCTATAATGGGACTGACAAACTCTGACATGAAACGTGATGGTGCATTAGAGGTTGTGGCAGAGACCTGGAATTCGTGTACCGAGTCATCGTGCTCAGAGAAACTGAAATATTCTGGTGCTGGTGGTGTTGGTGCTCGTAGATTGGGTTTTGTATCAATTTTGAGATGCTGTGGAGGGGTGGAAGCAGCGGCTAGAGACCCACAGTTGAAGTTAAAATCGGACTCGCTTCTCAGCATGTCTCCACGACGGGAAAAGTCCTGGGAACTCGTGGATGTGGGAAGTTTTGGGGGTACCCCAAAACTAGAAACACGCGGGTTCACCACGCTATCAGAATATATTCGTGAGTTGGGTCTTGTCTTTGCACTGGAGTCATTGGTGTCACTGTATACACTGAGCCGGGAGCCGTTGCCTGCGATGAATGGGAGCTTGATACGAGACGTATCGTAAGGAGAGGGTCGTCTTAAATCCTCAGCAGAAGACTTTCGAGAGTAGGACTGCAGCAGCAGCAGCATTCTAAATGTGGAAGATTGAATAGCTGTGCCAGTTGACTATTTGTAAGTGGAGAGTCTCAAGGTTTAAATTTAGAATGATTCTTTAGAGGACCAGCGCTCAAGTGCAGACAAAAAAATCTCATTTCAAAAATAAAAATATACAAACACTGTTCTGGGGAAAAAGAATACCGCGCGAGCGTGAGGAAGAGCTGATGGTCCATACTCCATTAAATGGACTTCTTCAACAGACCCTTAAGGATCTCCATACTCTCCATGTATTTGTCGGCTCGGATGTGGAGTATGAGCGTCTCTTGACCAGCAGTGTGTCCAAGATTCTCCAGCTTTTAAATTATAAAGATAAACGGTACCTCCCGCTCATCTTGGAGTCCAATATCGGAAAGTTAGACCTCGTATACTATGTGCCAAGGAACCATACACCAAATATCAATATAGTAGAATATATCAGTGCTAATGCACATAGCCACAAGGCTAACGATCACCAAACTATCGACGTCAATTCATCCACCATACTCAGATCAATATATTCCCTTTTACTGAATGTCGATAAGAAACCTGCTCGAATAAAAGACTCATATGCCACGATCATTGCAAAATTTGCCGAATTGTTGGAATTTTTCTTTAATTTACACTTGAATTCAGAATCTAAACTCGTCTCGTACCTCTCACGATGTGTCGCTTACGAACTCCAAATCCAACAAGAACTCGAATCAAACCTCAATTTGAACGAAGAAGACACCCAAAATATTGTTGACTATCTTGACAGCTTTGTGGAAGAACACAAGGGCAAGGATGACGATGATGACGACGACAAGGACTCCATTTTTAGCTACGATTCGGAGGATACACCTGCCAAGCCGCTTGAGTTCTTCAGCAACAACCAAGAATTTATTAACATTTACCATCTTCTTCTCAGACTTTTCAGCTTCAAATCGGGTCATCACTTTGAAATTAAAAAGTATGCCAGACTCATGGTCAAAATGTTTAAGAAACATACAAAATTTGAATTCTTTGAGTTGTCTGATTTCAAATACAAGGAATTGAAACTCACCCAGTTCATCGATTTCTTCATCCAAGATCATTCCCACCACAATATGATCGTATTGCCACAGCTTTACAAACATGTATCTGATCGAGTTTTTGAAAAGATGGATATTTTTCCTGAAATGAGTAGAATCAATGATATTACTCCTCTCGCTCTGCCAGTTCAACCAAACCAGTTCACCTCACATCCATACTCGAGGGAAGATCAGGGAATGATCTTTGATAATTTGAGACACATCATACCGATTCTCAACGAGTTCGGTCTCAATTTCAATTTACAATTTGTCAGTACTTTCAAGCACTATCTTACTTTATTGTACGAAGTTCTCCCCACGTATTCGACTCCGGAGGATTTAGAATACATTGAAAGTGTGGTAAAATTGGTGAATGAAATAGTTGATTTTGAAAATGACGAAGATGATGCTCCTAACACATCAATCAGGACCACTGTTGATGAATTTTACAATGTCCATTTAAGGTTACTGAATCAAAGCTTAACTAAATCAAAAAAGTCGATTTTAATGAGAATTGCAGTTGCTGAATTTAACAAGAATTTTGAAATGAAATCCAAAGTGTTCAAATCATGGAACAAGAGAATCCAACACATTAAAGTAATTAATGGCCACTTGAACTCATTTGTAACCAGCAATACGCAGAAACTTACAAGAAAATATTTGCAAACATGGTTTGGAAAGCGTAGAAAAGTACGTGCTTTGGAATTGGAAACAAGCTATTTTGAGGAACGGGAGTTGGAACGCAAGTTCTTTCTGAAGATGGTTTCAAAACTGGAAGGTCACCATATGATTCAATCAAAAGCTGACAAGAACTTTGAAAAACGCTTATTTAAAGTATGGATGGCCAAGGTTAAAACCAACCAAGCGAGCTATACTCAAGCTATTACCTTTGACAGAAACAAAATTCTTCCGGAAACATTTGAATTTTTGTTACAAAAGCATGACTTGTTAAACAAGTTACGAGCAATAGCTATTGAAACACATCTACAATTCAAAGATAGACAAGAAAGAGAACTCAGGTCGGTTTACTGGAAAAGGTGGTTTCTGAAATTTGAAGCTTCTGGTTCATCTACCAATACAAGCATTACAGACAAACTTCAAAGATTATCCACTACTGAAAAAGAATACATAACGTCTAAATTTTTACTTATTTGGAAGCAAAGAAGTAAGTTGGAAGATGCTGCGAATGAAGTCAAATTACGGAATAATTCATTACTATTAAAATTTACTTTCAAGGACCAGTGGGTCAAAAAATTGCTTTTAAAACAACGTGCTAACCGTTTTAGGTATGGAAAAGATGTCGCAGTTGTCAAAACTATGCTAGAACACATGAAAGCAAAGAGAGATATCACACAATTGGCCCGAGGATTTGATCGGGAACATTCATTACGACGTTACTTTAAAATTTGGAAGATACAAAGAGTTCTTAAAGATGCCCATTTCAACCATTCCACACAGCAAAGTACGTTCAATCAATGGAAAGTTGCGTATAAGTTACGAGTTAATTCTGATAGATTTTGCCAGACTTTGTACAGGAGTTATTTTGATAAGTGGCGAAATGAATTAACCCATACGATTGCGTTTGAAGAAAAATCAGAGCGGTTCTATCATGAGACATTGGTTAAGAGACATTTTGATGTGTGGAGGTTTGGAGTCGAAAATATTAGCGAGCTTCAAGGCATTGCCGATGAAAATGTTGAAGGTAAGTTTTATAACAAAATACTTACCAAGATACACGACAATCAGAAGCTTGAAAAGATTTACGATTCGATAATCTCGAACAAGCGAACTTTGAATGTCAAACTCTTACTAGGAGCCAGTTTTCAGCAATGGCGCAAGCAGTATTTGCAACAAAAGGAAGCAAACTTGATGCACCAATTGAATGCCTTTAAAAAGGGTTATTCAACGCCCTCTACAAAGAGCAAGTTTTTTAGCTTGTGGGCAGAAAAGTGTAATCGTCAAAGAATAAGAGAGTACAGATTGAGCCGCCAATGTGACGTATTCAGGCAAAATTCAGGCACAGTTGGTGTGATTTTTAGCCAGTGGAAGCTGGCGATGATGAAGCAACAGGCTCTTTCCCTTCAGGCGGAATCGCTTGCCGAATCATTATTATTTAAGAAGTTCTTATCGATTTGGTACAATCATTTTGTAAACAAGGGGGCATATCTACAGGATGTATTGGAGAACTACATGGATAATAAGGAGTTTAGACAAGCACATGATATTATACGGCTCTGGCAAATGAAACAGATCAAGATAAACCGCCGGAACCAACAGAATTGTGATATCTTTATTGAGAGATATAACAGCAACAAGATGCGGGCAATGTTTGATCTTTGGGTTTACAAGTATCGGGAAAAGCAGGCACCCGAAGACAGTTTTGATGAAGCAAATAGTAGTATGGTAAGTAACCGGTCGCCATTAGCCAGCAAAAAGTCGTATGATCCTCATCAAAGTTACTTATATACTCCGATAAAGCTGCAGTACGTGCCGTCGACTCCTGCAAGAACGAGAATAAGCCCTTCCAAATTAGGAGAAACCACCCAACGAATCAAACAGGAACGGATTAATGAGTTACGGCAGCATTTTGGCCGTGCCAAGGGTTCATCTACACCTATACGGCTACGTCCTGTCAAACAAGAAATACTTTTGACTTCAACTACTTCACGGGGACAATCTTCCACGAAACCGTACCCTGGTATTCTCCCTCCAGCACCGCCCAACTTTGCTCCGATGAGAATAGAACCTTCGGTTTCTGATAATCACTCAGTATCTGGTGGTGGTGCTGTCTCCAGACAATCACGCAAAGTGACGCCGATTCTCTTACCGTTGGAGAACGACTTGGAACCCAAGTTTTCACCAGTAAGCAAATTGAAGGAGAGGGTACAACGAGGTAGTTATTCCAGTTTCTAGATGTAATATAGTGTACATAAATTGTAAAATTACAAGCGAGCAAGAAAACCAAAAAAAGAGGTTGTACACCTAGTTGGTTAAATGGATATTCCAGAATTAGTATTAGACTTGGATGGTACTACCGTTGAAGGTATTGTTCAAAGCGAGCTGGCAATTCCCAGGGTGGAAAACGTTGGCGGAAAACTGACAACTCCGAGTCCTGGTAAAAAGATCCCGATAACGATTATCACTGGGTACTTGGGGTCAGGCAAGTCGACACTTTTGGAGACGATAGGTAAAAAGTCAAAAAAGAAACTAGCGATAATTCTCAATGAGTTTGGTGACTCGTCGGTGATAGAGAAGTCTGTAACTATTAAAGATACAGAGAAGAACGAGGCGATTCAAGAATGGCTTGACCTTGGAAACGGATGTCTTTGTTGTACGGTCAAGGACAACGGGGTACTTGCGATTGAGCAGTTGATTGAGAATCTGAAAGATAAGATCGACCATATATTGTTGGAAACAACAGGAATAGCCGATCCAGCGCCAATTACCAAGATGTTCTGGTTGGACGAGGGCCTCGCGTCCAACATTTATATAGACGGCGTGGTTACGGTGGTAGACTCGGAGCATATTATCGAGTGTTTGGATGATGTGGGTGGTCACTGGCACGTTGAAAACAATCATCTTCTGGAGGTGTCACCTGAAGAAATCGAGGCCGAACAGAGCAAATGGGCCGAAGGAATCACCACTGCGCAGCTCCAAGTTGCTCTTGCCGATACAATTCTCATCAACAAGATCGACAAGGTGACGTCCGAGCAGACTGCAGCGATCACCAAGCGGATCAGACTCATCAACGATACCTCACCTATTCATACCACGAGTTTTGGCAATATTAAGTTGGACAAGATTTTGGATCTCCATGCGTACGAGGCGAGCGACAAGATCGCAGCGCTGCTTGGCTCAAGACCGCAGTCGTCGTTCCACGATGGCCGTATTGCGACGGTAACGCTCGGGTTCCCCTTCTGTACCAGTGACAGTGAATTTGACCAAGTGGAGCGCTTTATCCAGCATATTTTATGGGAAAACACTGCCAATGGCGAGGCAGTCGAGGTGCACCGTCTCAAGGGATTGCTTGTGCACAGCAATGGCGAAACTGTCAAGGTTGTCCAGGGCGTGAGAGATACCTACGATATAATAGAGGGCGGCAGATTGCTTGACGGCGTCACGGAGAATAAGTTGGTGTTTATTGGTAAGAACTTGGTGTACGACAATTTGGTCGCTGAGTTGCAAAATTTCTATAGGGCCTAAATTTCACCAGAGGTTCTTTCTCGCACAAAAAAAAAAATTCAAATCTCTTTGAGTTCAAAATTTCTACAGGGCGTTGGAGAATGTCTGATTCTGAAGAAAAGCCCCAGAAAAGAGCGGGTTCGGGCGAAACGAAACCCAAAGTGAAGAAACAATGGAAGAATCCCGCGCTTCGGATGATGGGAATCCCCCGTTTTTCACTTCCATCGAGAAACTGGATGATCTTTTGGACAGTGTTGGCTGTCACCGGGGGTGGTATCGTATACGACAAGTACGAACAAAAGAAGATCAGAACCAAGTGGATGCTGAGTGTTGAGGAGTTGAGCAAACAGACGTACGGAGCCGACAGAACACCCCGTAAGTTGACCATCTACATCGCACCGCCGCCCAACGACTACCTCGACGAATCGGTCAAGTTGTTCCGTAAGTACATCAAGCCAGTACTTAATGCCAGTGCCATGGACTACGAGATATTCAGTGAGACCAGACAGGGCGATATCCGTGTCAACGTGGCAGAAAAGATACGGACATTGCGTCGGGCTAAGATCGCTGCCGCTGAAGCACAAGCAGCAGAGGCCCAGAAACAGCAGTACGAGCGTTCGTGGACCAAGTTTTTCAAGAAGGACTTGGCGTCGCTTTTCAAGAGGAAACTATCTGATGACAACGACGTTTTGACTAAGAGACAAGACTTGTATGAAGCCAAGGATGTGTTGGGATTATACCAAGTATTTGAACCGATTGAACCCAAGAGTGATGACGAGGTTACGGAGTTGGCTGGTGGTGTTGTTTGTGTTGGACGTGGTGCTTACAAGGAATATATGACGGGGGTTCACGAAGGGTTGTTGGGTCCATTAGAAAAGCCCCAGGAACTAATTGATGAGGAACAGAAGATCAAAGAAGAAAAGCAAAAGCAACGTGAACAGGACGAAGCAGAGGGCAAGAATATCCGTGATGATGATGAAGAGGAGGAGAAGAGAGAGCCTGTTTGGAAACCGTTTATCCGTCCTGAAGCATACAGCGACGCAGTGTTGGCACCAGAACTTGATTTATCGACCACCGTTAAAGAAAACAATGTTCCGGTATTTTTTGAACAACCAGTTTATGTTTATTCTGTGCCCAACCTACTTGGGTTTCTCAAGATCCCGCAAAAGATTTATCGTTTCTACACCAGAAGAAGATTGGCCGACGATTACGGCTTCCGTACCACTTCGATTGTGAACAACAAGACAAGACCATTTAAGGAAAAAGATATTTACCTGGCCAAGGAAGAGGAATTGGACTGGCCCAAGAAATGGGTAGAGACTGGTCGCGAGAAGAACTCCGAGTGGGTCCAGGATTTGGTCACCGACAACCGGATCACCTCGAGAATGAGAGTGTTTGACCCCGAATTAAATTGATGTACATATATTAATAATAGAACCCTACTTTCTTTTCCATAAAGTATAGTTATACAAAAAGTCCCCCTCGATTATATCTGATTCAAGAACGATTTCGTCACCAATAAATGCTTGGAGCTCGTGCTGCGATGCCTGCTGCCACACATCGGACTTGTCTAATCCAAATTGCAAGAAGGTATCCGCTGGTACTTCGGTTGTGGGATCCACCGTATCGATTTCTGTAATTAACAAATGGGAAACCCGTTCGTCCTTAACCAACTCGTTGTAGATCTCAGCACCACCAATAATGAATACCCGTTCGACTTGGGACGCGTGTGATTCCAATTCCTTAAGCGAAGACGCTACAGAATCTGCGTGGATCACATTGTTTTCTTGGATCGACGCACCAACATGTGATCGAGATAACACAATATTGATACGGCTGGGTAACGGTCTGAATTTAGGTGGAATCGATTCCCATGTCTTGCGTCCCATCACTACCGCGTTGATTTTATCGGGGTCCGCAGTGTGCGTAGTCACGTCTCTAAAGTACTTGATTTCCTTCTTGAGACGCCATGGCATCTTTCCTTGGTACCCTATGCCTCCATTCTTCTTCAAGGCGGCCACAATAATGGCAACTGTTGGCTTGGACATTTAGTGATTAGTTCCTGCAGAAGCAAAGCGAGCCAAAATAGGAAAAGGAAAAGCACTAAAATTCGACTGCAAAAAAGAGGGAAAAAAAGAACGGGTTTCTACAGCCAGAAAAGATAAACATTGATTTATTACAATTGAAGATTTCAAACAAAAATACTGGATACAAATACTAATACACATAGGATTGCTAACACAAACAGCAAGAAACAAATCAGACTAATATACAACTCCGCTTACTTGGACGACTTCTTAGGAGCAGCCTTCTTAGTGGTTTTAGCATCCGTCTTCTTTGCTGTCTTCTTAGTACTAGCAGCAGCGGCAGTCTTCTTGGAGGCTGGTTTTGTAACCTTACCAGCAGATTTCTTCACCGCCTTCTTTGCTGGTTCCTTCTTGGTTGCAGCTGCTTTTTTTGGTGCGGCTTTCTTGGTTGTGGTGGTGGCCTTTTTGGCGGTAGAGTTCTTCGAAGCAGCCTTTTTAACGGGCTTGGTGACCTTAGCCTCCTTCTTGGCTACCTTCTTAGTAACAATGGCATCCTTGATGTCTTTAACATCAACCTTACCCTTCTTGGCCACTTTGACTGGACCAGAAGGGCCTTTGGGCTGCAAAAAGTCACCAACATCAACTCCCTTTCTCAAAGCGGTGTTGAACAAAGCATCGAAGTTGGCAGCCTTGATATTGTAGTTAGATTGGACGTACTTCTTCAAGGCTTGGCGACTACACAAATTGGTTAGTAAATTGTCGGAAAGGATCAGGGGAGAAAAAACTGGTCACGGAAAACTTACGAGGAGCCATTTCTTTCTTTAAGGGTAATGATGGCGGACTTGATCATGTCTGGAGTTAGTAACTGGATCAGGAACACGATAATCGATGTTCAAGTTCATAATTGGTAAAATGTCTCTGACTGAGTCCTGGAATTTCCCCACTGGTTTATTATGTCCTTTTGTTTATCTTGCATTTAACCAAACATCGACGATCAAATACATACCCTTGTAGGTGATCTTGGAAGCAGCAGTGGCAGCAGCAGAGGCAGAAACCTTGGTCTTAATTTTAGGAGCCATATCGTAGAAGTAGAGCTATCTCTTTTATTGTTGTGAGTTTGATATAAAACAAATAAGTAAATAAATAAATGAGAAAATGGGACGCCTTTATTTTTATTTTTTTGCCCATTCTCTTTCTCTTAAATATAAACAAGAACTTAAAAGTCTGGCGACCGCGCCGAAAATTGGTACTTTTTGGTCCAGTGATTGAGCACGGGATTTCTCTTCCTACCGTATCAGTCGTTTAATATTTTATCTTCCTACTATACATATTCTTTATACATGAGTTCTTTATGGACACACTTCGGATTCGTTCCATTGCTGATGGCTATCCTTCTCATATAAGCAGCGTCTGTCTTTGTCCAACTCAACAAAGTCCACATGATCGACAAAGAGGGCAATCACAGCAAAGTTCTTGAGTCCATCTTCATCCTTTTTGCCATCAACACCTCTACTGATACGGTCAATCGACTTATGATTTTCTTCAGTCATAGGATCTAATGGCGTGGGTTTGCGGAATGATTTCTTGAGCGTCTTTGATAACTGGTCCCATTGACGGGCAATCTCAAGCTGCCATTCGTCGGCAGTGGGAGGTGCCAACTGGAACCGTGTTAAGTCATGTAAATTGGTGTATGAGCCGTCAGGTGTAGCCTTGAGGATGTGGTCCATCATACGGGGCGAGCAGAGACTCGATGCAATGACCTGTTCCTGAACGGGAATGTGGTTGTGGTGGTTAGTGTGACGGTTGACATCGATGCTCAACGCATCGCTGTCCTCGCCGTCGCTGTCGTCACTTTCAAAGTCCGAGTCCAACTGTTGGTCACGCTTCTTAGTGATTTCGTTATTGTTCTCCAAGATTCGTTGTGGCTGAATCAGGGACAAGTCGATATTTGGCTGGTGGTCGTTGTCCAATATTCTGGCTCGGCCACGGAAACGAAATTGCTTCTTGATCTTTTGAAAGTAGAACACAGCTTCGTAGACATCATTATGGAGGAGTTCGGAGTACTTGGTCATACGCTTATCGGTGATACATGTCAAGATATTGTGTGTCTTGTCGTCAAACAAGAAACCCCGGTATACCAAAGTTCGGTTCCGTGGAAGTCCGCGGGTGTCGATAGTGGCGAGCTGGAAGGATATGAATGGGGGAACGTTATCATTGAGCGAAAGCTCTTGCTCCATGCATTGAGTAAACGCAGGCACCCATGGTGCCATGTACTGAAACTGAAGCATTCGTTTTACTGTGGTTGGTGGAAGAATGGCAAAATTTTTTTTTTCTTTTACTATCCGAGCGGACGTGGGTGGTTCAAGGGAGGGGTGAGTGGTCTGCGACGGTAGTATGGTGCGCAGCTATAAGCTCCAGAAGATGCAAATCACAGACAGCTGTGCTTGGGATCAAGGTTGCAATGCAAAAAGAGAAAAAAAGTGTTTTAAGAATCACTTGATGGCATAAGTATTTTTCTCTTGACAATTAGCCGCGTCCATCCAGTAACTGATCCAGTGACACTTAAGGCCCACGAGGGTCCGCACATTTGCCAGAAAATGTCAAGGACACCCGATGGCATATATGCAGGCACCAAGCATCACTCGAGCGTCGCCGTGAGCTGCCGATATTTACACCGGTATATAAGCTCCGCGACCGAATCTTCTCTTATATCCGCAGCTATGGGCACAGTGTGACGCATTGGGACAGGGTGCTAGATAACTCCGATATATCCATAGCTTTTTTGTATTATTTTTTTATCGAGACTGCCTTGTTTACTTGTGGAGAAAAGCCTGAGTACTCTGCCGTGTTTCATACAGTATCCTTTGGGACAAAGGATACTGTTTTTCGTAACAAAAACACCACACGTGGAGGTCTAGATTTTTTTAGCTGTCATAGCTTTGCCTCGTATGCTTATCTATTTTTATCCTTGGTACCATATGTGGCTTTGCGGAAGGAACTATTGGGCTTGTACGGCGGTCTCATTTAAATTTAGATTTAAGGTATAAAATTTTTTCAACAGAGTGGCATCACAGCAGTAAAGGAATGTTGCCTTTGATCGTCAGTTGAACTAAAGAATTCAGTTACGGATAAACTGTTGCTGGTCATCAGTTTATCTATTTCTTTTTTTTTCCTGTCTCCGTTTTTCCGCTTTTCTCTGGGTTAATCTGCAGAAAAGGCGGCACAGTTTCTATAATTTGTGATGCTTTCGCGCTGGTATTTTTTAGCGTGGCAATAGAAAAATAGAAACTTAATAAGAATATCAAATTCCAATTCATTCGCGAAACTTAAGCACTCTTTGTTCTCCCCGGTGTAACTCATAAATAGTAGATATCAACCCACCCATCCAATCGCTACCAAATCAAAGATTATAAATCACTGTCTAACATTTATCCGTGAGTCAGCATGTCTCCTGCATGGGTGTCCAAAGTGCGTGCCGTGCCATCCAGATGTCACAGGGTCTGTTTAGAGTTTTACCATGACAAACCGTTAATAAAAATAAGTTGGTGGGCCATGTCCCAGTGGGCCCTTATAGGCTATGCCTTGACACTCAACATCATCCTTTCTATCGTTTACTACACCTTACCCCACTTTAAGATCACTTCCTTAAACACAAATATTTATTCTATCATAATGGAGGGTCCTATATTGATCAATATGCTCATACAACAATTTTACAAAGGACTTTCCTCATTGCCAAAGGATATCCAGCTAGCATTCAAATTATGGAGAAATATAGTTTGGATCGGCCTTGTTATTGTCCTGGTTTTTAAAATCATTTATCTCATTCTGGGGGGATCCGATGACCCCTTAAATTTAGGTTGGATTGCAGTGGATATTGCCCTGTTCACATTTGGCCAAAGAGTCGTATTGCTTATTTTTGAAGTCATTTCCATTCTCGCCGACTTGTTTGTCCTCGCTACATGCTGGGTGAAGAATAGACGCAGTGAGCTGTTCTTTTTCCTATCTCATACTTTGGCTTTCTTCTTGGGTCTCTTGAAAATCTACCTTTCCTTCCGTAACATCCAGAAAGTCAACAAATACTTTGGTGTTATGTTCTATTTTATTTGGGTGGATACCATGACAATTTGTGGTACCTTTTTGGGACTTTCACTTTTCGTTGTCATGTCCAACAAGAATAGACTCTCAGCAATCATCAGCAAGTTAATCATTATCATTTACACATACTACACCATTATCATCATTCTCGAATTTACAAAATTGGGTCTTGCAGTTGGTTTGTATGCCAAGTCCCGTAATGGGTTCTTTAAAACTTTATCAATTCTTAACGGTCTTTCCGTTATTGTCGATTTGGTTATTTTAATCAGTGCTAGTATTCTCACAGCGGCACCAACACCAGAGTTGAAAGTGGAAACCTTGGACATCACTCAACTTAAGCCAAATCAGAAACAAGCATTCGCGAAGTTAATTAGTGCGAATTCCAAGGCCAATGCCGGCACAAGTGGAGAAGAAATGATTTCTTTAATGGAGGCTTATACTGCGTCCACTTTGAAAGATGTCGAATTTTCAGTACTTCGTGTCTACAAGCCGGCGTCAGACACCTCAGATGTTACCGAACCCACTGAAATCATTTACGAGAACAACAATACATGGAAGTATTTGGATGAAGAGCTGACAATCTTTGTTTCAGAAAAGGAAAACAATATTCCACAGGAAGTTTTAGATTCGGTTAAGCCATTGTCGAAAAACGAAAGAAAGAAGGCAGCTAGAAAGGCAGAAGCCAAGAAGAAGAAGAAAAAGAATAATCAGGAAACTGTCCCTTTCCCCTTGGATGAAATTAAAACTGAAGATGACTTTGAAGAGGAGAAGTTATTTTATACAAAGTTGATGAATACCGAGGCTCTTGTTCTTTTGACTAGGGTCAGCAATTATGAAATTACTAGTACATTGACGGGTGGTTTTGGTCGCTTTTTGGCCAAATGGTTTGGTAAAAATTCATACAACAAGCTTTTGTGCATCAACCTTGGGTTGCTTGGTTTCCATTGGCCATTCCGCAGATCTACATTTTACTGTAGCTCCACCAAGCATCCAGTGGCTAGAAGTGCTGCTGTGATGCGTGCTATTGGTAAGTGGAATCATCAATTACCATCAAAGTTGAGATGTACTGTTTTAATTGATCCAACGTATACAGGGGACAATTCATCCAAGGCTATCACTTTTGCAGGTTGGAGCCATACTACATTACCACCGTCGAATATAATCGATTTGAGACCTCACAAAAAGAAGAGTTTACATGAATACTTTAAGGCTGTGAAGTATCGGATCCAATCTGATACCTTTTACAGAGATAAAGGGGAGGTGATAGAGGAAGCTGACTTTAAAGTGGAGCTGTGTGATTTGGCAATGAATCTTTGGAAGAATATAGCCCTTTCACACGAAGAAAGCGGAAAAACCTCATATCTTGCTATTCCGGACAGTCAATTCTTACGTACTTTGGGTACCATTGCTAATGAAAAGAAAAGTAGGTCTTTGCTTTTCCTTAAAGTTAAGGGACAAGTCATTGCTTCATGTATTCTTTTCAGATTGGGTGACACCATTACATCTGATATTCAAGGTTTAGACCACGAGGTAGGTAGACATTACAAGGCATACTTTGTCATGATGGAAGCTGTGATCAAGATTGCATTGGCTGAAAAGAAGAACTTCGTTGACTTTGGTCCAACAACAGATAAACCCAAACATGATATCGGTTGTCAAACTGTCCCATTAAATGGTGGTATTACATCGCCCTCAGCATTAATTTATCCTGCTATTAAGATGGCAGCGAAGAAGGTCAATGTCTAATTAATTTGCATACTTACTTAATCTTAATAGAGTTTTAGTAAATTATTGGTAGAAAATTGCTGCGAATTATGCTCTATTATTTTATTTTGTTGCAAGTTTTGTTCTGCACACAATCTTTCTTCATCAGTACTCAGATTTCTAAAATCTACTGGGAAATATCCATCCAACCATGTCTTGTATTTATACTTCAGGTCCGTCTGACTCAGATAAAGTACTCCTTAGAATAGAATCCATACTCAAAAATGTTCCAGCACTTGAAAAAGTCACAATTTTAAGCACACAACGAACAGAATTTGATATAAGTCAATGTCATCGTCAGATTTTGGTGGAGAAACTTGGACAAGTAGTTGAAAAAGTAGCAAAACAATCAGCTCACACTTACATCGAGGCAGTTCCTTTACAACATGCGAACTATTCTGCCGAAGTTGATTTTAATGATAAGTTTATTCTTAATAACACAAAGGCAAGCTTGAATCTCACTAGCAAGACTTTCCAGCAGTGTCCTGACGTATCCAAGCTAGCAACTGTGAAAAAGCTTCATCATACAAAAAAGGGACATGGTTCAGGAATACATTCATCTTACAACTATTCCATAAAATTTAATCTTACTCCAACCATTGCCCCGGAATTATTATACATCCTCAATACTTTTTTTGCTGAATCACAAATTACCATCACATCATATGGTGAATCAGAGTACTCTTCCAAAAGTCCATCCATTACCAGTGAAATAGTAGATTCACGGATTAACTTTCAGCCACTTGCAGAAGAACCAGACTTACCTGAATTTTACGAATATCTTACATTACTTCATAGAAACAGTTACCAATTGATCCCGAACCACTGCGATACCTTCATCAGCTCCTACGAAGTACCATCCACAACTTACAGTTCATCTCCAACTTTGAATTTAACCAAGGTAGAATTCATTCATTCAGAGTCAGTCAAAGATCACTTGAGTAATCCGTGGGTTTCTCTAAGTTTGCACGCTCCTGGCAGACACATATTGATATACCGAAATGAAGAGACCAAAATTTGGGATGTTACGAAATGAACTTCATAGGCATACAACGTATATACAAGTTGAACTGAATAAAATAATAATAAATACAAAATGGTCATATTCTTTGTGCTGTTTTTTTTGTGCTGATACATCAAGTAAAATCTTTGAATATATCATCCACTCTAATTGAATCTTGTCCCCAAGCCCCAAACCCACCATTTATTAAACTGACATTTGCTGTATCAGTACCATAAATATCAACTGGTGTGTCAAGATTTATTGGTTGCTCCGGCAAGAAATATGCTGGAAGGTTAGGCATTGTGAAAATTTCTTCATTCGATTTTGAATTACTGGGATCGACTGCCTTTAATGACATCAATTGAAGCCAAATTTGATCCACCTTATTATTTGGAACATACTCATCAAAGAAGCCATCACTCGATGTACTGGAAAGGGAGGTCGAGGGTCCTGTTTCGGGTATATCTTGCGGGATGGTACCAGTACCCGATGGATATTCAGCTTTAGATTTACGAGTACCTTTTCGGTACTCTTTCACCTTTCCCAAGGAGTTCTCAAATATAACAATCAATTCTTCCAACATAGCTTTGCTAAATTTGATACCATTCTCTTGGTGTAGTTCTCTTGTAACAGAATAAAATTCCCCGTCTGCTAAAACAGTTTGCAAGTAGGTATGTGCCTTGGTTGTTCTCCAAGAATAATAGTATCTGTGACTCAACTTTGCAAAATGTTCTTTAAACACCTTGGAACCACTTTCAATTAATCCATTCAATTTAATCAATAATTCGTGATATGTTCTATACTCAGCATCCTTGAGCATTCTAGCTGAGTGGTCAAATTTACTTTCGTTGATCAAGATAGTTTGCTTTGTCCTTATGAACAACCCACTTAACACAATTAATGATTTGTGATTGGCCAGCTGTAAACCGGGCATAACAATTAAATCCGTCGAATCCTGGAAAATAATGTGACTGTTTTCTAGGAATTGAAAGTAAAACGGCATCAAGTCTAGGACAATGATAACAATCATCTTCTTGAGATAATGGAATGCGAGTTTCGTGTTTTTATTCTCATAATGGTTGAAAATGTAAAAGAATATTGAAACCAAGAAAAAGTTCGACAGATAAAACGTCTTGATCCTGAGAGTTCTGTTGAAAATCAGTGTGGGTGAGATCGGTTGTCGAACCAAAACATTTTTGAATAATCCATACTCTTTGACAAAATGGAGCTCCATGTAGTCAAGCTTCTCTGTTAATTCACTCAAGCGAACGCGGCCTCGTACATTCAAGACCATTTTCATGATCGAATTCAATGTATCAAAAATCGATTCAAATCTGGCAAATGCTCCCACAGTTGCCTTTTCGAGTTCGACATTCACAATATTTTCATTGCCTGGCTTGTAAAAGGGAATCTTGGTATCGAAATTCTCCTTGGAAAGCGTGACTGCAGTGCCCATGGACATAGAAATGTTCAAGTCTGAGATTAATAAATAGTACCAAATCTTTCTTCCAATATTGTTCAACTTTTCGTCGTTGCAAACATCTTTAAAATTGTCAGGTTCACGGTTTAAACCCATAGAATAGGCCATGTTAATAAGCATACCAATAAAAACTACTGAGTCACCACCATCTATACCGTCACCATCCTCTGGTGCATACTGGTGATACACTCTTGTGAAGATAGCCAATTGCATAATTGACATATTAATACCTCTGGTCAAGTTGAATTGGTTCAAGCACAATTGAGATATCTCAATTGCATCGATGTTTATGGGGTTGCTCAACAAGTACTTCTTTTCTTGGGCTTTTGGTGAAGGATCATTGGTTGCCAAGTTAGCTTCATTGATGCTGGAGAAATTAGCAAACAAACTCAAATAAGTAAATCTCAAAACAATAAGCAAAATACCCAAATGAGCAAAGTCTAGTTTTCTTTCCACGCGTATCACGGTAATTTCTTCTTCTGCATAGCTTTCAGGACCAAGCAATTTTTGAAGCTGCTCTTTAAAGACAACCTCATCAAGGAATGGCATAAAAGGGTAGATATGGGTGAAAAATCTTTTGTATAGCAACCAGACAACTTTCTTTGTAGGAAGGACAAGTCTTATCTTTTCCACCAATTCTAACTCTTCATCCAAGCCACCTTGGTAAAATTGGAGATCTAGTCGCAGGGCATGCTCGTTGATATTAGCCTTGAGCTTGTTTACTATGCTGTTTGGAGAATATTTTGTTTTGGATTCTGCTGCGGTTTCTTTGAATGGTTTCATGACATTAGCACCTTCGTCATTATTTACCTTCTCGTTAAACTGATGTTCAATCGGAGCACTCTGTGCGTTAGGTGCGAGAAAAGACGATTTGAAGTCACCCTTGCTCTTTTGGCGGTGGACAAATTCCCATATACTATTGTTGGCAAAGTCAGCACGTAACAAAGAGACCCAAGATAATGGACCGAACCCACGACGCCGTATAGGTTCTTTCTCGTAAACAGAAGTATAACCCTCATAGAAATTGATTGTTTCCTCGGAAAATGCAATTGGGTTAAATCCAATCAAGTAGTTCATGCTATTAGCGTAGTCAGTTGAAGGAGACATTTTTGAGGTTGAGCCGTTGTTTGGAGATCCATCAGACGAATGAGGTCTTGAGTCATGTCCGATATAGGGTGGCAAAGTGACTGGGATGGGTGGCTGTGTAGGTGGCTGTGTGGGTGGCTGTATCGGTGGCTGTATGGGTGGCACCTGGTTTTCAAGTACTGAGCCATTTTGGGTGTCAACTTTGGGTGGCAAACCGTTAAGTTTGGCTGGATTTTGGATGGCGTTGACAGACTGTTCCAAGCTGAACAACTTCTTTTTTAGTTGCTCCAATTGAGTATGGGCAGCTAGTTCAGTCAGCGAGAACAGTCCTTCTGGATTGGCGACGTTGTTTACGGGTCTGGGCTCATTAAGTGGGTCTGAGTATACACAAAGGGGGTTACCGTACTTAATACAGGCAGAGCATGGGTTTCCCAAGTCGCACCGTACTTTTCGACGCTTACAAAAGTCACATACTCTTGTAGCCCTAGCCCTCTTTCGTCCAGACATGTTAGCAACACGCGTTTTTATTTTAATTAGTTAGAAGCTTGCTCTGGCTAGACAAGATGATGATGTTATCGATTGTAACACAATAGTACTGGTTTTGACACGTCTTTTCGCGATTTCACTGAAGATGAAAATTTGTGGGGAGGGGCGCGCACCCCAAGGAGGGGGGGGAGGGCATACAAAGATATAGGGTTTTTTTTTGGGGTGGGGCAAATAGAAAAAGGAACGGAAAGCGAGAGAGTGATCGATCGTGCACACACACATACACATACATACACACGCAGAGATAACGGCAACTGGAGAAATGTCCCAAGATTTTGTGTTACAATTAATCCATAAATCACTTCAGGAGTTGGGATATCCACAGATAGCCGACGAGTTGGACTCAGAAGTGAGAAAGAAACGGATACTACTGGGTAGTCCCATTGGAATCACTGAATCGCGCCAATTGGAAACATTGTCGTGGTTCGAATCACAGATAAAGCAGGGTGAGTACCCTGCAATTGATTCGTACTTGCAAACGGTCTTGCTGAATGCGCTGGACGAATTCTGGCAGTTGATCAGCCCCACAAATAATCCTCGCTCGGTGGTTTTGGTGATACTTTATTTAACAAGACGGTGGCACTTTCTTGAACAAATTATTGGCAGCAACCTTGACCAACAAGCAGCTTTGGATTACTTGAGAGATAAATTGATGCCATTGCTAGACAGTCTCCATCCACTTACCATTGATTTGTTCCCCTCTGCAATAACGCTGGACTTGAACAGGGAAGCAGAATCAAACCTTCTCTTAAGCTTAGCACGCGGGCCCCTGGATTCCAGGTCTGTTTTGATTTCAAAGTATCTCTTTGGCGAGACACTTCATGCACCTGATGTCTACGCGATGCGTACGCTTTTGGTTGAAACATATCTCAAAGATGTATTCCATCTGCTGGTTAAGTTAAAAGGATACGAGAAAGTTTACAACATACCTCCCCACCAACTACAAAAGTTAATCAACGAGGCAGCATTATATCAGAGACAACAAAATCCATACTATTTAGCTGCAAGAACCCAGACAGAAGACGAACAACCTGTTTCCATTGTCGACGAAAAGTATTATAGCACAGCATTACCTATAAGACCACTACACACATTAAATTTCCACAGCGACGAGGTATGGTTTGCCCGGTTTTCGCCACTGGGCAATTACTTGGTGACGGGCTCTTTGGATGGCAAGTTGGCCATCTACGATGTCCACCAGGATTTCAAACTACTTAAGATATTGGAATCGAGCAATGTGTTGGATGCCCAGGCCTTCGTTCCGTTTTCTAATAAACCGACGGCCAGTAAGGCCAAGGCTGTTATCTATTGTGCCTGGGATCCCAATGAACGGTACTTGGTCAGCTGTTGTCTAGATACCGTGGTACGAGTCTGGAGTATTGACGAATTACACAATCTGAAGCGAGCCAGAAAAAGAAGTACTACCCTGAAGGAAGAAACTAGCAGCGGGGGAGATTTCAAGCTTTACAGCTGTTTTACTCTTGGCCAAGACATTAAGATCTGGACGTGTGAATTTTTACCACAACTGAGGGGCAAACCTCTGTTCATAATTGGGTCTCCAGATAAAGTATTAAAGGCTTACGATATCGATGGTGTGGAGTTGTTTGACTTCTATGGCAACACTGAAGACAGCAACGACACCCATATGGACCCTGAAGAATTTGAGGAAGAAGAATCAAAGGGGAAAACTAAGGGCGATTTGGGTGAGAAGAAGGTGGAAAACAGTTTTG
Source organism: Teunomyces atbi (assembly GCA_030574975.1). Classification (NCBI taxonomy): domain Eukaryota; kingdom Fungi; phylum Ascomycota; class Pichiomycetes; order Serinales; family Debaryomycetaceae; genus Teunomyces; species Teunomyces atbi. The sequence continues at coordinate 17,633 of JAJMFW010000050.1, read as the reverse complement.
ACAGAATTAATGACTTGGCGATTACACCAAACGGTAAGGTGTTAGTAACTGCGAACAACGACAGACAATTGCATTTTTACAGTATCCCTGACATTTCCAATCACAATGCCACCACCAGGAGAATTGCTTCAATTAATCTTCGAGGAAGATTGACTTCTTGCTCGATTTCGGCAAACGGGAAGTATCTTTTACTTAGTTGTGCTCCTGAAGAATTGCAAGTATGGAATATTGCAGGGATCAGTGAAGGTGAAGGGCCTTCACTTTACCGGAGATGCCTCGGCCACAGCCAATCATCATACATTGTACGGTCATCGTTTGGATATTTAGCAGAAGAAACAGGAGAGGAAGAGTTGGTTCTCAGTGGTTCCGACGACGGATGCATTTACATCTGGAAACTCCACACAGGGCAACTTATCACGCGAGTTAAGGCTCACGATGGTTTGTGCAACTCGGTTACCTGGAATACCAGTGGTAAGGTGGCTAACAAGTTTGATTACGGCAAGCTTTGGTGTTCTGTAGGTGACGATAAGTTGGCCAAGATCTGGGGTTAACTCGTCTAGGGTACTTTATAAACGGTACTTTGTATTAGTATAATCACTTATTTTTATTGTATAGGTAAAACTACAATTCGTCGTGTTCGACTGCTTCTTCACCATCCTTTTCAACCACCTCATCTTCAGCAGTTGCATCGCGCTTGGCTTCCTTCAAAGCATGGCCGTCAACAGCGTGAGCACCGTTGGCCTTAACGAAATCAATCAAATCATCCAATTCTCTTGGACCTTCGAAAACTACTGGCTTTCTAAGACCGGTCTTTTCATCGAGTTCACCGTTGGCTGGGTACAACAACAAAGTTGGGTAACCTTGGATTTCGTATGGAACATCAACGTCGTTGTTGGTGAGATCGATGTGGGCAATGGCAACCTTAGCGTCATCCTTCTTGGAGTCAAAGACATCAGCCAATTCTTCCCAAATTGGAGCCAAGGTCTTACAGTGGCCACACCATGGAGCATAGTACTTGACAAAGACATCCTTAGAGACATCTTGAACAACCTCAGCGTAGTTGTGGGCCACCAACTTGATAACTGGAGAGGAAGCAATTTCTTCTTCAGTTGGCAATGGCTCAGACTTGATAATTGGATCAACCTTGTCGTTCAAGAAGTCCTTAACAAACTGCTTGATGGTAGCTTCAGTTGGTCCTTCTGGGAACTCGGTTTGGTTGATACCGTACTTTTTGTTAGATTCAAGTTGTTGAATAGCAAAAAGTGGAGTGATTTCTGGGTCCATGTTAAGGGTTTCAGCATGCTTACCGTACAAGGTGGCGTCCAAACCGACAAAGTTGATTTTACCTCTGTATTCCTTACCCAACTTGTTGAAGAAAGGAGCAATAGCTTCTCTTTGTTCAGGAGTGGTGTAAAAGTAGTAAGCGAGTGGCAATGGAGAAGACATGTAGTTCATGTAAGTGGCAGCAGAGATGTCACCAAAGTATGGCACAGATTCTTGTTGAACAAATTCGAGCAATTGGGTGGAGTTGGCACTCTTGTCAGAGAAAGAGGCAACGTCATCAAAAGCACCTGGATGAACAACAATGTAGGTAGAAGCCTTCTTGTTTGTTTTGACACTTGGGAACTTCTTCAAGACTTGCTTGATCAAGGCATCGTCAGACACCGAGATGAAAGTATGGTCCTTTCTTGCAGTGTTGGCAACAGTTTCAAAAATGTCACTCTTGCCAGTAGCGAGTTCGACGACGAATGGACTTGTTTGGGATTCCACCAAGGTGTCAAATTCAGCGATAGTTTCTGGGAGAGAAACAGCTGGCAAAGAGGCCTTGATCATGTAATCAGCGATACCAGGAGCTTCTCTTGGACCATCGTAGTCTTCAAGTGCTTCAGGACCTCTGGCAACCTTCAAGGTTGGGTAGCCCTTGATACCGTGTTCCTGACACAATTCTTCTTCTTCAGTACAGTCGATTTGGGCCAACTTGATGTCTGGGTGGGTTTCGTTCAAGGAGTCAGCGGCCTTCGAGAATTCTGGGCCCAACATCTTACAGTAACCACACCATGGAGCAAAGAACTCGGTCAACACCAATGGGTTTTCTTCCAAGAAGCTCTTGAATGTTTCAGTAGTCAACTTAACGACCGCAGAGTTTGGGTCAGCAGCAGCTTCACCGTCGGTTGGACCGCTGGCAGAAGCCAATGTAACGACAGACAACAAGGTAGCCAAGGCTTGTGTTGAGAATTTCCAGAACTTCATAGTGTTGATGGTGTAGATGAATAAATTGTACAAGTAAATACAATTGTTGATTAATTTATAAGCCGAATTTTTGAACAGCGTGTCCGCATTCGGTGTGTATATTGATCGATCGTAGACGCGCGTTCGGCCTTAAAAACTTGGATGGCAAATTCGGGTTGTAGCCAAACCGCTCTACGGCTTCCCTCGCAAGAAAGATGAAATTTGATTGAACTTAATTCAGACTATAAACTTTGATTTTATTTGCTCATATAAATACTAAACCAAATTAAAACTGACACAACTTCTCTTGATTCTCCTGTGACTTTTCCCTATATAAATAAATAAATTAAATATAACTGTACTGGTGAAAAAAAAATAATAATAATAATGATAAAACTGTAACGAAGAATACCTGAATCTTCTCTTGGTACACGTGTAGTAACATGCTTCTTCGATGTTCTATGGAAAAGCTGGCAATTCGGGTGACATCTGCCCTGGTTCAGAAGCCCAAAAATTCTCTCCAGTTGCTCCACACATCCATCTCCACATCATAGATATATGCCATGCTGTGTCTAAGAGAACTCTGCAAGTATTGTGGCTGATAGTCGTATATAAACATCACCATTGCCCACGTCAAAACAGCAAAGTACTTCCACGACTTGTTGTAGACGGAAATTCTGAGTTTCTTCTGCTGGTTGGGGGTCAAATCTCTAAAGGCAATCACGTCGCCAGCATAATTGTGGAATTGCGGCTGAGCCCATCCCAAGTATTGATCTAACAAGATCTTACCAGATGCGAGCATCACACGTGAGAAGCAGTATAATGTGATCTGGTGTGTGATTCCCGGATGGAAGTAGTCAAAGTGTTGCGAGTACACAATCCACGACCCGAAAGCACCTGCTATGAACTTAACGAGCTTGGCATTCTTGGGACCAAGTAACAGGTCTCCCATAAGTACTTTGCATGTCATCTTATAGAGAATGGCAAACACCGCCAATACTTCAGCATGATTGGTTGTTGCCTTCAAAACCAGCTTGAGTCTGGGCAATAACGGGCCCGAGCGATACAACATGTTTATCACAATCGCATGCAGAAACCGGATCTTTCCTCCGTACACAATACCATTGCGTGCTGACTTGAGCACCTCAAGAAGTGGCCTGTAGAGTGGGTTAGTCAAAATGTCCATCGTATATGATTGATTTAGTGGGGGTTTGGCTGGCGTTCAGACTAGAAAAGTATGGGGTATAAAATCCTTGATCAGGTGACTCAATACGGTCTAACGGTTTGGCTGCTACTAAGAATACACAAAAGTGATTGGAAACGCAGCAAAGATTCAGGTGACACCTGGAAGCAAAACACCTTCCATGTCAAGATCGATATACATGGAATCCTGTTTTAAATTGGTTTCATTACACATTGTTCCCAAGCCGTTCCTCTACTTTAGGTCCTGTACAGTATGTGTAGAGACTCTTCTTTTTTTTTTAGTTAACGCCTCTCAACATTTTAGTCAGGACAGACCCGGATTTACGCAAAATTCTGGCCACCATGTATATCTGGGACTTCTTGATCGGTAAGATTCTCCAGTCCGTTCACAGACGCAAATCGTCCCAAAAAAACAGTCACTTACAGTGCAAAAGTGGTCTACCTCTTCTTTAATTGCTTGCTTCTATCAATGTAGCTATTTTCAATATCCAGACTTGCCAAGTATCTTGTTTCCAAATAAAACGGGGGAAAAAAAAGACGAGGGTTATTTCCCAATAATTCAACACCGTTTTGCTTGAATTAGCTATTTTAGACCAGTACCGAAAACGTACAGCGCAATTGCATTCGCAGTAGTAAATAAAGCTACCTAGCAATAGCATCATTGTAGAATACAGTAAGAGTTCGATTTCGTAGTAATTGTCTACAGCCAATCATGCTGCTTGCTTTCGGCATCTTTATTTCTCGTCTGCCCGCAACACCATATATTATCTTTGTGGTAATGTCAAAAAAAATTTAATTGAGAAAAAAAAAATTTTTGATTCTATGAAAATTTATTTGTTAATTGGTCTTTTCAATATCATTCTCACCTCCAGCACGGAAAGTCGAGCGACTTGGTTATATTAACACATTCCTAGACGTACAGTATTCGTTTTAGTCGAGTGTTCAGAACAACCCTTTTATTCTACTAGCCCATTGCCCTCCTGCTTTTTACCCATCTGAGTAGCCTTTTTACGAAGTGGTCGAAAAAGTACGTCATTTCTGAGCTAGTTTTATTCCTCCGTCCCTGTTACACCCTTACCAGATTACACAGGCAAAGCCCTATTCCCAATCTCACTCAAGTTGGCCAATCATGTCTTCGACTGTCTCATATGCCAATATTGCCGCCAATGGCGCCTTTGATGCTACACCTTCCTCCGAATCCTCTCCTGCTGTTGACTTGAACGCCACCGCAACTGAAATTAGCGCGACGTCTGAATCAACCTCTGCTGTTAAACAGTCGACTGATGCTACTACTTCTTCTGAATCTAATGCTGCCTCAAATGACGATGACGATGCCGATGCCGATGTTGAAGCCACTTCTGGTGCCAAAAAGGAAAAGAAAATTTTGGCTCCAGCTCCCGTCCCTACTAAGTCCGCATGGGGTGTTGCCGCTACTTCTGCTGCCCCTGCTGCCAGCGGTATGGTTGATGAACACAAATGGCCAACCCCTGACAAGGGTTCGCAGTTGGTTGAAAGTCAGAATAGTGCTAAAAATGCCCAACAAAAGTTTATCAAGCCAATCACGACCAAATGGGTACCAATCCCTGCTAAGGTTACCTTGCAGTCCACCAGAAACGGTTCTCAAAAACAATCTAGAAACAGAAAGAACAAGACTTCTGCCAAACAAAACTCATCTCAACCTCAAGCCCAATCCCCTCAATCCAGTTACAAAGAACCTTCAGCATTCATAAGTAAAAAGGATGACGAATCTTCTGAATCTGAACTTGCATCTAACCCAGCATTCTCTCCTGAATTAGCGCAGAACAACAATACCGCACAATACTACCAACAAAACTTAAACCAATTCCAAAAGTTTGTACCAAACGGAACTCAGCCAAAGAACTTTAGACGTTACAACAACGCTGCCCAAAACGGCCAACAGTTTAACAGTCAAAAGAGATACACCAACACTAACACTAACAACCAAAATAAAGTCCAACATCCACAACATGCACAAGGTATTGCCCCACAACAAAATGGATTCTACCACCCACAACCATTTGTACAAAATCCAAACTTCAACAACTTTAACAACCGTCAATTCAGACCTCAAAACGGTCAATTCAGACCACAAAACAGAAACTACCGCCCTCAAAACGGAAATGGTTTCCGTAATGGTTCCATTGGAAGCTACCCTCCAATGGCCATGTCGGGCATGCCAATTCCAGGTCAAGTACAAATCCCTCCACCAATTTCTCCAAAGCAAGATCCTCAACACGCTTTAATTCAGCAGATAGATTACTACTTCTCCTTAGAAAACTTGATAAGAGATATCTTCTTAAGAAAGAGCATGGATGCTGAAGGTTGGGTTTCGTTACTGTTGATCTTGGACTTTAAGAGAGTGAAAATTATTCTTAATGGTATCCAAAACTCTGTTGAAAATGCCATGGAAGTCAACATCAATTTGATTATCATGGATGCTATTACCAAATGCAACAACTTGGAAATAAAGTACACAGACGACACCACCAGCGAAACCGCTACTGTTGATGACGTTAAGTTGAGAGTTAAAGACAATTTTGAGCAATGGTTGTTACCTGTTGAGAACTAGACCTACTTTTATCTCTCGTCACGCACTTTTTGTCACTTTGCATATCTTGTCTTATTAATTTAAGATGGGATTATAGAAATTGAAAATAAAAGGGATTCCAACTTCATCGATACCACTACATCCTTTATTACTGTTTTGTTTCGATCTGAATTTGATTTATAATTGAACTTCAGCATTCAAGCATGAAATATTGGCCATTAATGTTCCATCCACACTTCTAAAAAAAGCAAAAAAAATCCAAATTAATTTGTACATATTGTTCGTCCTGTTAATTTACTCTACAAATATTCTCTTATATTTAATCCTCTATCTATTTATATTTTACTCTCCCTCTCTCTTTTTTTAGTGGTATAGTAATTCATAACTTTATATCATAAATAAGTTTTGGGCGCAAAATGATTAACAAAAATTTGTAAACAAAGCAGCTTATGATCACATTCAGGTATAGTTAGCATGACGAAAGAGTTCGAGGAAGTCAAGTTATTTACTTTCTGCTTTTTTTTGTCATGGTTGAAATCAACTCATTAAAATGACAAGATATACAATTGTTATTACAAAGCTATACAAAAGAATAACTGCCAAAGCTTCTTCTAGATGTCCCGTTAATATCCCATGTGAGAATACCGCCATCTTGACATCCAATCAAAATCTTAGAGCTGTTGCAATTTGATGGACGGCATATTTCAATCCCAGAAATCTCCATTTCACCCTGAATTGATTGCTTGTACGAATCATCAACATAATGTGTGTACTGGAGGTATACATCCTCTGATGAGACAGATGTACGTTGTGATGTAGTGGGAACTTCGTAGTCCAAACTTTCATAAACATAACGTAAATGGGTATCGAGATCCTCGAGGTCTGCTTGTAACTCCTCATCTGGCGCAGGTCCAGACACGGAAGGGTTTAAAGTCATCTGTGACTGCGCTGCCTGCAGCTCTTCGGTGTCACGGTTCCAGTGTGGGTAGTTAAACTTTGGTGGTGGTTCGTAATTGTTCGAGCTTTCGTTTTGACGTTGGGAAGGAGGGGTGTATGCAAAATTCTTAAACAACTTGGGGTTTTCATGAACCAAATAGTCGTAGTCGTAAACAAGTGGAGCAGTGAACTCGATACCATCAGAACTGTAAACTGAGTTGGATGGACCACTGTTATAGATACTCAACTCATTCTGTTTCTGCTCTTGTTGATGGTAAAGGCTTTTGAACTCGGCAAACTGTTCCAACGCAAACGGAACCACAATAACCTGATGGTTATTGACATTAGAATAGTCCATATTTCTCAAGTCCAATATGTGGACTCTTCCAGCATGTTCTGAAATTATTAAAAGGTCACTCATGTCGCCCTGAGGAGAAAACTTGCACAGTCTAAATCCACCAGATTGATTACCTGCTCGAGTGGATTTGACTTCCATCAAAGGCTTGTTGTCGTTAATGTTTCTTAAATCGTACAACAAGCAAGTCCCATCTTGGAAAACAGAAGAAAACATATAACCATTAGGATGGTACGCTATTCCAAACCCGTATTCATGCCCTGTTTCAATTGTCTTGATAACCGATTTCCCGCTAGTTGGATCCACGAGAAAAAGTGAAGACGAGTCACCAGAAACAGTCAACAACTTATCACAGTGTGGAGTCTTTGCCACATTATTAAGACAGGTATTTGACTGACAGTTGATCTTGTTTGTCACAGAAATAGAATCATCATGTATATCAAGACAGTACAAATTACTGTCATTATTGCAGACATAACTTGTATAGTTATTGGATGAAGCTGGGTATATGGTAACTGCATTATTGATCATTTCCCCCAAACGAACTGTTTTGCTAACATTAAGCTCTGAGTTATAAAAGGAGTAAAGCCCTTTTTTGACTCTTCTCACCGAGTTTGTCTCTTTTATCGGAGATGGTAGTTGTTCAATATTAGCGGAAAAGAGTCGCGACGAGCTGTCAATAAGCCCGCCCGTAACAAAAGCTCCTCCTTCTGCAATATCAAAGCATCGAACCTTGTACTCTAAGTTGGTGCTGCCTGATTTATGTCCCGACGAAGCAAGTTCTAAATGCTTTATTGATTCTTTCTTAACATAATACAACAAGTTTGATGTGGAATCAAACCTTAGTAAGTCCCGGATCTGCCAGTGACCAATAGTTGGCTTGATGTTGGAAATATATGTTGGGTTTGGTTGAAGGTATTGAAATGCATGATAGTAATTTTGGAAGCATTGATGATAGTTGTTATTCTTGTACTTTGCCTTATCCATGGAATCATATAGCTTGTGATGAGCCTTAGCTCCCACCAAGCTGTTACGTGAGACATCTATAGTCATATTCTTGTTTCTAGTATTTATGAAAAGGTTTAAATAAATTCAAAATGGTTACATGATCCTTGTCCCCTTACAAAAACTGAAATTGGAAGTTATCTACTGCGGCACGCGACCACTTCCGAAAAGATGCCATTTTTTGCGGGGGGTCACTATGGTTAAGGTTCCCTGCGTCATAGCCAAGTTTTCACCCCATAAGTTTGCGTCGGGGTACTAGATCGTCTGACAAATTTGGCAAGTGATGGCTAGCGCCCGCTAATTAGATCTAAATTCAGTTTACGTTGGAAGGACTTAAATGCCAGTAATATTAGAGGTTTTTAGGGAGGCTTCTCTAGGAAATCTCAGTTAGAGAACATCTTCATGTATCAAGCAAAAAATAGAGAAAGGTACGCTGTAAATCCTACAAAAGTCTTCATCATTCGTACAATGATGCCACTGGATTCCGGATACAGAATTTATATGTTGCAAATTTTGAACGCAAGTTTGTATGAATCAGCAGAGATAAGGGGCTAAATAAAGTAAGACAAAAGGAAAGAAATACGATTATACAGAAAATGTTTATATGCAGTAAGTTGCAATTTCCTCTTTAGTCCTAATTACACTATGACGATATTTTCCCTATATTAAACCACTCAAGGTTAGTTTTTCTAAGAACGGTGGAAGGTCGTCCTTTCGTATTTCGATAACCGAACTGTCGAAACTATCAATTCTGATTTTGGCTCCTGAAGTATTAGCTAGCTGTTGGAATGCCACACTAAAAGTATTCAACCGAGTGGTGACGGTGGCTTCCTGATCTTCTTCAGAGTTCTGTTTGCTCTGAGCTAATCTTGCTCTCGTAGAATTATCCATACCTCTAGGGTACTTTGGTGCCAATCCTATCACAAGGTAAGAGTCACTCGAAACATCCAAACTGGCTGCAACTAGCGGCTTCAAGGATTTGTTATTATTCATGAAATCCAATTCCGTGATATTTTCCATTAACCAAACTCCTAGTTTTGAAAGCATCAATGGATTGTTAAAGATCTTAAGATCGGGGATAGCACCATCATTCAACACACAAAGACGATATAACCGTAAGTTTTTGATCAATTTACGTTCCAATAATGACATGCCTGTCCGGAATATTATTTGCTGGATCTGTTTGGCATGTTCCAAACCTTGAACTAAGAGCTCATACCCTTTTGGTTTCTTGAAGTTCAGACTTGTTGATGCAGTTGTTGATGAATTCATGTTAAGAGCATCCCATGACGACCAGAAATTGCGCACCCATGTCTTTTCCTTACGTTCAATTCTTTCCCGGATTCGTTCATCGTCATCATCATCTTTGCTTTCAGCTTCGTCGTCGGCATCTTCTTTTAAGAAATTCTGTTCAAGCTCGAGTAAAGCAGTTAATGATTCAACACATTCCATAGCCGATAATTGACCGGTGAATCCAAATGTTCGAATGAACCCTTCTCTAACTATACCTTCTAACCCATACATTGGAAGATACTTGTTAAAAATGGTCGGAAGCTGCTTCTTGACACGAATATCCATATATAACCACTTCTGTTGAGCTACTGCCAACGATACCCCCATTTTGGCGAATAACTTGTGAAGCTTTTTCTTGCCATCTTCAGTCCATAAATTTAGTTTGGAATTAACATGGCTTGAATAAAAGAATGAATCATATAATGTCCAGTGACGCAAGAGAAACAAATGATAGTCTCTTTCAATACCCAAAGTGGTTGAATCGGCAGTTTTTTCGTTATTATTCTTGACGGATGAATTTGATGGGTTTAATCTCAAAACTTCGTCGCGAAATACTGGTTGAAGCTTATCATAAAGCTCTGGATAATAATTATCGAGGGAAGAAGTCCCAATAATAGCAAGCCACAAGTTTTCAAGACTTGTCTCCCCTATTGATGATAAGAATGCATAGATTGTAGCGGTGGTAGCACTCATGATAGTGGTGCCTTGATTGTAGTATGACTGGATGGTATCTTCATGCTTTGATTTCTCTAATTTGCGCTGCTTCTTTAGTGTCTTCATTTTAATTTCATTCTTCCTTCTCTTCCTGTTGGTAGTTTCTTCTGAGTCTTGAGAGCTGAAAACAATTTCTTCATCTGAGCCAATTTCTTCCTCATCAATGTCTTCCTGGTCTGATTCATCTATATCAGTTTCCTCTTCAGATTCACTCCCACTGTCATCATCCTCCACCAACAAATTGTATGCGCTCTTTTCAACTTTCAAATTGGCTTCGATAAATCCATCATCAAAACAGACAACCATCGATGACCCAAAAAGGTTGTCAAGATTCCATGGACGATGGCCATCTATTATATAAATTTTTCTGTTCAATGCAATATTATTGTCATTAAATGGATCATTGCTAAGGTCATCGTTGATGTTGATATCATTTCCATTTTGATGCAATTTCTGGGTCACAAATTCGTCTGGGTTTACTTCAAAGAAGCTCTCCAAGTCCAACATGGCCCCACACCCTATAAGAAAAACGTTGGTTACTTCTGGGTCAAGTTTCGAGTAGTAATTTTTCAAGTCAGAGTAACCAACAACAGGTATTAATTGGTACTGAATAAGCTCCTTTCTGAGCAACAAGCTGAAGATCTTGGAGGCACAAAGCGAATCTATATCAAGACAAGATACGAAAATCACCAACTTGCACGTCGAATGTGATAGCGACGTTCGTCTGATTTCTCGAAATGTTTGTGTGTACTTATCTGGCGTAATATACATGACAAGGCACTAGTAAACACCACTCCAAACCCGCTGGTATTTGTTGCTAAACGTTCTGTATTTGGTGATGGGTTGAGCTCGCGACGCGTTGAATTTTGATGCATTGAATCCTGCACAATAAACACGCGACTGAGATCTCGTGAGTGACATTATGGGTAACGTGTTGAGTAAATGAAACATCCGCTTTAGCCTTAGGTACGAATATTTATGTCCACTTTCTACACATATCACACTGTTAAAGTAATGTCCATTAGGATAGGGCATTTACTTCATATATGATTTAGGGACTATTGGTAACTTAACTTACAAAAGCTATATAATTGGGCGTGTGGCGTAGTTGGTAGCGCGTCTGCCTTGCAAGCAGAAGGTCATTGGTTCGACTCCGATCTCGTCCATTTAATTTTTTTTAAAATGTTGGAGTAGGCGTTGATGAAATTTTAGCAGCCGACGTATACTTAATGTGCATCTAAAAGGTTTAATGGTTACAAACTGTATGGTATTGCAGATTATTTTTTTTCAAAAGATAATATAGGCGCTGCGTTTTGATTCTTATTAGGATTCTTATTTTGATTCTTGCTGAAATGACACTTGGCCTTGATGGGACACTGACAAGAAAGTTCCAATAACTTTGGGCAAATGGTGACGTTTCTTCACTTTCCCCGATATTTGGTGGCTTTTAATCAACTGAAATTGTTTATATGAAGGAATACGAATACCAAGATAAAAACACGAAGAAGAGCGTGGGGGGCAACACCTAAGTGCCCCCCACCAACGAACCTTCTCCTCCACATTTCTGACAGTTTCTCCAGATTTTTGGACTATCCCCCCGCACAATTAGATCGCATTTCTCAAATAACTTCAAGAATTTTTTTTCCATTGTCAAGTATAAATATGTACATGGACGTACGACCATGAAGTATCCACAGGCTGGCTTAATCACAGAGATAATGGGATATCGCACAACTGAATCCATTTCAGGAACAAAAACAAAAACGAAAAACGAACACACGGTGTCAGTAATGAGGCTGAAGAAGGACTGGTTCCAGTTCAAGTTCTTGAAGAATTTCACTGAGAAGGTTGAAGACAGACCAACACCGCCACAGGTGTATAACTGGAGAGTATATGCCACGACACTCATGGCTGCTAGTGCTGCTATCATTATTGGTTACGATGGAGGATTCATCGGTGGAACAGTTGCACTTCCTTCGTTTAATAATGAGTTTGGACTTACGGACTCGGGCCATTCAAACTACATCGTTTCTAATGTAATCTCGGTTTTTCATGTTGGGTGTTTTTTTGGTGCATTATTCTCGTATCCCATGTCCTTTTATTTTGGACGCAGATTATCGTTGATTGCTGCTTCGACGTTGATCACCATCGGGTCGGCCATCATGTTAGCAGCAAACAAACTGGTGGGACTTGGCCCCATCTATGCCGGCAGAGTTCTAGCTGGTCTTGCTGTTGGCTGCTCCACGAATCTAACCGTTGTCTACATTTCAGAAATTGCACCTCCTGCCGTTCGTGGTCAACTTATAAGTAGTTACGAAATCGGCTGGCGTGTTGGTGACTTGGTTGGCTTTTGGATTGGGTACGGTGTTGATTCACATATCTCTCCCACAAGCAAGAAGCAGTGGTTTATTCCGTTTGCTATTCAGTTAATCCCCAGTGCCATGTTTTTCTTTGGAAGTGTGTTTATGAAGGAGTCGCCCCGGTGGCTATTTCAAGTTGGTCGGTATGATGAGGCTATGGCCAACTTAACCTGGTTTCGTCAACTTCCGGCAGATCACGAATATATCTTGTATGAGGTTCAACAGGTTCAGGAATCAATAGAAACTCAGCGCCAGCGGGTTGGGCTTGGACTCTGGGATCCGTTCACCGAAGTGTTTTTTCGCAACCATAAGGTATTGAGACGTTTGGGTGTTACATGTGGATTGTTTTTGTTCCAGAACTTCTTGGGAATCCAATCAATCAACTACTATTCGCCTAAAATCTTTGCAAGTATTGGGATTAAAGGTACGAACTCGACATTGTTTTCAACAGGTATGTTTGGTGTCGTGAAGTTTTTTTGCACCTTTATCAATATCATCTTTATTGTTGACTCGGTGGGAAGACGTAAGGCTTTCATCGGGTCTTCTATTGTTTGTTCCATCTGTTTCTGGTATATTGGGGCCTATTTAAAGGTCAACGATCCCACGAAGCCAGGTGTCGAGGCTGGTCCTGGAGGCAAGGCTGCAATTGGGATGATGTATATCTGGATTGGGCTGTTTATACTTGCGTGGTCTGGAGGTCCTTTTGTTGTTGGTGGTGAAGTATTTGACCAGAACATCCGGTCGTTTGTTCAGGCAATCAATGCTGCTGTTTCGTGGGTCCCCATTTTTCTCATGTCTCGGTTCACTGGTAACATGATTGCAAAGATGGAATACGGAATCTACTTCTTTTTTGCAAGCATAGCGGTGCTTTCGATACCATTCGTGTTCTTTTTCGTTCCTGAGACCAGAGGAATCGCATTGGAGGATATGGATAAGTTGTTTGCTCGTGAATTGAGCGCACACCGGGCCCATGGGGTGGTCTTGAGCCAAGTGAGAATGCAGGTAGAGGACGATGATGGGAGCTACAATAAAGCTAACGAGGAGTCTGATCAAGATACGAAAAGTGTGTGAGTATGACTCACTTAAAAATATATATACGATCCTTTAAACATTGTGATCTTTTTGAATGTTCTAGACGTAGTTTAGTCAGTGTCAAGAGTCATATTGAGGGGAGTGGGGACACAAAAAAAAAATTTTGTTATTTACGAAAAAGCAAACGGCTGTTGCATCTAAATTAGGCAAGTAATTTCCCCCAAGATTTTGCGCCCCATAGCGCTTAGTAATTTCCCCCAAGATTTTGCACCCCATAGCGCTTAGTAATTTGTACAGTTTAGGGTAGTAGTTGCCATGGTTAGTCATAAAGGAGAAGGATTGTGCTATCGGACTGTGGGTATATAAGGAGTACCAAGTAGTAGTGAGAATCAATCTTCAAACATTTAATGTCGTCGTTAAAAAAGATAGAATCTACAGCAGAACTGACACGGTCAGTAAGTTCAATTGAGTCCGCGATATCACAGACCAAGACGAAGCTAAAAAAACTCAAGTCCAAATTCCTGTCTAACTCTAAACAGAAGCAACAAGAACAACCAACTAGATTGACTACAATAACCGAGGTGCTAGCTTTGCGGAGCTGATGGTAAAAAAGAGATCTAGGATCCTCTCCCTCTCCCCTTAATATTGAGGTTTAGTATTGCCAGCTTGAAGCGTTATATGGTTCACTTCTTTAATAAAATTTAATACAAGTTTAAGTCTTAACTTTCGACTTGGTGGTTTCAAGTACAACCATTTCTCGGGATGGCGGAATTAACCCTGCCGTTTCGCTTTAAGTTGTTAGTCTTTTTTTCCCTCAACTACCCTTACATTGCAACGCCTCAGCCCAGCACTAATTCAGTTGCGAAATGTCTGGCTGTGTCGGCACTCTGAATCTGGAAAAATATGTCCGTGATCACATTTTAGTTTTTTTAGGGCATCTTCGGCACGCGGTTGTATATTTGTAGCCGCCGCCCCACAATTGGTTACTTCTCACAACAGTTTTTTTTTACTTCTCTTGTATGGATTCAACCACCAGCACCAATAACATCGACAGCAGTGTTATCCATACCCTGAATGGGGCAACTAACAACGAGTCCCATTCTGATGAACAACCTCAATCGCCTGTTTCAGATTCCTTGGACGATGGTTTAGACGATTTGGAGATCGATGACGAAGATGAGGATGACGAGACCGTGGACGAACTTCCGGCTCTGTTTCCGCCCCAATTCTCCAGCAATGGTGCAGCACAAAATTCAAATAATAAATTTGGCAAGCGTCTCTCACGTTCTGATGCCGATTCTATTGTTGGTGGTGAACTGTTTGCTACTTCCACCTCCAGCCAACCTAAAGCTTCGGAAAGTGTTTCTAAGCGAAAGACTTACCAAAAGGTGTTTTCCTTTTCGCTTCCATTTGGTGGTAACCTCTCAGTTCTAAGCTCCAATATCTACAAACAGATTCTGTCATTCAAGTTTGACACCCTCCCTCTTATAGGAAACAGCCACGATTCAGAAACAGAAGAAATGAAACAGCAAATTCAACTCAAATTGGAACGACAACAGTCGATCAGTACTGTTGAAGATGCGGATTATTTTAAACATTTCAAGGGTACCGATGGTGCACGGTTAAGAGCCATTCGGTCATCACTTGCTGCGAACCTAAATGAATTCTTACCGTCAAAGAACGAAGAATCATCTGACTCAATCTACAACCGACTAGAGGGCAATATTGTCATAATGGGTGGATATCGTGGATCCATTCTACGCGATACTAAAACGAAGAAACGGGTTTGGATCCCAATCAAAGCAGGGTTTAAGTTGCGCAGGATCAACTTACTCTTAGGTCCAAATATAGAGGACGAAGCCAGCGCCATTCACAACATCTATCCTGCTGGCATTCTCAAGAATATTGGACCTGTTGACATATGTAAACGTCTTATTAAGAAAATGTCTAATGGAAAGACAAATGTCCAGGAATTCGGCTATGACTGGCGACTCAGTGGAGGTCATATTGCTAAGTTATTAGAAAAGTTCTTACAGGATATCTATGACGAAACTGGGAAACCAACTTTGGTCATTGCGCATTCTATGGGTGGATTGATTGCTCATGGTGCCATGCAATCGAATCCCAAGTTATTCCGATCCCTTGTGTATGTTGGAGCTCCTAGTGAGTGTCTTAACATCTTGGGTCCCATCAGATTTGGAGATCTGGTAATATTATCAGATAAGATCTTGACCGCTGAAACCAATTTCATGATGAGATCTAGCTTCTTGTTTCTTCCATTGAGTGGGAGAGTTTTTGCCAATCTTGACACCCAGGAGTACTATGATTTAGACTACTTTGATCCTGATGTATGGGTTGAATATAACCTCAATCCACTTGTTTCAAGTGAAAGAAAGTTATATGAGGCATCGGGGAAAACTCCTTCATCTGAATCAATGCTTTCGTTTCCATCTATACTGAGAGTAAGCAACAAGATCCGTAGCTACCGTTCGCTCTCCATCAGACGAAAGAACAAAAATCAGGATGAATCCCTGATTAGTACCCAATCAACACTTGCGGAACTGACACATTTCAAGGAATTACTGCCCGTTGAAAAGACAGCACCTTCACTGTTGGTGCTGGATGAGGAAAACTTTGGTGATTACTCAATTAGCTTTGATCAAGCGTACCGTTACCTTTCAGAAACTCTCAAGCTGACAAAGGAATACATTTTATCTTTGAACTATCGTGAGGATCTTGTTGATGAATACCCTCCGCTTGCCGTAGTGTACGGTAATGCTGTACCCTCGGTTCGTGGGTCTAAAGTCAATAATATCCAAGATATCAAGAATGGAGACTATTATAACTTTTACTATGGACATGGTGATGGTGTAATTCACCAGCGTTGGTTAATGCCTGAAAGAAAAGGCTTTACGTTTTACGATTCGAAAACTGGAAAAGGTCAGATTGTGGGTAAGTTTGCTAGCAGTGCAGGACACGTTAACTTAATGACTGACTTCAAGGCCATGGGCCTTGCTCTCCAAGCAGTTGTTGATGCCGAAAAGGTATGGAAGAATAAGAAAAGTCATTAACACATCATCCATAAATTAGTACAGAAAAAGTAACCTATCTATTTATGATGAATGTGAATCGATAATTTCAGCATTATGATATACGTCAGCATCGATATTACCGATGTATGCCCTGTCACCGAAGCCTCCAACAAAATAAACATCTTCTACAACAAGTTTTGTCCAGTGTGAAGAATGAGGCGAAACTAAAAGGGATGGAAGCCAAGCTACTGCATCGGGGTGTCTTTCGAGGAAACACGCTTCCAATCTGACGAGGGCTGGATCAAAGCGCGATTGGAAGTTAACCGGCTTGAGAGTTCCACTCAACAAAACACGGGGTGAACCAGCAGGAGACCATTCAATTCCACCAGGGTAAGTTTGGTTGACCTGATCCTGGCTTGGGTGGTCACCTACTCTAATAGTAAAGGAGTAATCCGAGCCACGGGCGATATTTTTCCAAGTTGAACCGATATCAACCACAAGCCAGTATATATCACCATTGTCATCACAATCAGCATAGTATTCCATAGAAGAGACTGGCAATTCTCTGTCCCCGATCTTCTTGATAGTATTAACATTGGTTAGTGATTCACGATGAACAAGAGTTCTAGCAATCAGGGCTGCTTCAGCTTCATCAGGGATTCTGAGGATATTATCTTTAAGTACGGTCTGGGGTGGTACACACCAAACCAGTGTAAGCCATATAGCTATAACAAGAAGCTTCACAAACATCAAAAATTAAAGTATGGATTGTAGTTTCCGAGTTCGGTCAAGTCAATGATATAAATCCGCAAAGGGATATCTTTGTATATTAGAAAGTACCCAAAAAGATATGCGCAAACCCGGAATCGAACCGGGGGCCCAACGATGGCAACGTTGGATTTTAC
>JAJMFW010000049.1:0-80972 GCA_030574975.1 Teunomyces atbi | reverse complement strand
TGACAGGGATACCTTTGGCTCTCTTGCTACTTTCGTTATCTGTATTCTTGTGGGTCGTGGCTCACAAAATTGATTCGCGTTCTGATACTGCTCCGGTTGCAGTCGACCTTGAAAACTCTGTTGAGAAAATAACGTTTATTGAAAGTGATGCTGGAGACGGAGCAAAGAGAGCAGGACAATGTTTTACGAGGATAAACTTGGCTCTCTGGCTAATTTTATTATCTTTATCTGTATCCTTGTGGATCGTGGCTAACATAATTAATGATACCTTGTTGGCCAAGGTTGGTAATAAATTCCACGCCGTTCACAAGATTGGTCGGTTGGCTTCAGGATGTATTATGACGATGTTAACTTCTATTCAACCATTTTCCAAATCTCCCATTCTTATTTATAAACTATGGGCAATGGTCACAGTCTTACTAATGTATGTAATCGGATGTTTGATTTACGCCTTCACTCCAAATATTATGGATACGTTGATTTGTCGCATAGTTATGCGTGGTGTGGAAGGCACTGGTATTCAATGTGTAATGTTGATGGCTATTACTAATTTTGTTGAAATTCCAATTCCAGAAGCACCTGTCGGTAAGGCTATTCTATTTGCGGTGCTTGTTACCTTGGTTTATATGATTATTGCGCTTTACGTGTAATGTCACTTGGAAATGAGCTTTTACATTAACTTACCTATTGGTGGTGTTGCTCTTGCTTTCTTGATTACTTCCTTCAACCCACCAAGACCAACAAGTGGATATCTCAATGGCCTTAGAGAATTTGATTTCTTAGGTACCTTTTTGTTAATCTAATCTCAGGCGTGGTTATTATTTTATTGGCATTGACTTTTTGTGGTACTCAATTTCCTTGTAACTCAGCTGTTGTCATTTGTTGCTTCGTTCTTGATGGAGTTTTATTGATTTTATTTCCCGGTATATAATCCGGTTATAGTGGTATTCTTAACTGGTCTGATTCTGATGTTTGAAAGTAAATACTGGTATGAAAGTTGTCAAAAATACTTGACTTCCATGCGTTGGCCAATTATTTTAGATTTCTTGGTATCTTTCATACCTTGGTCTATAAGAACCTGTAGGCATGCATGGCAGTAAAAAGATATTGATGCGTTACCTGTAGGTTGTCATACGTCATCGCTTTACAACCTACCCCACCTGCATTTTGAAAGCCCGAACCACACATACAGGATATTTGTCTTACCTCATCGCTTAACAACCCACCCCACCTGCATTTTGAAAGCCCGAACCATACATACAGGATATTTTAATGAAATAAATGTTCGAAAATAAATTGCTCCAACAATTAATCGAGTCCCATTGGTGTTTACCTTAAGGACGATAAGTATTAGTAATCATAGATAGTTGATCTCTAACATTATGTACCACCTACGCCTCGTTTGTTGTATTAATATTACCAAAATAAGATATGACTCATAGAGGTTTGCAAATATTTTTCCTATATTATAGTGGAGAATGCCAGCAAAAGTGTTAAAGCCTCTTTGCGTTTGTAGCTCGTGTGTGGCATAAATGATCTTTAAGATCGCCGCACGGCATTTACACGGAGATTGAACGGACATAGGATAGTTCAGCTTTCTAAAGTTAAACTAGGGGGCGTAATAAAAGGTAGGAGGCCAAAGTATAAATATCACCATGTTTCCGCTACTCTCTTCATTCAAAAATGTCCGCTCGTTCTAGTATGGTTTCGATTTCTGAGGTAGCTCCGGTTGCAGTCGACCCTGAAAACTCTGTTGAGAAAAAAACGTTTATTGAAAGTGATGCTGGTGATGGAACAATGAGAGAAGAACAGTATATGACTGGAATTCCTTTCTACTTGTGTTTTGTTTCCCTTTTTTTATGTTTATTCCTTTTTGCCTTGGATCAAACTATTGTGGGAACATTATTGACTGTCGTCGGTAACCAATTCAATGCCTTTGACCAGGTCGGCTGGTTAGCTTCGGGGTTTTTCTTGACAATGGCTACATTTATTCAACCTTTCGGCAAATTGTCCATCATTTTTGGCAGAAAATGGGCTATGATTGTCGCTGTTATACTCTTTGAAGCAGGCTCTTTGATGTGTGCCTTGGCTCCAAATATGAACACCTTAATCGGTGGTAGAGTCCTTGCGGGTATTGGTGGTGCTGGGATTCAAGGCATGTCGTTTGTAATTATTACTGAGATTATTCCAATTGAAAAGAGACCACTTGGTTTGGCTGTTTTCTCCTGTGCCTTTGCAATTGCATCTGTCTTAGGTCCATTGATTGGTGGTGCCTTCACCTCACATGTTACCTGGAGATGGGCTTTCTACATCAACTTGCCAATTGGAGGAGTTGCTCTTGTGTCTTTCTTTCTCACTTTTAATCCACCAAGACCTAGAGGTGGGTACATTAAAGGTCTTAAAGAATTTGACTATTTGGGTACCTTTTTGTTAATCTCAGGTGTGGTTCTTATTTTATTGGCATTGACTTTTGGTGGTACTCAATTCCCTTGGAACTCAGCTGCTGTCATTTGTTGCTTCGTTCTTGGTGGAGTTCTATTGATTTTATTTTCCGTCTGGAATTTTGGTTTCTCCAAGAATCAAGTCATTCCAACCGAAATTGTTGTTGTTCCTCAAATTATTGCTGCTTCCTTAGTCTTAGGTGGTATCTTTGCATGTTTCATTTCTGTCATGCTTTATTCCGCCATTTATTTCCAAGTTATTTGGAATAAATCTGCGTTATCTTCGGGACTTCACTTATTGCCTATGATTGTTACTATTATCATCAGCTCTGTTATTGCTGGTGTCGTCATCCAGAAAACTAAAGTAATTAAACCTTTTTTGATTCCAGCTGGTATTCTTGGTCCAATTGGTGCTGGTCTTCTTACATTGCTTGATATTGATACAAGTTTCTCAAAACAAGTTGGATTATTGATTATTGTGGGTATTGCAATAGGATTACTAGTGCAACCAGCGATCATGAGTGCTCAAGTCAGTGCTCCAAAAACTCCTGGTGCCACTATTATGGTTACAACCTTTGTCAACTTTTTCAGATCCCTTTGGGCTGCTATAGCTTCCGATCTTGCTGATTCCGTGTACACATCCTCATTAGCAAAATTCTACAATCAAGCCATTGCCAAACAAACAAATGAGCATATTTTGAACGAATTGCGTGGCTTGACCCCAAGGACTCTTGGCTCAAATAACGAGATCCTTAACTCTTTATCGAAGGAAACCAAAATATTTGTCAAGAAACAGATTATGAAGGCAATCAGAAATGTTTTTTATATGGGTATTGGTTTTGCTGCAGTTTCCTTTATTGCAACTCTTTTTGTTACCAATAAGAAATTACCTGAATTCAGCCTGGGAGCGAAAAACATGGAAGCCAAAACAAAGGACGAGGGAGACACCAGCGAGTCTGCTGGAGAATTAATTGAAGTGAGACATAGGGAATCAGAAAAGAGTCTAAGAAAATCTTCCGAAGCTTAAGATATTAAAACAATAAAATGAAGGAAATGATAAGTCAAATAAAATAATCTGTCTACTATTAATAATAATATAGGATTTATTTAATTAGAAGTAAATAATTTTGAAAAATTTTGGAAAATCAAAATTTATCAAATACAGTTCTTTCATTACAACAAGTAACAATGTGTAAAACCCTTTAAAGTTTTGACTCCTTGAAGAATTCGATATAGATTTATCGCGCGTATATAATATTTTTGGGTTCCAGAATATGACAGATGTTATTTTCATGTTCTTTTTGTAACAACAGGAAGATTCAACCATTACTAATCTTACGTCTGATTATGTTAGTTTATTATGTAAACGGCACAATGTTTATAAGGAGAACGAGGCATTAGATCTAGGT
This sequence comes from Teunomyces atbi, assembly GCA_030574975.1. Taxonomy (NCBI): domain Eukaryota; kingdom Fungi; phylum Ascomycota; class Pichiomycetes; order Serinales; family Debaryomycetaceae; genus Teunomyces; species Teunomyces atbi. The sequence continues at coordinate 77,122 of JAJMFW010000049.1, read as the reverse complement.
GTACATTAGGTATGGGGCGGTTTGGGATAGTGCAGAAGTCAAGAAGCTTTATATGAAGCGACATGATGAGATGGTTCTGCATAGGAGATAGTTGAAGAAAAGAATTTATGGACGTCTCGCCTACAAATGTGATGTGATCTAGGCGACTCTTCCATAGAAAATAACTGGAAATATCACTGATAAATGGAACTATAAATAGGAACCGTGAGGAACGTAAGTTGAAAAGTTGATCCAATAAGTTATAGTTTTTTAGTACAATTTAACTTTTTCTATATACTAATCCTCCATCCACTCCGTACTATATATCATGAGTCAAGGCCCACTATGTACAGCCACGGACTGTATACTACTTCGAACACTTTTATGCATGTCAATGATAAAGCGAATCGTCGTGAACGCTGCAACTTCGGATGAGTTGTGACCAAACATGTGAGTTGTAATGAAGACTTCCAGTTTCCTGTTTAAACAATAAGGTACTCCTTTTTGTTTCTACAAACTTAATACTTGCTTATCATTTTACGAAACTTGTTTCTTAAAATACTGCAATAGATTCACAACCTTGATAACTCTGATCGCAGTAAATCCTATTCAATAATTTCTACTTTACTTGGTGTTGAAATCAGGGGTGTAGTAACTAAGAATATGTTTCAAATCTAGATTTATACGGAAAATATTTTGTTTTATTGGTGAAATGGTTTCTTAAAATAGAAACTAAATAGGGCATTGACCGGATTTATCAAATTTTTGTGGAGATGATATGGGTGCAAATATTCTTTTTCTCAACAAACGAGAGACCCATTCCATCGTCAGACTACTTACCGGTTGCAGTTATGTGCTTTTACTTTCAATGTGATTTGGAAATCAACTCCCAACGGAGCACCAGTATTTTTTCCTGGTGCGTTATAATGATAAATATTTGTATTACCTATGGTTTCTATACTTCATTTGAGTCTGCAGTCGTTTTTTAGTATAAAGGGCTTCTGAATACCAGGAATAAATGAGATGTATATTCAGGTAATTTCTCATATACTTCATAAGGGATTATCTCCTGCTGCATTGTCCGAAAAATTTTCAGTGTACATCCTATTCTTGTACAGAATGTGAAAAGGCTACATCCAACTTTTACAACGGAAAAGGACTGCATAATCCTTTCAAAAGAGTCCTGACATGAAACTTCTATACAATGATTAATGATCACATGAACTAATCCAGTGACATCTTTTCAATTTGTAGGATACTCACCAAATATGGTAAAACTGGACTTATTTTTAGCACCTCTTGTTCTTAAAGATACAAAAAAGAACGTTGTTCGCTTCTACAGAATATGAAACTCCGCCAAATGCGCTTATAGCTGTATATTGACAGGTTATTTTTTATCCCTGCATGTACGTGTGATAAAACCGGTCGGCTAATTACATTCTCGATTGGTAGGAATGCCGAGAAGGTATCCAAAGTATTGAATTTCTTAAGTAAAGAAGAGAATCTAAATCTTTATATATAAATAAAACAATATCATTGTTGAGTCTACAACGTCGTAGGCTCCTCTTCTTCAGCACTATCGATATCATATTGGGCAACATCCGAGTACTCGATCGCTTGATCTTGAATATCCAATACCAGGACATTGTTGTCGTTGATCCAGATAGCAAAGAGCAATAGAACTGTCGAGAAGTTGCTGATCCACTGTGTCCAGAAAAGCGAAATAATCGTCAGCGGATTAAAAGACATTTCCATAAATATTAACTGAAGTACAGATGCCTGTAGCCTGGCTCTTTCAATCAGGTCTGGTTCTGGGAGCAGAATTGGCAGATTATGGACCGCTTTCATTGATAAAACGACAATGGATATTGACGTGAAAATGATGGGAAGAACGAAAATCACATAAATCGACTTTCTGAACGATGCAACGATCTTCTCGTTGGTATCAGCATTCGATACAGTTGGGAACTTAGCAATAACCTTTTTCGTCTTAAAGTAGTACCAGATAGAAGCGATTGCGCCCACAAAAGTGAGAAAGCCGGAGATGTATAACAATACGCCAGCAATTCCCGGTGGAATGTTGCTACCAGGACCACTGTAGACTTCGTCTTCCATAATGTATGATGGTGCAGTATTCGAAAACGTTCCAAAAAGCGTACCGAGAGTAGAAACCACGACATTTGCTATCAATAAGCCCAATGCCTTCTTGGCCAAATCTGGAGGTAAGCGGCGGTACTTGGAGTTTCCACCCATGGAGTAGTACACCACACCGTAACCCATAGAAAACAAGAGAATAAAGAAGTTCAAACCAATTCCAAACATTTCGGCAATCCATATGCTGATCAAATTCAATAAGCCAAGAAAGAAGCCAGATGAATTGATATTGTTGCGCAATAACAGATAGAACCACCTCACAAAGATGTTCAAAAACATTGGGGGGATAACATACAAGATAAGTGCTCTAGCAATCAACGAAAGTGACTGGATGTTGGAGAAGTCCAGGGCGATTTTGTAACGCAAGACATAATGCGACAAGTACCCAAATACGAACACTGAAATCAAAAGAACCCATTTCATTTGTGTGTATACAATATATGGTACGTATGAAAGGTATCCGTACCCTTGTTTGAAGGTGACTGGGACCTCCAACGTGCGAATTCCTTTATCTGTAGGTGGAGCAATGTAAACACAGTAGAAACCAGGTGTGGTGACGCGATATTTGATGGCAGTAACGAATTCTCTTTTAGATAATCTGCCACCTCCTCCAATTACTCCGTATGGTTTACCTTTATGTTCTTTGTCTCCTTCTTGTTCTTCTTTATCCTCCTCCTTTTCTTCGTCTTTATCATCCTCCTTTTCTTCGACTTTATCATCCTCCTTTTCTTCTTTTTCATCTTCTTTATCTTCTTTATCCTCCTCCTTTTCTTCTTTTTCATCTTCTTTATCTTCTTTATCTTCTTTACCATCATCGTCGTCACTCTTTTCATCTCCTTCTTCTTCGTCCTCCTCTTTATCAGTGCCTAAAATACCATTGAATATCAAATCTGGATTGTAATCAGAACCGGAAGGTTTCAAAGCAAACCCGTTTTCGTCCACAATCAGCGAATACAACAGAGCCTTATCTGAAATGTACCGTTCGTAATACTCTTGCACACCAGGAAGATTGGTGAAATTGAGAATGTCTCGATAATGAAACACAAGCACCGGCAACTTCACGTCGCTCACACTGCCCTCGTAGGTGGCACTCAGAATATCAATCTCGATTGACGATTCACGGGACCCGGAATCCCCCATGTAATTGCAAATGGCGCCGGAATCTTTGAAGTCGAGCACAGCTGTCCCTCCCAGAGCACTCACCAATGCTAGAGTGGTCAAAGCAGCTAACGCTGCACCGGTTTTAATCAACATTTACGGTATGGAAGAATGCCCCAATTTAAGGTTTCCTGTGGCCAGATTCTGGGAGCCAACTCCCTATTTATGCTCACTTATGTGCAGGGGTTGTCGGATTTTATGGGTGCGCGTTTTTTCTACAGCCTGCGAACCAATTCGTGACACATACCTTTTAGTGCTGCAGCGTCAAGACGTGAATTGTCGGACGAAACAACTATATATAAGCAGCAAATCTCGGCCATACAACTTTCTGCAAAAGAATTGGAGTATCTACATCCTCCTGGTTTTCAACGGCTGCAAAAACAAAACAACACAGCTGCAAGATCTCCATTATGGTTGGACTCCAGTGTCACTGACCAATCAGATCGATAACTAGAGATCGTTTGCCTACGTACCATCTTCCCGTTTCTTTGCCTGCCTCCTTTCCCTGCGGCTGACTCTCCTCACTTGTATGGTGCTTTCATACAGTACGTTGCTTTTGCTCGAAGTATGCAACATGTTCCGAGTGTGGTGCTATGCCCATGACGTCAGATCAACTGCTTTTTGTCGTTTCGTGTTATTTGGGAGATCGGCCCATCGGCTGTAGGCAAAAAGATGGAGCGTATTGTGGGAGGGCCCGTTTGGGGGAAGAAGCCGATATATTTAGTCACTGCACGACCTTATTTTGCTAAACCGTCGCTCTGTTCCTCCTGCTTCTCATCTTCATCGCGTCGCATTATCCATCTTCATCACGCTTAAACCATGCCTTACTACGACGCACTTCCTGCCAGTTTCCGTCCCACGCACTACAACCTTGCCATCTCTGACATTGATGTAGCTGCTGAGACGTTTTCCGGCCAAGTCGTCATCTCATTGGACGCTGTCGAGTCGAGCGATGAGCTCCACCTCAACTACCGTGACCTTCTGGTGTCCAAGGAAGGTATTACGGTGCACCAGGACAACCAGGAAGTTTCGGTGATAGACCTCACTCATCACGAAAAGAAGGAATACTTTGTTGTGAAGCTTGGCCGTGCCATTGAGGCAGGAACAAAGATCTCGGTCTCCATCGCCTACAAGGCCGTGATCCAAACCAACATGGCCGGTTTCTATAAATCAAGTTATGTCCAGGATGGTGAGACCCGCTTTATGGTCTCCACTCAGTTTGAAGCTACCGACGCCCGTCGTGCCTTCCCCTGTTTGGACGAACCAGCCTTGAAAGCCACCTTTGACCTTACCTTGACCGTTGACAAAAACTTGGTTGCCTTGGCCAACACTCCTGCTGGTCCTGAAACTATCAATGGTGACTTGAAAACCGTTTCTTTCCAACGTACCCCTATCATGTCGACATACCTTCTTGCGTGGGCTATTGGTGACTTTGAATACATTGAATCCTTTACTCAGAACTTGTACAACGGTGCTCCTCTTCCTGTCCGTGTCTACACCACTCCAGGACACACGAAGGACGCCCATTTTGCCAGCATACTTGCTCCCCAAATCGTGGATTACTTCTCGCGAGTCTTTGGCTTGCCATATCCACTTGCAAAGTTGGACTTGCTTGCTGTTCACTCGTTCTCCCACAATGCCATGGAAAACTGGGGACTTATCACCTACCGTGCCACCGCGTTGTTGTTCTCGGAAGAAAAGCTGGACCCATCATATAAGCAAAAGGTTGCTTATGTCGTGGCCCACGAGCTTGCTCATCAATGGTTCGGTAACTTGGTCACCATGAAATGGTGGGATGAGCTTTGGTTAAACGAAGGTTTCGCCACCTGGGTTGGCTATGCTGCTGTGGAGTACATTTTTCCTGAGTGGAACATCTTCTCGGGATTCATTTCCGATTCTATGCAACAAGCTCTTAAGTTGGACTCGTTGCGTAATTCTCACCCTATTGAAGTGCCTGTTGTTGATGCCTTGGATATTGACCAGGTATTTGATGCCATCTCATACCTCAAGGGTGCCTCCACGATTCTTATGCTCTCGACTTACTTGGGCACAGAAACATTCTTGAAGGGTGTTTCCTTGTACTTGCAGCGTCACCAGTTTTCTAACGCGACGTCCGCCGACTTGTGGGGTGCTATTGGCGAAGTCTCTGGCAAACCAGTGGCTCAGTGGATGGAAAGTTGGATCAAAAAGGTTGGTTACCCAGTCGTTGATGTCCAGACGTCTGGTGACAGCTTGGTTATCAGTCAGCAACGGTTCCTTGCTGGTGGAGATGTTTCTTCCGAAGAAAACACTACTCGTTGGTGGATTCCTTTGGTTGCCACTACGCAGTTGGATCGTGAACTCATTGACTCCTTCGAGCTGGAACGTTTAGTGGTGGACAACCATCCACTCACTGGTTTGTTCAAGCTCAACACCTTGACTTCGGGTCCCTACCGTGTTTCCTACGCTCCTCACATCTGGGAAAAGAATATCTTGCCATATTTCGATCTGTTGTCGACCAAGGACAGGGTAGGATTGCTTGCCGACACGGCTGCCAATGCTGTTGCCGGTAGTGTTGACACCGCTACGTTTTTGACCTTGGCCCAAAAAGTCAAAGGAAATGACTACTTTGTTTGGCTCGAGTTGGGTCGTGGTTTAGGTGAGGCTGCGACTGTCTTTGCTGATAACGACGGGCTTATGTTGAATTTCAGGAGAAGTGTGTATAGTGGCAAGTTCGATGAGATTCTCGAAAAGGTGAAGGCCAACGGATTAGATGATGATTTCCTTGCTGTCAAGTACCGGACAGAAATCTTTGGCCGGGCTGCCAGTCTTGGAATTCCTGCTGTTGAAGAATACGCCACCAAGATCTTTGACGAGTGGGTAGCTGGTACTGACATTCCACCATCGCTCAGATCGTTTGTGTTTACGACGATTGCTGCATCGAGCAAGTTCTCCGAAGAACAATTTGAACTTATCCTTAAGGAAGTGACGCACCCAACGTCCTTGGATTCGAGAGAAGTGGCTCTTACTGCCTTGGGACATGTTTCGAACCCTACCATTGCAGACAAGTTGATTGCTATGTTGCTTAAGCCAGAAATCATTCCTACCATGGACTCGCACTTTGTTGGAGTGCCACTTTCCAAGAACCCGGTGACGAAAGATGCGTTCTGGGCGTTCTTCTCTGCCAACTACGACGAGCTTTACAGACTCATGGCTGCCAACATGGTTGTGTTGGACCGTTTTGTCAGAGTGACGTTGCGTAACTATCTGACGATGGAGAAGCACGATGAGATCGCAGCCTTTTTCCAAGACAAGGATGTGCATGGGTTTGAGAGAGCGTACAGACAAGCGTTGGACACGATCAAGATCAATGCCAGCTGGTACCAGAGAGATGGCGACAGTGTCAGAGCGTTCTTGTCGTGAGAATCTTATATCTAGTTGTGGGATTATTATAAATATACAGAAAACTAAGCATCGACCTTGTGGTCGTGGGTGGCAGCGTATCTACCACTTGGGTCTGCGTGGCAGCCCCATTCGGCCTTAGGAACCCATCTCATCACGGTGGAAGCGGCAGCTTTGCTGTGGAACAAGGCATCGAACTTGCATCTGTACCAGTAAGCTTCCTTGGTTGTAGGAACGTCGTCGCCCCATTCAGGCTTTGGAGAAGCAAACTCTTCGTCAGACACCGCAGCTTCAGCAGCGTCCTTCAAGCCATCAATCCACGAGTAGCCAACACCATCGGAAAACTGTTCCTTTTGTCTCCACAAGATTTCGTCTGGCAAGTAAGGCGTGGCAGAAGGATCGTCGGAGGTATCGAAGGCCTTTCTCAAGGCATACTTTTCGATCTTGCCCAGTTTCTGGTCGATGAGCTTGTCTTCTGGGTTGATGTTCATGCACACTTCCAAGAACTGTTTGTCGAGGAAAGGAACTCTGGCTTCCAAGCCCCAAGCCATGGTGGACTTGTTGGCACGCAAGCAGTCGGCGTAGTGGAGGTTCTTGACTCTCTTGACACACTCGTCGTGGAACTCGGCAGCAGAAGGAGCGTTGGCAAAGTACAAGTATCCTCCAAAGATCTCGTCCGAGCCCTCGCCCGAAAGAACCATCTTGACACCCTGGGCCTTGATCTTTCTCGACAACAAGTACATTGGTGTCGATGCACGGATGGTCGTGACGTCGTAGGTCTCCAAGTGCGAGATGACATCGTCCAACGCATCCAAACCTTCTTCCAACGTGAATGTGTGCGAGTGATGGATGGTACCGATGAAATGGGCCACCTTTTCGGCCGCAATCAAGTCGGGAGCACCGGGCAAGCCAATGGCAAACGAGTGCAACTGGTTCCAGCCGGCAGAATGCAACGATCCCTTTTCATCAACCCCAGAAAGCTCCTTGTTGGCATCAACCCCGTCGGTGCGGATTGCTTCCGCGGCCTTGCGGGTTTCCCTGGCTGCGATGGCCGCGATCAACGACGAGTCCAAGCCTCCCGACAACAACACACCGTATGGAACCTCGGCCATGAGTCTCTTTCTCACAGCAAGCTCCAAGGTCTCACGCACTTCGGTATAGTCGACCCTCTTTTGCGGCACCTTGGAGCCGTCCCACCACGAAGGCTCAAAGTATCTCGTGATCTGGTCGGTTTCCGAGTCGTAGACGTGGCCGGGAGGGAACGCAATGATCTCGTCACACTCGTCGATCAAACACTTGAGCTCGGAAGCAAAGTACCGTGTCCTGGGCTTGTCCGCAGACTTCCCCAAGTATAACGTCGTGATCCCGATCGGGTCTCTGGCAGCAACAACACGGTCACGCTTCTTGTCGTGCAACACCCAGGCGAACATCCCGTCCAAGTACTTGGGAGCCTCGGTGTCGTACTTCTGGAACAACGGAATGATGGTTTCACAGTCGGACAACGACTTGAATGGATAGTCTTTGAACTGGTCACGGAGCTGGATATGGTTGTAGATTTCCCCGTTGACCGTCAAGCTGTAGTTGCTGTCTTCAGAGGTGATTGGTTGGGCACCGGAGTCAAGCCCGACAATAGCAAGACGTTCGTGACACAAGATGGTGTCGTTCTGCGTAACGTTACCAGACCAATCTGGGCCACGGTGTCTGATTCTTTTGGAGTACTGGAGAGCTTTGGCCTTGAAGGCTTCGATTTCTGGCTGGCGATAGGCAGCAAAAATCCCACACATATTTCTATTTGTCTTTTTGGTGTATGTGGTGGTAATTACGGTCTTTAATAGTGAAAAATTATGGACGATTTTTCATTGAGTCATTGCGAGTTCCGGGGTGGAGGACTACCCGGATCTCGCCTCGACTTGAGAAACGCCAGGCGAGATAAAGAAAAATAATGTCGTGGGGCAAAAAAAGGTGTCGGCCCGCCGAAACCGGCCGTGGAATGGTGCCGCCAGAAATGCCAAGGCGACATTTTTTTTTCATTTTAGGACACCGCGACAATTTGCAGACAGACATTTACCGATGGACTTCAGTTGGGTTGTGGGAGGCGCATACCTCGGTGCTGTGGGGTGTGTACTCGTGACCAAGCTCTTTCGGCCGTTCAATCGGCTCTTGTTGCACGGCAAGATGCTTGGAGCGGCGTCCGGCTCGCGGCTGGCGTGGATCGAGTTCTGTGTCGGGCTCACGGTTCCCAAAGCGTACTTTACCCATTTCTACGTCTTGTTGACGGTGTACTGTTTTGTAATCCAGATCGGGTGTGCGCTGCAAGGTGTGCAGACCAAGTACAGGCTTGTGCACGGCCTTCTTTGGGTGCAGGGACTTCGGCGGTTGTACGAGTGTCGCTGTGTGTCGCGGTTCTCGCCCAAGTCGCGCATCAATGTCTTGCACTACTTGGTGGGGGTGGCGCATTATACGTTAGTGTCGGCGAACTGTGCGCTTAGCTACCAGCCAAAGTATCAGACAGCGGTGGTGCTGCCGATGCTGGTTTCTGATTGGCTGCTTATCTTGTTGTTTCTCTGGGCGCTGCACGCGCAGTATGCCAGCCATGTGCACCTAGCGTCGCTCCGCAAGTATAGCGTGCCGCGATTTCTGTACATGCTGTCGCCGCACTACACGTACGAAATCGTTGTTTATGGCGTAATTATGGCGCTCAGCATCAAGGACGGCCGCTGGACCGTGATTGACACCAACTATGTGTGTTGCTGGATCTTTGTGACGGTGAACTTGGCGGTTTCAGCTGTCGAAAACCATAAATACTACGAGAGGTTTTCTGATTTCAGGCTCCGATGGTGTCTCGTTCCGGGAATATTGTAAATAGACATAATGTCTGCAGCAGCCGTTGTCTGCAGCAGCCTTTTTCATACACCATGTCGCGACAGACTTTTTTTATTTCAGTCGCGTATGTCTTGTGACAAAACCAGACACTGATCTAACATGCTGCCTCCAGTAGTATCGCCCGTGGTGGCCGGTCTCCGACCTACCGATACCACCGTGGTCCACGGGTGTCCTGGCGTGCCCAAGAGCATTGTACGTACCACACACAAACACAAAAAGCCGCCGATTTAGGTCCCAAATTCTAACTTTTAGCCCCGGATCGAGACTGTGGTCGAGCTCCGGCTGGCCACCGGCGCCCCGTTCCGCGTCAGGCTGGTGCAGATCGAGCTCCGGACCGTCCAGAAAGTGAGCGTGCCGTCGACCATCGGCTCTAACGACACGCAGCGCGACTACAAGATATATGACGAGCCGTTTGCGTTCCGGCCCGTTGTCGGAGCGTTCCACGACGATGTTTTGGGGCTCGACATCCCTGTGCTCATTCCGCTCCCGCGGGACATTGTCAGCAGCGGCCAGTTTCCGCACTGGAACGCGTCCACGACGCACAATCTCTGCGTCAGGGTCTCGTGTGGCGACTCTGTCGAGTCCGAAGTCACGTACGTGGAGCAGTTCCCCATCGCGATCAAAGTCTACGACACGTTGCCGTTGTACCGGCAGTACAACGAGGCGGTGGTGGAGTCTGCGGTGTCCACGAACAAGCAGGTGGTGGTGGACGTCAAGCTTCCGCTAACTGCCGTCGGCCCACGAGACGTTTTGTCGATCACCACGAGAATCGCCGCCAACGCGGCCAACCGCAAGATCAAGCGACATTTGGGCCTCGCCAAGCTCACGTACCAGCTCCAGGAGATCTTGGAGTGCCACGAAGGCGGGCTTCCGGCGCGCAAAGAGAACAAGATCTATACCAAGTCGCAGGCGTACCCCGAAGCCGCGTTGGACACGAACGGGCTCGTGCACCAGCACGAGCTCGAGTTTCCCGTCGACAACGACTACTTGTTGATGTTCCGCAGCACGCCGTGTGAGACCTACGACGCCGACGACGTCGAGATGATCCTGTCGATCAATCTTTCGCGCAGCACGCAGCTCGACCGGCTCGAAGAAGGCGTGCCGTCGACGCACACGCAGGGCTTCACGACGCACGGCCCGCTCTTCCTGCTCCGCTACGAGCTTGCGGTCAAAGCCAAGTTGCTCCATGCCAAAGACATGGAGATGCGCATCCCGCTTGTGGTCAGCCCGTACGACCGCAGCAGCAGCAGCTACTTGTTGCGGTGGATCATGAAGGAGTGCGACGTCGCGGCGCACAAGTTCGGGGTCTACTTGGTCAATCTGCTTCTGGCGTCGCCCAAGTACGCGGACGCCGTCGCCGCCATGAACCGCTACCGCCCGCCGCCGGTCGTGTACCGCTACACGAAGGCAGACTGGGTCCGCTTGGGCTACAACGGCGAGGCGTTTGGCTTGAACCGGCTCGGCAAGAACCTCGTCCAGTACATAGACTAACAAACGAAAAAAGATTATAAAAACGGAGATATTACCCATGTCGATTCCGTCGTACGCTCCGACTAGCACCACGTCGTACACGCCGTCCAATCAGATCCAGTCCCACGACGAAGTCACCCGCGCCTCGTTGGTCCGATCGCCGCTCCACAAAACCGTGTTTGACGCGTTGGCCGAGATCTGCTCCATCGTGCCGACGCTCGAGGTGCTTGAAAAATCGTACCTCAAGGACTACGTCACCGATAAAGAGAAGTTCACCGCCACGTCGTACCGCTTGATCCACCAGTACCAGCTCATTGTCAGGGGCTTTGAGCACGACCAGGCGTCGTTCGAGGTGGTCGCGGACGTTTTGGGCCGCCCGTTGTCCATGGACACCTTTCTCGCGCGCACCTGTGCCCACTTTGGGCTCGAGTGCCCGCTCGCCATCAAACGCTTGGTGCTTGGCGTGCCAGCAACCATCGAACATCTCGAAAAGGCGGTGGCGAGCGCCGACGAGGCTCCGGCCCCCGCGGCCGACGCTGCCTCCGCCGCCTCGGGCTCGCGCCTCATCGCACAGATCACAGGCAACTTCATCACATGTATGGACGCGCTAAAACTCAACTACAAAACCAAGGACAAGCTCCATCCGCTCCTCAGCGACTTGGTGGTCAATCTCAACAACCTCGTCGACTCCGGCAGCCACAAGATCCTCGAGTTCAACGGCAAGTCGAAACTCGTCAACTGGCTCATCAAACTCAACAACTTGGACGGCGACTTGGACCAGCCCGGCATCGATGCGTTCCTCCACGACCTCGACGATGCCTACAAAGGGTTCTATGCCAGCTTAGAATAAAAAGGAATTTAAACAATCGACTCGATCTGTTCGGCATAACTCAACACATTGTTGATAATGTTGGAGTTATTCTGCCCCGCCACCACCACGTCGTTCTTGGAGAAATATATGACGTTGTTCTCAATGCGCCAGTTTTCCACCTCCAAGTCGTTTCGCAACACCTTCTCAAACGCCGCATCGCTCTGTTCTTGTGGATAATAAAGTAAGTTCTTGCAGTTCGACACCGGAATCGACTCGTAGGTCTTTTCCAACGACCGTGCGATCTCGAACCTCAATGCGCGGATCAACGTATCAATAAAATGCCCAAACTCTGGACACGGCAAGTTCTGGTCCAGCTTCAACAACTTCCAGATCTTGATGTAGTTACCTTCCATCAAGTGGCGCTCTAAGCTCACCGGGAAACTCAAGTACTTATCGTGCTCCACATCGTACTGGCTCGAGTTGTAGATCACCTCGAGCTCCACGTGGAACTTGGCGATCTGGCCCTGCGACAACAAGTACACCAACCACAACGACACGATCTTATTCGTCGACTCGCTGTTGCGCACCACAAGCTTCGGATGCGCGTAGAACGGCTTCAATTGCGCCACGTAGTTCTCGAATCCTTGGTAGTTGTTGCTCAAAAGCGCCAGCAACGCACCGATCTCGAGGATCCGCTGTGCTATTCTCAAATCATTCAACTGGTCTTCGTTGCGGGTGTTGTTCGCGAGCGGCACCAATAAATTGTGCTTGATGAGCTCAAGCTTCACCGGTGGAAGAATCGTCTGGCACTGAACATAGTTCTGCTGCTCAAAGAGCTGGTACAACTCCGCTGTAAGTTTCTGAAGTGACATAAAGTAGATGCTAAGGGCAAGTGGTTGCCGGTACTCGCTTTTTTGTTTTGTCGCCACCTTTTGGGTTTGTTGCACGTGACTAGCACATGACTCCATCGGCTCCTTCAAATCAACTTTTTTTTAAAAACCTTCCTACGTCTCCACCCTCCATCGCCGCTGCTCATGAAGTTCTTAACCTCCAACTTCGTCAAGTGTCCCATCAAGACGTGCCAGAACACCACCGAAGCATTTCCTCTCCGTTTTGAAGAGTGCGAATTGGCGCAGGACGAGCTTGAATATAACCCCGAGTTCATCGTCCACATGTTGGACAGACTCAACTGGGACGCCGTGTTGCTGGTGGCCCGTGACTTGGGCAACACGTCGCTTCCACAGACCAAGCCAGAAGACTTGGATCCGATCATGGAAGACTGCCAGCCTGTTTTGAAAGACTTGCACACTTTGTTGATGGAAACACATATCATGGAAGGAAAGATGGTGTGTCGCAACTGTGAGCACGTCTACCACATCAAGAACTCCATTCCTAACTTCTTGTTGCCTCCACACTTGTGTTGATCATCAAAAAATTAAAATCAACATCAAAAATCACCATGCTCAAAAAAGAAAAAGGCATGATAATCTTTCATTAATTGTACCATTCCTCGCCGTACAATTTTCACCCGTATCAACTCTGCTGTTGGTTCTATTTCTATGTATATTAATAAAAGAGGTACGAAAATTATATAAGTAATAGCAAAAAAAAAAAAAAAAAAGTATCCTGTGCCCCGCACGACCAATATCTCCACGCCTAAATTCCAGAGCTGATCAAACCTGTTCGGCTTGCTCTCCATATAAATCAGGCAACAACTACAACATCAACAAGAATTCTTCCAGTTTTTGTCTTAAGGCGTTGCATTTCTTGTGTTTCACTGCTTCTTTTCATCTGGCCACGTATGCACTTTTAGTTTGGTTCCTGTCGCTGTTTCTTCATGGTCAACTTTTCCTCCATTTTCCATAACCAGCCGACACAACCTCCGGCAGACGCGGGTCCCGAGCTCGAGTCCAACCACACATCGGGTGAACTCAGAGCGCCGCCTGTCATCAAACCAGAATCGCTTGATCCGCCCAACACCACGCTCCTCCAGCCCCGGACCCGTTCCATTTCGATCTCGAGGCTTCTCTTCAACAAGGATCTGGGCTCAGACTCGTCACAAACAACGTCCCAAATCATTGAATCCGACTCTTTGCCGCATCCCACCAGTGAGGAAGTCAGAAAACAGCCGAGTTTCGTCAAGATTAGAAGCTTTTTCCGCTTGTCGTCGTCGCAGACCCAGTCTGCTTCCGACCCGGCGCCGCCCAAACTGGGACCCGACACGCCCACGGGTATGACGAGGCCACTCGATCGCTTGGATTCAAACGACATTGTTGATGTTTCCGACAACGACGTCGATGACGAAATCGACATCAGTGTTCCGGTCGCCGAACACACCTCCTCCAAAAAGTTCAGTTTGGGCAGAAAACGGTCCGTTTCCTCGCCCGTGAGCCCTCGCATGACTTCTGGACGTGTGCTGCACTCGCGAAACGCGTCCAATCTGGGCAAACAATCGATGTCGTTGAAGAAAAGCGTCCAGAATATCCGAATTAAACTTCCCGAAATCGTCACCCCGTCAAAACCAGAGATCTTGGTCCAGGACGACGTTGCTTCAAGCCCAGTGATGTCGAACTTGTACTTTGCTACCCAGGGCCTTCCTCCACATATCCACAACGATCCACAGAAGTTTCTCCTGGAACACTCCCATGCGGAAGACCTTTCAGTCTCTTTAAGACATAATGATTCGGTGTTTTCGCTCAACGAACACGGAGTCTTGAAACCTCCCAAGATCCCGGCCGACAAGTATTCTACGAGCGACGAATCTGATCTTGGATCGTTGGACATGGAATACAAAGCGCCCAAGACTCCAAGAGCGCGGTCCAACTCCAATATGGAAGACCTCGATCAACTCGCCAAGGTGAAACGGACGGAAGGTGCAACAACACCGACACCTAACTTGGCGCCGCCTGTTTCACCCTTCCAAAGAACTTTGAGAAGAGTTGCATCGGCGCCGTTGGTTCACCGTTTGTTGAACGACTCAAAGCTTTCCGAGGTCAGTGTTTCCAAGACGTCCGACGAGCCTGAAGAGTTTGATCTTAGCAAGCATATTGGTGAGCTCAAGGTGACGGGGAGACCTCGCACATATACCCAGGAAAGAATGTACTCGAGTGCCTCGACCAAGATCATGGATGTCCAAGTAGACTCCGACTGCTTTGAAAAAATCAGGTTGCTTGGTAAGGGTGACGTTGGCAAGGTGTACTTGGTGCGTGAAAAGGTGTCGAACAAGCTCTATGCCATGAAGATCTTGAACAAGAAGGAGATGATTGAGAGAAACAAGATCAAACGTGCGTTGGCCGAGCAGGAAATCCTTGCCACCAGCAACCATCCGTTCATCGTCACGTTGTACCATTCATTCCAATCCGAAGCACACTTGTACTTGTGCATGGAATACTGTATGGGAGGTGAATTCTTCCGAGCATTACAAACGAGAGAAACGAAATCGATTTCAGAGAACGATGCCAAGTTTTATGCTGCCGAGGTGACTGCAGCGTTGGAGTATTTGCATTTGATGGGATTCATCTATCGAGACCTCAAGCCCGAAAACATCTTATTGCATCAATCGGGCCACATTATGTTGAGTGATTTTGACTTGTCTAAACAGAGTGAAAGTGCCAAAAACCCGGAAATCTTCTTCAACAAGGGTTCGCATTTGTCTTCGAATGGCAGCGATATGCCTACTCTTGATACCAAGGCATGTATTGATGGTTTCAGAACCAACTCCTTTGTCGGAACCGAAGAATACATCGCTCCGGAAGTCATCCGAGGAAAGGGACACACCAGTGCAGTTGATTGGTGGACACTTGGGATTTTTATCTACGAGATGTTGTACGGAACAACGCCGTTCAAGGGCGCTGACCGTAAGAAGACGTTTGCCAATGTGTTGAAGAAAGAAGTCAAGTTTTTGGATACGCAGTCGACGTCGTCCAACTGCAAGAGTTTGATCAAGAAGTTGTTGATCAAAGACGAGGCAAAGAGATTGGGATCCAAGACTGGAGCGTCTGAAATCAAAGGCCATGTCTTTTTCAAAAACACCCAGTGGGCATTGTTGAGAAACCAGCAGCCTCCAATGATCCCTGTGTTGACCAAGTCGAACAGAAAGTACGAGAAACCCGCCGAAAGTGTCGAGATTAAAACAAAAAAGGCAAAGAGCGCCCGAAAGTCTCAGGAAGACCCCAGCGATCCGTTTGCCAGCTTCAGTTCCGTAACCCTTCACTACAACGAGCCCCAATCAGCCGAGCCCGAGCTTTATTCTGCTGAAGACAGTATTTATACCAGTGTGGCATACACCATGACGGGCAGCAGTGGATACTCGAGCTCTCGCAACAGTCCACTGAAACAAAAAAGCTTCTTAAAGCGCTAGATATAACGATGTCTGAATTTTTAGAGTGAATATATAAAATGAGATGACTTGAGAAAAAGAACAGTAGTAATTACGAATTAATCAACTATTTTTAGTTTTTGTATAATTTTTGTAATTTCCTTTATTTTTAAATATAAAACCTAACTTTATGTGTACATAGAAATAATTGTAACGAAGAAGAAGTAAAAAATGATGATGAGCAGTCCGGTCATCTACCAATCACAGTTTCGATAGTCTGATGACTCGAAGCAAAGATGCCTTTTTTTTTGTTTAAAGTCTTTTCGATGAAATCAGATTTAACAAGAAACCAAGTCGATGACAGACAACTTGACAGCGTGACATTGAGGAGCAATGTTTTCGTCGTACAAGTTGTAGAAGTCACCAGACAAACATTGGTAGAATTCGTCTTTGTCACCCAAAGCTAAGTTACCGTCCTTGGTGATAGACCAACCAGCAGCGTAGATAGAACCGGCTTGTGGTGGTGGACCGTCGAATTGGAATTGTCTGTTAGCAACAATAGCACCAATTCTGCCCTTGGAGTCAGTCAAGATCGACTTTTGCAACTTCATGGTCAAAGAGTTTTCAGTCTTGCAAGCAACTGGAATGGAACCATCAGCTGGAGCAGCTGCAGTGGCAGTTGGCTTTTGGACTTGGCCATCAGCAATTTGAGAAGCACCCTTGACGGTGGCAGTTTGGTGTTGGATTTGACCGTCACCAATTTGGTTGACAACGGACGAAGTTTGGTGTTGGATTTGACCGTCACCGATTTGGTTGACAACGGAAGCAGTTTGGTGTTGAATTTGACCGTCACCGATTTGGTTAACAACAGAAGCAGTTTGGTGTTGAATTTGACCGTCACCGATTTGGTTAACAACGGAAGCAGTTTGGTGTTGGATTTGACCGTCACCGATTTGGTTAACAACAGAAGCAGTTTGGTGTTGGATTTGACCGTCACCGATTTGGTTAACAACAGAAGTGGTCTTTGGCTTTGGAGTAGATAAAGTTTCAGAAGTTTGCTTTTGGATTTGGCCGTCACCGATTTGGTTGACAACGTCTCTCTTACCCTTGCTGGTTGTAGTTGGAGCAGCAGCAGAAGAAGAAGCAGTTGGAGAGACAGTGACAATCTGGATACCGAAGGCAGCAGTGTGGTCAGTGGAAGCACCAGAAGGAGCTGGAGCAGAAGGAGTCAAGGTTGACCAAGGTTCAGAAGGAACATAAGCAGCCATGGCGGAACCAACCAAAGAGGCGGAGGTAAAGATCAAAGAGTACTTCATTGTGTAGATGTGTTTGTTGGTTGTTGTAGTTGTAGTTGTAGAATAATGTCTAACAAAGAAGAATAATCGGGGAATGTCACTGTATTTATATTATTTGAATGACAGCGTCAGAAATGAATTATTATTGGGATCACAGGAACAGATCGCAGTGATTTCGCAATTTAATACAGAAAATTCTATTAATTGCTGGGGTATGAGATGAATAGTAAACAAATGATCAGGAGCCCACAGCCTGCAACAGGAGTTAGTTACAACATCCCTGCGACCTTAGCATACAAACATTATTAATGCTGGCTGAAATAGTCAAATGGCTGGCTGCATTAGGGTGGCTGGCTGCGAAATTCTATATTTAGCACACTATATACCGGAATGACATCAGAATTTCATTTAAACTTCTCAAAGCATCACGGATATATGCTCCTAATTAACCGGAAGGGGTAATGTAATGAGCTGATATTACGCCGAGACACCCTACGGCGTAGGTATAGCTGCTTAAATAACTAGAAAAGGGTTAGAATGGGATGGCTTGATCCACCAATCGAGATACGTTCTGTTTTTTTACCTTTTTTTTTGATGCCGAAACTACAACCAGGTGAAAGTTTGATTAAAATCTAGAGTTTAGTAATGACTAAGATTCTATTAGGAGTTCCCAACCCAATTTAATCCTCCCACTAAAAAAGTGAGACTGTCCGATTTTCTCTTCAGGTTGCGCATCTGAGTAATAAAAACTTTTCAAATCTCAGGTCTAAAACGTTTTTGTGTTCTTCAATAGTTAATCTAGACAGTTATATTTATGGATCGTTAATTCAATTAAACAGACAGGGAGCAAGCTATCCTTTATATATGTTGTCTATGTTTCAGCGTTGTAGCTGGTTGATCAAGAGGTGCTCTTACTAAATTGGATTAGTCGTTGACACATTTATTCATCTCTTGTTTCAGGTTTGTCGTGGGTGTTTCAACTTCCAACAAAAACTTCACCTTTTTTTTCATGTCGTTGTCATGAGACAAAATGTCGTTGATGTAACCTGAGACATTTTCTCGGATTTGTAGTAATGTGAACCATTTGAGTAACCCAGAATTTTCCATGTCGATCATTGCGGTAGAAGATGCCAATTATACAATTCGTAAGTAAATCCATGGAAGCAGAGAAGATCAGCAGTGCTTGTCATTACATTCGATCTGACAGCGAATCATGGACAATCCACTATTCGCTCTTTGATGATTAATATCGCATCCTTTGATCGAGCAATTGATGATTAGCAATGCTTTATTTTTTTATTCTTGATATTTTATATGCTAACGGGCATCCGCGGATACACCGAGGAAATGGTAGTATGCAGATACAAATTATGCATATTGAGGTTTTATTTTACTAGAGAATAACTAGTGTACCTTTCCCCAAATATCATTCTAGAAGTATTAAATGTAAATTGTTGTTGAACAAAAGATAACATTGATCGAAGCATCACGAACTATTGTGGGTCTATTTTAAATAATAGTAATAATAATAAAAACTAACTAGGCGGAAAATCCCCCACAAAGCCACAAAATACCGCTTTGTTTAAGCGGAAGATTGGTGGGCGAGGCCAAGGATGCAGTTATTTATTTTGGTTCATTCTTGTTATGGAGGTATAAAAAAAAGGCGGAAAAAAAATTCTTGTACTATTTGAGGGGTCCCTCAGCAAAATATGCAAAATATTCAATTTCTTTTAGAGAGGTGTTGTATGGGCCTCCTGCATTAACACCTGCATTTGTATAATGGAGGAATATGGGTACAGTCATTACCCATAATGCATATACGCCCATTCTATCTTTTTGTCTGTTATGGTCTGCGTACCCTGAGAATGTAACAGAAAGAAAACCTTAATAATATCTCACTCTGCATTGTGATACGTACCACAGCGAAACTTTAAAAGATGAATTCGAGGTTGTTTTCTACACTGCTTTCTCCAGAAGATGATGGCTGAGGACATAAGTAAAAGTAAAAATAGAATTATTAATAATTGGGAAGGACGCCCACACTTCTGTGGAATATCGCTTTAGAATGCCATTTCAGGAAGCCACGCAAAAGAAACTACATCAGGAAATCATGAAGAGAGATTCCCAAAAGAAATTTGCAATAATTGATGACTTTAACACGTTTAATAATTTTTTTTTGGTGTAAATAATAAGCCCCAAATGAACTGTAGTTCATGCACCTTGTATGATATGTTATCGGATATTAGCTCAATTCTTACACAAATAGACCCCAACATAAAATACGATTGTGGTCTCAAACTAATGCAAAAAAATACTCTGAAGAACAGAAATTAAAAAAAAAATAGAGACTAAATCTGACTCTAATTTTTAAACTTCTGTGGTCGAGGACTTTATATCTTCAGACATTTATATTTCTAAAGTTATCTCACTTTATGACCTGCGCCAAGATCATCATTTCCCCAAATAGTTTGGTATTTGCAATAGTCAAACACTAACCACCATTAACTTAGCTAGCGAGTCTGTTGCTTATATTATTTTTAATCTATAAAAAGGAGAAATCAAACTGAAGCATATGATGGTATGGCGATGTCTTTCATTGATCCCAATATGAACAGCACGTATTATAGCACTGAAATGGAGTCCTCACCACTAGGACAGCCCCCTCAAGAAAATACTCACGTTAACCCCACTTATTATCATCTGAATCACCACTACCCCCCCAAGCTGCTCTCTTCCGGACAAGAACAGTACCCTAACACCTACCAGGAAACTATAAACGGAGGGGTACAGCAACGTATTAAAATAGAAGGCGCAGGTGCCATAATTCCACCGTCGAGAACAGTACCTATTCCTACACCGCATGGATATCATTATCAACAACACCACCTCCATCATCCCCATCCTCACCACCAACAGCAGTCACAGTATCAGCAGCAGCAACTGCCGCAATCACAACAGCAGCAACTACCACAACCACAAGTTCAACTGCAAGTACAATCACATATTCAACCGCAAGCACAACCGCAAGTACAGCAGCCAATACAACCACATAGCTACCAACACCCACCACTACAACACCACCACCTGTATCACTACCAACCACCACTGCAAACCGCTGAAGAAGCAATGTCATTTTCTAATGGGGCCCCTTACGAATCGTACTCGGTACCGGTGCCATATCTGTATATGGAACACCAACCAGAACATGTATATACTCCCAACCCACCCATGGTGTCGAATATGGGGAGTCTGAACTATGCGGTTCTGTCACTGGTCCCAGCTTCTCTGCTACTGGAAGACTATAAGCAGACGCATGGAAGCATGTCATATGTTCAGGCTGCATATGCAGACATTCCCACAAGCATTTCTGACACCACCAACATGCAGACACAACTACCTACTTACGGATCTAACATACTATCATATCCCGACCCCAACCGGCCAGCAGTTGACTATTTCAGTAGACCCAAACAGCTAGAAACCGTGCCACACGCCACGGCCACCACTGTCAAAACTAGCAAACGAAAGACACCGGAGTCCAATATGCGGCCAGAAACCGCACTACGTAACCGTTGCAAAATCTGCAACAAACAGTTCCGTAGACCATCGTCTCTCCAGACACATTACCACACACACACGGGTGAAAAGCTCTACGACTGTAAATGGCCTGGGTGCCAGAAGTTGTTCTCAGTAAAGTCTAACATGACACGCCACTACAAGCTCCATTTGAGAGATACGAATTCCCAACTGCGGCCACTAAAAACATGGCCATGAAGAAGTATTCAGCCAAACTTTTCAAGGCGTTTTCCCACCAAAATAGTAACCCAAAGAAGTTGCAACCCAAAGATCGGCTGCAGACGGGGCGCGCATCTTTCAACTACATATGTCCCAAATGACCATAATATACAAAATAGTGCTCACCAGTCGCAAATACGACAACATAGGCAAAAACGCCGCACCAGTATTATTTTACATAACACACCCTCGCTTGCAGTAGGCACCTTTTATTACTTCCTTATTTTCAACATCACTTTGAGATTCATCTACTTGTTATGTGATATTCAAAACCCGATGTCTAAATTTCAGACCCCACATCATTAGTAGATTTTAGATTTAAAATAAGCTTTAGAGTTGGGCCCATTCTTCGCTTTGACCTCCCAGAATTCTCCTTCCTTTTCACCATAGTGAATGTGTGGCTAATAATATTCCGTGATTGGCAAGTTCTTAAAGAAATCCTGATAGTAAAGGGGTTGTTGTTGGGTTCTACCTGCAGATCTCATGTGTGGGAAAATATTTTCTTCCTAATCAATTGGTCTCAGATGAAGATCGCTCATGGTATCCAAAAGCGTAAAATAATATTTGAAATAAACTTTTGCTAAAAAAACACGCGACGGGTCACATGTACAAGAACAATTCCACGAAACGTAAAAAAGAACACCCGAAACCAAAAATAATCCTCACCCGCTTAATTACACAAAAGTGTAGTCGTGCCATACTCAAACAAAAATCCGCGTGATTTACCTCACGTGCTTTTCATCGCCCAACCAGAACAAACATATTATTTATCACCATCAACTTACACTTGAAGGAATCTCCGCTATTAAAATACCATGGCCGGCCACGTTGCAAGATACATCCGTCATGCTGCAGTGACAAGACCACACACAGACTTTAAGATCAAATGGGCCTCGAAGTTTTTGGGCGCAACTATGTGGTTCTATATCTTCTACAGAATCAAAGAAGATGGTCCCGTCATTTTTGGACAAAAGTTGCCATTCGAACACCATTAAGCATAGAAACTCACAATATCATTAGTCGTCTTTTAAATGTATAAAATAATATACCATTCTTGCCATGCTAAAAGTTTCTTCCTTTGGATCTCGGTACCTTACCGCGACTGGATCCTCGTCCTCCTCTGCCACGGCCACCTCCTCGCGTGGATCTGCCACGGTAATTTCCACGTCCGTAAGTGCCACCACCACTGCTACGTGTTTTCTTGTAGTCATCTTCTTCGTGCTCATCGTACTCTTCAAACGACTCGTCGTGCTTTTTTGTCTCCCGATCCTTGAAATTGAAGTTGAATCCTTGACTCGTACAGTAGTCGAGCTTGAAGTTACCGTTCTCGAGCTTAAATATCATGATGTTGTAGTCGTTCTTGTTTTCTTCCGCAAGATGGTCACACAAGTTGAAATGCCAAAGATTGTAATATGCCTGGAAGTAGTAATCGTTGATCTTTTTCAACACACGTTTCTCTTCTTCTTCGTCCTCTTCTACCTCGTCAAGACTAAGACTCACAATCTTGTCGGTAGCTTCGTTCACCGATACGGGGATCTTGTCAAAGAGACTGAGTCCCAACTCGATCGATTCCTTTACTCCTTCATTATCATTCAAGAGTTCCACCAAATCGTTTTTGATAATGAGCCAAAGCTCGCCCAATATCATTCTTAGCCGGGAGAACTTCGACCGGTAGTTCTCGATATATCCCGCACTTCCACCCATGCTATCAACAAAACTCATCCCGTTACCCATCACAGGGTATCTAAAATGGAGCCCCTGGCTGATGGTGAAGTCTGCGCCCGTCAAGATGGCTAGATGTTCGAGCAACGGTGTCTTTATCACGGGAGCATGTGATACAAAGATATTGATGGTCTGGTGGGTCTGGAGCTTGGAGAAATTGGCATATAACTCAGCCACTTGGAGTAACGTGATCCAGATCTCGCCGACCTTGCCACTGACAGACGTGTACGGCAAGCTGCCGTTGTCAAACAAGCTGTGGATCTTGAGCAGGCCACCCAAGCCGTACAAACGGATATTGGGCTGGCTGGAATCGGTCTTGATCTCGTGACTGGTGGTGTGGTCGATGAGATGGAGGTTGGGAATGGCGTATTCGCCGTGCTGGAGCTGATAAATGATCTTGGGGTCATCCAATGGGCCAAAAGTCGTGTATACGGGACACGGAAACGTCTTGGTACCGTCCAAGTACTGCTGAAACAGACTCAAGCCCGATTCAGAAGCATCCAACTTAGATTTGATTACAGCAAAGTCATCCGGCCCGTTGGACGTAATAAAACTCAAGTTGTTCAACTCCTCAACTAATTGGGGCTCCAACACCTCGGAAAAAGCCACGATCTGCTTGAGATACGCCGCATCTTTATATTCATCAATTGTGTTCGAGTTCCAGAACCCAAAGTTTCCCGTGTGCACAATCACATCGATGGGTTGATTCTTGGCCATCTCTGCTTCATAAAGCAGCTTAATCGCATCAAGATTGCCTTGAAGGTCAGATATCGTAAGAACTCGCATAGCTGGGTTCCTCGCCGTGCTTTTTACAACCTACTGATTTTCGTGTGTAGGGTGCGGAAATAATAAACTATGATCATTTAAATATTAGCCGCCAGTAACCGTCACTATAAAATCTGTTCCAAGGATGCTTTCTCCTTCAGAAAGACTACGTGCAGCTGTTATAAACGGCCACCTTCCAATCACACGACGTCTCCTTGACCGGTTTCCTGAACTCTGGCTCAATGTCGATCCCACCAACCGCGGGTGGTGCAACCTCCACTACGCGTCATTCCACGGCCACTATCTCATTTGCATCCATTTGGTTCTGTTTATCAACAAAACCTTGGATGACGATATTTCCAATAACTACAACACGCTCGATCTCCTCACCTTCGACGAGTTCTCCGTCCTCCACCTTGCCCTTATCAACCAACATCCACAGACACTTCATTACTTGCTCCAAGAATTCCCGGGGAAACTCTGGCTCAACTTTAAGGGCGGCACCCTCAAACAAACTCCACTCCATTTTGCATGTGTACACGGTTTCAAGGAAGGAATCACGTTACTTTTGGAGTTTGGTGCCGATTTGACCATCACCGACAAGAACGGCGACTCGTGTCTCCACTTGTGCTTTGCAAACGGCCAATTTGGCTGCATCCAGGCGTTGCTCAAACACATTTTAATGATTCACGAAGATAAAGCAATGGCAGAAGCCAAGATCAAACTGTTTGAAACCCAGAAAAACAACAAGGGATGGCTTCCACTCGACTACGCCCTGAGCTTCGACTTGGCATCACGCTACCAGCTCCTCAAACAAGAACTCTTTAAGCTCAACTTTGAGATCCACGACCCAACACCGATCACTGCCGAGTTGAGCTCGAGCAGCTCGTCGCTCCTCCGTATTGCATCGAACAACATGTCACAAACCCTGTTCCTGGAGAACAGAGTATTGGCAAGCCCCATCATACCCGTATCACAGAGCATGACACCCAACAATGCTCTTGAGATTACGCGGTCCCATTCCCAATCTCTCCCAACAGACCTGGTAAAGAAGGTGCCTAGTCGACAGAGGGCCAATACAACATATAACTACCGTCCCCCACTTCCCATCATGCCATCGGCAACTTCACTTAACCTGGGAAACTCGCCTAGACTTGGAGTGGCAGCTCCTGCTCCACAAACACCTTCAGTAAACAAGACACCATCGCTCAAGTCGGTGACGATCTCACCGTCTGTACGGAACCCGAACGACGACGATGCTCCTGTCTCGCCCCAATCAGAATATTCCATCACGTCACTGACTACATCACCGGTCCATACACAAGGCAGACGACGCAGCCTTTCATTTACAGCCGGACTAGCACTTTCAAGTGTCCACATTGATGAAAAGACGACGTTAAAGCAGCCGATACCTGAAGGAGTGAGCCAGATACGGCAGTTTGATCTACTGCCCATACGTCCTACACGTTCGCGGCGACTGCTGCTGTCGGCTTCGATTGCAGCCAAATTGGCGTTCAACAGCAGCCGATCTTCGCTTAATCAGGACAGTCCACGGCAGCGGCTGATTTCCGGCAAAGCCTCTGTTGCTGGTGGGCGCGGTGATGGTATAGAACTATCGCCCGTGCGCAAGACGCGCTCATCAGGCACGTTGAGTTCGTTTTCACGGGACGATAAGAGCGATACATCCAATGAAAGCAAGCGGACCATCAATGCCATTAGTTTTAGTCGGGTACGGTAAAGTTACGAATATTTATAGAAATCAAAGTATATGAACGTTTGTGCCATAGCGAGCGAAACAAGTACGCGAAAAATCGACACCAATGACTCCGAAGAAACGTAAACAGGCGAGTATCAGCGAATTCTTTGGAGCACGAGCAACGAAAGCGGCGAAAGTTGAAGAACCAAAGGAACCAAAGGAACCAAAGGAACCAAAGGAACCAAAGGAACCAAAGGAACCAAAGGAACCAAAGGAACCAAAGGAACCAAAGGAACCAAAGGAACCAAAGGAACCAAAGGAACCAAAGGAACCAAAGGAACCAAAGGAACCAAAGAAACCAAAGGAACCAAAGGAACCAAAAGAAGTGAAGGAAGTGAAGGAAGTGATAAACAAGAGAATCAAGAAAGATGTCAAGAGCAAAGGAAAGAAGCTTACGCCGCTTGAAACACAAATCCTCGAGCTCAGAGATTTACATAAGGACAAGATGTTGGTGATTCAGATCGGATACAAGTATAAACTTTTTGGAGACGATGCCGCCAAAGCTTCGCAGATCCTCAACATCATGTTTATTGGAGGAGATGCTGGAAAAGAAGCGTTTGCGTACTGTTCGTTCCCTGACTTCAAGCTCCACATCAACCTCAAGCGGTTGCTCAATGCTGGGCACAAGATCGGGGTCGTGAAACAGATGGAGTCTGCGATAGCCAACCAGATCGAAAAGGCCAAGTCAGATGTCATGAAACGTGAATTGACCGCAGTGTACACGCGAGGAACGTACATGGACGACGAGTACGTTGCCAGTGGCAAGCAGCGAATGGTAGACGTGGAAGAACAGGGCTATATCATGTGTATCAACGACACAGATCCCAAACAGATATCGCTTGTTGCAGTCCGGCCAACCACCGGCGAGATCGTCCACGACACGTTCAGAGATGACTTGGCACGCAGTGAGTTGGAAACAAGACTCATGTACATGTACCCTAGCGAGGTGGTGGTTATCAGCCACGATGCGTCACATACAGTCAAACTGGTGAATCTTGTAAATAATCAGGCACTATTGAAACATGTGGAAGCATCGCTGCCAGATCCTCTCGAGCAGTTTTTTGCTACGGTTGACGATGGAAAACACAAGTCGTTGGCCGACTACTACAGTGTCAACTTCAACCATGGTGTCCAGACATGTATTGCTGAACTTATCACGTACCTTGATGACTTTAAGTTAAGCAACATATTTACCATTCCCGAAAACATCAAGACATTCACCGACTCCCAAAGTCACCTCATTCTTCCTGGAAACACACTCCAGGCACTCGAGATCTTCAAAAGCTCAGAACAGACACAACGTGGCTCGCTTGTTTGGCTTTTGGACCACACGCGTACGCGGTTCGGGAAAAGGTTGCTCCATAAATGGATCTCGAAACCATTGATTGAACGCCACCGCATCCAGGAACGTTCGCTTGCTATCCAGGACCTTTTGGAGGGGTTCAACCAGTTCACGGATGCGTTGAAAAACCATATGTCAAAACTCGATCTCGACTTGGAACAACTACTTATCAAAGTTCACTACTCCGCTACTTATAATACGCCCAAGATCAGCCGTAGAGAGATTTACTTGTTGCTCGATAGCTTTCAGGATATCACGAAACTTACAATCAGTTTCCAAGCGGCACTTACGACTCTTATAAGTACATCCCAGTCGCCGTTGTTGAAGCAAATATTTACCAAGTTTCAAACCATTAAAGGCGATGTGGTGTCGAATTTCTTCAAAATGATCAACCCACTGTACCTCATCAATGAAGCCAAGGATCTCGAAAACCTGAAGGTAGAGTTCTTTAACTTGGACTACCACGATTGGCCCGAAATCTCAGAACAATTGAACCAGATTCAACTGATCGAACGTCAATTGGAAGATGAATTGGAACGAATCAGTACTCTTTTACTGAGACCGTCGTTGAAATTCATCACTAATAATCGTGAGCCGTACTTGATTGAGGTCCGGAACGGGAAACAAGTCGATGCCTTACCTCCAGGATTTCTCAGAATTAACGGAACAACGACGGTGTCGCGCTTCAGAAGCACGGAGTCTGACCGTCTCTACAAGCTCTTGCAGTACCATAAAGAACTACTGACCAAGAACTCCGACGCATGTTTCCAGAAATTCTTGTCGCTCATCGATAACGAGTACAATTACTTCAGTGGCATCGTACGCAATATGGCCGAGTTTGATTGTATTCTATCGTTAACGGCTGCCAGTGTTATTGGCGACAATATCCAGCCCCAGTTTGTCGATGAACAGGTGATTCAAGTGACCAAGAGCAGAAACCCCATTATAGAAAACTTGGTCAGTGGCCAGAAGTACGTGGCCAACGACATCAACATGCATCACGATAAGGACCGCGTCCTCATCATTACTGGACCTAATATGGGTGGAAAATCGTCCTATGTCAAACAGATAGCATTGCTCGTTATCATGGCACAGATTGGATGTTACATACCGTGTGAATCGGCGACCATGGGAGTGTTTGATTCCATTTTTATACGAATGGGTGCCAACGATAACATACTTAAGGGCAATTCAACGTTTATGACTGAGATGCTGGAATGCAGCACCATCATCAACCAGATGTCGAGCAGATCACTCATTATTCTCGATGAATTAGGTCGTGGAACTGGAACCAATGATGGGATCGCCATTGCATATTCGATCTTGCAGTACCTTGTGGAGCACCTGGCCAGTCCACTTGTGCTTTTCATCACACATTACCCTTCACTACATGTGTTGGAGAATCAGTTTAACAATGTAGCCAATTACCACATGGGATTCCAGCAAATCAATAAAAAGGACCAGGAGTTTCCGGAGATTGTGTTTCTCTACAACTTGGTTCGTGGGGTCGTTAACAATCTGTACGGATTGAACGTGGCTAAATTGGCCGATTTACCTTCCTCAATAATCTCTGAAGCATATAAAGTCAGTGAAGCGTTCAGGGATAAGATTGAGGTCCAGGCACAAATCAATTTCGCTCGTGAAATGGTTCAAATCTTATTCAAGAAGGAAACGAATCATGACTCAAGTATTGCAGTATTGCAGAAACTATTTAACTATATTTAAAGAAATCCTTACAGATCTGATTGAATTCCTCGGGGTTATCCAAATAGATATGATGGCCAGCATCTTTCACGATCCTAAATTCCGTGTGACCTCCCATCTGCTGTAGGCTGTCAAAAACATACTTCCCTCCGTTGCTGTTCATCCAATCTTTTTCTCCGTAGATCCACAGAGTCTCGATATTGTTTTCGACAAGATACTTGACCAATCCACGGTCACATAGGGGGAGCCGGGCAAGAATCTCATCAGAAA
Source organism: Teunomyces atbi (assembly GCA_030574975.1). Classification (NCBI taxonomy): domain Eukaryota; kingdom Fungi; phylum Ascomycota; class Pichiomycetes; order Serinales; family Debaryomycetaceae; genus Teunomyces; species Teunomyces atbi. The sequence goes on along the minus strand of JAJMFW010000049.1, from coordinate 48,319 downwards.
TGAGCTTGGTGATGGCCAACTCACCAGACCCTTGAAACTGATTGAATATCGAGTACGAATAATTGTGAAGTTTAAGAATAAGATCAGAACTTCTAGTATTACTGAACCGTCGGAATGACCAATAAGAAAGCACTTTGGAATAAAACGGACCCAATTTCTGAAGCATTTGAAACGGAGATTTATGATATTTCCACAAGTTTTTGAGAATGATATTCTTTGGAAACTTTGGTTTGCCCAACTTTTCCCAGAGATATATGAGTTCTGGCTTAAACTGTTCGTCTTCTTCGAAATCCAATTCTTCAAAAGGATCACCACCAGATTTATGATGATTAAACTGAAGTTTTTCATTATTGATCAACGAAGAAGAACTCGATTCAGTTCCCATGGGACTGACAACAAGAAACTGGTGGACCAAGTTGGCCCCGTTATTATATTTCATCAAATAACAACATGAAAGATATGCACCCATTGAATGGCCTACAAGTTTGAAATTTTTAATATTTCTTTTAATCCTCCACATTTCAATACGATCAATAAACCAGTTTTCAACTTGGAGGACCTGGCTGATCTTCCCCAGTAACGTTTCAGGCGTAGATAAGAATTCTGCAGGAAATGGGGGCCGTGAGGAGTTGCCAAAGCCAGGAAGATCGATAAGATGGATGCGGAGTCCACTTTTGGACCGAACAAGCTGCTCGACATTCTGGATGAAGTAACCAAGAGCTGCCATGTATCCGTGAATAATAACCAAGTGATCTGATTCCGGGCCAGTATTGTTTTCGATGTAAAGTTCATGGATCGTAGTTTCGTGATCGAGCTCGATATCAAACAATTGGCCTGAAAACGTGGCTGATTCGGGCACTTCTTGACCAGGAAGGGCCAAGTAGATCTCTGGTGATAAAACGGCACGATACAAATCGTATTCAATGAGTCGATTCGTATGTTTGGCACGTTGAAGAGGCTGAGAATCTGGAGCTGCGGCTGCTTGAAGCGACGAAGGTGAGTACCACCAATCCTTAAACGACTGTAACAATGCAATTGAGCCTGTGTGGCTATTTTGGTCCACTGGCGTAACAGGCTCCGTATCTATGGTCATATAGAAAGAAAGGTGTAGATTAGTATATGTAATCTACAGGAAGGGTTGCGGCGATATGCCCAATTTGGAAATGATCATTACAACTAAATACTCTACTAATGTTGAACCTTATTGTCAACCTCCAGATAAGCAGGAGGGGCCCGGGGTGCAGAGGAACCTTCTTCGTTGACCGCACCGTACGTAGCTTCGGGCTGCGCAAGTGGTTCTTGTGATATATGATGGTGATAATGGGAGTGAGAATGGTGATGGTTGTGCACAGGCTGCTGGGCCTCCAAGTCGTTTCTGTAGATATAGTAGATCTTGGTATTTTCCTGTTCGGAGTATGGAGGATACTTGGCAATAATGTACCACGAATGGATCAATCCAGGCAAGTATCCTAAGATAAAAAGGAGAATGTTTATAAGCGAATCAGAGGTCCAGATTCCTCTTCTAATCCACACTGGAAGTGGAGGAAACAACACCGAAAGCACAACGAGGAAACAGTCCGATAAACACACACACCAACACATGTTACGACAAATATTAAGGGGTACGACGTTATCTGGAACAAAGTCATTTATCTTGAATTTTTATCACGTGCTATGTGCAGGCAATCCTCCGATTTGAGATTAGTCATTGAAAGCAGTCATTCACAGACAATACAGAGAATGACTGCCTGGATTAAAACGGCTCCTGAATGGATTTGTATTTGATTGAGTGTTGAAGCATACTAAGACTTCTTCTTAATAATGTAAAAAAATGATTTTGCCCAGGATCGAACTGGGGACGTTCTGCGTGTTAAGCAGATGCCATGACCAACTAGACCACAAAACCATTTCTTGTTTGACTTATGAAATGTTGTGAATTTGGCATGATTACCCGATCAATCATTTTTATGAAGGCACATGAATTCCATTTACAATATTTTTAAAATATTTGTGAGGTAACAAGACTGGTTCCGTAATGACCATATTTCTACAACCTCAATGGCAGTATGGTTTCATTTATAATTAAATCACCTTATCACATCTACATGCTTTATTTGCATAGAAATGTCTTATTCACTGGGAATTAGCGGCTCAATTTCCTCGCTTCTGTAAATTATTAATGCCCCTGATACCTTGATTTTTTGTGGCGTTTTTGTTTTCCCATAAATATTCCAAATTGGAAATTGAACAGGTAGAAGTTGTGGGATGCACCGAAGCCGAGGCTTTGGATCATAGAAGATGTACTGTGCCGCACTAATGTCCCAAATTTGTTAAATTTGAATCAATACAAATTGATCATGATGATTAAAATAGAATTCAATACTATGCAAAGAACAACCTCTATACCCATTAACATTTACCAATTCAATAGGAAACTATTTTCATGTTAATATACAACTACACAAACATATTACTTAGAGTCGATCTCGTTACTCGACAAATATTACAAGAAAGAAATATTTATTTTGACAGAATTCGCCCTGTCAAAGTTTTAGAAAAATGAGATGAGACGAACTTGGAAGTAAGAAGAAGCACATTTTAGCACAAAATATGTAGCAATTATAATAGGAATGTCGATACGAGAGATATCAGGATGTGTGTGATGCGCTTGTCCTGGAATTTGACAAAAAAATGGTTAGAAAGCACTGCTCTTTCACTGAATATTCAGCCGAGAATAGTAAACGATATCATACGACGAAGGCTTATAATTTCCTAGTTTTGTTAAAAACTATTGCTTTTCATCTTCCGAACCACGTTGCACATATTTTTCTAGGCTCTTTTGAGGGGTTCAAACTATCTAACGAACAACCCATCAAGTCCGAGAAAAGTGTAAATACCTTTTTGTGATCGTGACAATCAGATCAGGAAACTCGCCTCATTTTTCAAGTCAATCTTTCTAATTAGTTGGGCATACTTTTTGAATTTTAGTTTTTGCATTCTTATCTTGTATATTGACACATATAGCTGCAACATTTTGTTAGTATAATTCTGGTAGTTCACTTTTTCAGACATCGGAAAAGGTTCCAGATTTGACACTTTGTATCTAACCAGTCAAGGCATATGCGATTGCGTAAAGTTACCACTTTCATCAGTTTGAGTTACATCCGATTGTCGTCTAATTTCATTTGTTTTTAGGTTTTACGGCTTTAGGTTTTACGGTCTGCTCCGGGGGAAGACCTGGCAAAGTCACAACATTCAATTACTGATAACAGTCTATTTTTTATGTTTGAATGAAGCATGTATATTGTTCGAATCTTAAAACATGGAGGCATGTGCTTCATAACTGTTGCGATTCATAATCTTTTTTAAGTTCTGGCACTCTAAATGCCTACCGAGGTGAAACTGGTTCTGGCTTAAACGAATTGTTGCAAAGAAAAACTCGGATCGAGTGAGAAATTTCTTTAAGTTTTGATATACAGTTGAGGTTCTTGTGTTGTAGAAATTTGAGTTTGACTAGCCATGTTCCAGGAATATAAAAAGGCTGCTCTAATCACTGAGTTTCCTACTCAACTATCATATTTCAACTCAACTAAAAATGAAGTTTATTTTATTAATTTCTTTGATCGCATTTTTTAATGCTTTTTCCTTGGGAGTTCTTGCAACACCTACGTTCGTTATTCCACCAAGTCAAGATCCCTTCTATTCTGCCCCCAATGGATATGAAACTGCTGTTCCTGGAACCATTTTGAAATGGAGACCAACACCTCATCCATTGAGAAGTATTTTCTTGACCGTTAATCTTAAGAATTCCTGGCAGATTCTTGTCAGGTCTACGGATTCTCATGGTAATCCTGTCGCTATTGTAACCACTCTTATCGAGCCTTATGATGCTGACAATAGCAAACTTGTCTCATATCAAATTGCAGAAGATGCAGCTTCAAGCGATTGTGCACCTTCTTATTCGATTGAATTTGGGGCACCTCTTCTTTCGACTGTGGCTGCTCAAGCTGAATTCTTTTTAATTCAAACACTCTTGAACAAAGGTTATTGGGTAGTTACACCTGACTATGAAGGACCAAATTCCGCTTTTACTGCTGGTAGAATTGCCGGTCATGCTGTATTGGATTCCATCAGAGCATCACTTCATTCTCAAAACTTTTCTGGTCTTAATTCTGATGCGAAAACTGTTATATGGGGATACTCAGGTGGTTCTCTTGCATCCGGTTGGGCAACGGCACTTCAACCAAATTATGCACCCGAATTGGAGAAAACTTTGTTAGGTACCGCTGTTGGTGGGTTTGTGACCAACATTTCCTCAACCGTGGAATTAGTTGAAGGTAGTCTTTTTGCGGGTCTTACCTTTGATGGGTTTAACGGATTAAGTCGAGAATATCCCCAGCTTGTTCAAATTATTAAAGATGCAATGTATCCCCATGATTACCCCGACTACTTATTTGCAAGTGATAATTGCCTACTTCCTAGTGTTTTGCATTATGCTTTTAGAAATGTTTTTACAACCCCTGCCAGATATTTCAAGAATGGATGGGACATTTTTCACATTCCTTCTGTTACAGAGATACTTCATAATGTTACCTTAGGAGTTGAGGATAACGGAGAAATACCAAAGATTCCGCTTTTTATTTACCACGGTAAACTTGACCATATTGTTTCTTTCCCCGACGCGGTTAGAACATATAATAACTGGTGCTCTTGGGGTGCTCCTTCCATTGAATTTGCTGCTGACGATAGTGCAGGTCATATTACTGAAGTTTTATTTGGTTCACCAGCTGCAATTGCTTGGATTGAAGCAAGATTCGATGGTAAGCCTACAGTTCAGGGCTGTCAAAGAACAGATAGATTGAATAATTTTGAATATCCAGGAACAGACCAAAGTTTGATTCAGGCCATTGAGGCTTTCTGGAAGAGTATTTTCCAGATTCCAATTGGTCCTAATGGTGAGGATATCACGGTGGCTGACTTGAACGTATTCTCAAACAAATATGGTGGCCCACCAGTAAATTCTACCATTCTGAACTAAATAATCGAAAGATGTGGTTTTTTTTTTATTTGATTTCTAGCTATCAGGGTACTTCTTTCTTTCGAACACTTGATTTTGTGATTATTACAATAAACTATTTCTTTTTGACTCTTCGAAGTATACATATTGACTGGTCTTTTGCGTAATGTAGGACACAGAATTTATTCAATCCGATAGTGCAATTGAAAAGATCACGGTAATTTAAAATTAATTTTCGTGCCCATATTTTTTTAATTTCAGTTCGTAAGGAGTCAGATATAATAATTAGATACATGCTGGGCGTTTACAACGTTTCACTTATACTTTCACCAAAAATATTGAATAAACTCAGAAATGCAAAACACATTGAAATGCCCGAATCTTCCATTAATTTGATTTAAAATTATCAATGACTTTGAACATTGTATTAGTAGGTGAATTAAAAGAAGGATTTTCTTTCTATAAATATTGCAGCTATATTTCAAGTATTGTTTGGTATCTTTGAGTTATCGTCATATATAACAGGTAATTACTAAAGTAATCGGTCTTTAGAAGAAAGGTTTCAGTATCAGGGGTTTTTTTTTGAGTAATGTGCCACACAACTGATTGAGAATAAAACAGTAATTCAATTAGATCCAAATCAGCTAAAAATTTTAAGCCAAGAGATCAACTGCGATCCAATTAAAACAAAATAATTCACTAATAAGTGCCAGATCCATATTTCTCTTTATCTTCTTTTGACTCAATATGCTTTCTGACTAACTCGGTTCGGGGTTTACCATTATGCTTGGTATCCTGCATGTTAACCGATTAGCCATCGTTTTACTGAGTCAACTCGATTAGTATAAAACCGCCACCAATAATACCATGTCAATCAGTATCAATGTATCGCATGGCCATGTCAATAAAAAGATAACTATACTTAAAACCGCCACCGTGGAACAACTCACACTTCAAGTCCTTGAAAAGTTTGGCAAACAGGGCAATGGACAGTTGCTCTACAACGACAAGGTCTTGGATAGTTCCCTACCCATTCGGTACACCAATCTCGTTCCCAACTGCAAGGTAAATCTCAAAATAGTCTCTGGAAATAGTGATCCTATAAATGTGAAGTTAACTGTGAATTACCTTGATCAACCGGCGAAAGTGGTGGTGTCAAAGATCGATCAATCTAGTACATTATTGCAATTGCTCCAGGCATTTGATGAGGCTCATGGTTTGGGCTTGAACTATGAAGCCAATTCCAGTATTTCTGTATTGAATCTGGTATATCGGGATTATTCGTTGACGTTAAATACCGTTGTTGGTAATGTCTCCAGCATAGCCATCAGGTTAAACTATCTCAAAGATAGTAGTGCCACCAAAATTCTACAGGATGAAGTTGTGAAAAAGGAACTTCAACAACAGGAATTGAGAAGGGAGAGGGAAAAGGAAACATCAGAACAGAAAAGAGTGGAACAAGCGGAACAGAAAGCACTAGAACAAGAGTTGAAGCACGAGACATTTGAAGAACCAAAATTGCAAGAAATTGTTCCAGTTGCTTTATCTTCAGCTTCAGTTGATTCTGGATCTATTTCATCACAATCTGCAGTCGCTGGTACTGAATCCATTGAAACTGATAAGTTTCAAATCAAAATAGACGAGACACCTCAACTCTACGTTTCTGGATCAACTACCAGATCGAGCTATTACGAGAACCCAGATGAAGATTATGAGATGACCTTGACGCAAGCCAAAACGTATCATAAATTGATCCAGAACTCCGCTTTCCGCAACAAAAGACTGACCCCAACAGCTTCAGTTCCGTCGAAGTATCTTATCCGAGTCAGGTTCCCTGATAGAAGTATCTTACAGCTCAACTTTATCAATGACGTAGACAAGATCAAGTTTGGTCAGCTTATAAAGAAGATCGATGAGTTGTTGGTGGAGAAGTTTGTGGGAAACTACAACTTAAAATATGGATATCCTCCGTTCAACAAGATTGAGATGTCGTTTGATTTCAACAACAAGCTTTTAGTTGATATTCCTGACTTCCTAAGCGAACAGATCATGTTTGTTTGGGAGACATCGTTACCGGGACTCGGTCCATACACTAAGAAAGGCACGATTTCAGTCAAGGAAACGAGTGAGTTGCCCGAAGTGGTATTGGAAAACCATCGTCGTGATTTGCCCGAAGATGAAGCCAGGAACATTTCACCGCAGTACCAGTCGAAACCACAGCAGTCAAACAAAACTGACGGTAAACCGAAGTGGTTTAGAACGCGCTAAAGCATTTTAAGAATTGCCTAATTTGGCCAATCCTGCGCCGTTTCCGGAGTTTTGGTTCCGGCCCACTAGCGGCACGCAAGAAATTTTTGGAGGGATTATTACTACAGTAACAGATAGGCCCATGATTGGTCAGGATGTTTCAGGTCTTAATTAATTACGTTTTAGACCTGAATTATTATATGGCACACTTACTGGCTCAAGTTTTTACAAGGGTAGTTTGAAGGCTGTCTATTGTTAACGTCATGAATACCCTTCAAAATTTGATGAGTCATTTCGCCTACCTCCAATTAGGGTTCAGGTCGCCAAAATTAATTAATAATCCAGACTCAAATATACGTATACAGCCGCTCGTAAATGTCTGAATTGTGTAATTTTGAGCATCGTGCGGAGAAAATTTTTCTCTCTAAAATTTTTTTCTTTGTGTCATATAGGAGCTCCTTGCCCGAAGGATTTAATATAAAGGTTGCAATTCCACTTCTAATTTGAAAAATTCTTTTCTTTTCTCTTTCCCCAGAAAACAACAACAAAAACACAAACTCCTACCCTAATTTATTAATATATAAGCATACCCGATTTATATATTACTTCATTATTACTTTTTCCTTTTTTGATTTAAGTCTATACACCTTTTCAGCGATGTCTGCTTAAATTCCTTTTTGAGTTTACCCTAAGAGTCTTTTATTAATTTATTATCATAATAAAAATAAAAAACAAGTTATCAAAACCGATACACTACCAAAGTTGTTGTTTTAACATCCCCCCCTTAAAAATGATACTGTGAATATATCAAATTACCTTTACGTCCATTATGGCGCTGTTGTTTAATCCCGTTTAGAAAGATACAATTTTCCGTGAAAAGTCCAATACTACTAATTTATTACTCCATTTGAATACAAATAAGAACAAAGACAAAGAAATAATGTCCGCTACTACTAATAATAACTTAATGATGCCTGAAGATTCAATTGTGTTTGAATCTCAGCCATTGTTTGCTCAATCTACCGTTTTGAAAAAGGAACCAGTTTCCGAGTTGTCCGCCACCTTGCCCTCAAGACAAGATGACGGCGCAGCTTCTCCGTTCAACATTCATTCGTCCGTCTTGGATTCAGTCTTTTCCAACGTCTTGGACGGAAATGATCAACTCCAAGATCATACTCCTATGTTTGACGAGTTAGACTTGATTGTCGATGGTGCAAAGGTTAACTCCAAGGATGACTGGGTCTCCCTCTTCGGCAACGAAGCTGGGTCAGAATCACTCATTTCATTGGGAGAAGAACACCTTGCAGACGCCGACGCTGCATTCAAGGAAGAAGACTATGTTGCTGATTTGTTTGCGGAATCAGACATTCCAACAACTGTGTCGACTGAAAGTATCTCTTCCAAGAGACCTTACAGTGAGGTTGAAGAGTCGTTTGAATTTGCTCCTTCCAAGAGACAGACTCAATTGTTTACTCCAAACCCATCTTCTACGTTGCCAACGCCATTGCTCGATGGTGCTACCATGAAGAGCAGACCCTCTAGTGAAACCAAGAAGGTTGATCATTTGGGATGTGTTACTTACTCGAAGAAGCAAAGAACACAACCATTGGCTCCAACTGCGATTAACTCTGCCGATCCTGTGGTTATGAAGCGTGCTAAAAACACGGAAGCAGCCAGAAGATCGAGAGCCCGTAAGATGGAAAGAATGACCCAATTGGAAACTAGAGTTGAAGAGTTGATCCGGGAGAAGCAGGGATTAGCTGACGAGGTTACGCGTTTAAGGCAATTGTTGATTGCAAACGGGATTCTGCACTGAAGAGCCGTTGCATCTCTACAATCAATAATAAAAAAGAAAAAAATTCAATTCTTGTTTAAAATTAATATAAGTTACGAGCTAGAAGAAGTCCGCTAGAAGGAAAAACGTAAGGCTGTTACAGAAAGCAAATGTAACATTAAATAGGTAATTTACGCGGTTACTTTCTTGTAAAGTGGAAGGATCAGTCCATGGAATGAACGGCAACGTTGCTGTACATAACAGCGAACGAAAATCCACCAATCGCAAGAGCGATTTTTTCAAGCCTAACCGTAAAAAAAAAAAGATTTTTTTCCTACTTTATTAGTGCCGTGCTAATTCTTGTAGAGTCAAAAAAAAATCACCAGTTGTAACGGCGTGACAAATGAAAGGAGGGTACGATCTGAGATCACGGGAACCAGGGATCAATTTTTTTTGTAGAAGTGTATTAGATATTACAACTAATAATCGTAGAGGCTTTTTGTATAATTCAAGTTCTGAATTAAATACGACGATCTTAATCTTTCTTTTCTCTTTTTGGATACGCTCCCCCTCCCCCCCTTGTTCTAATCTGGGATGTTATAGTAATTAATTACCTATCTTTCGTAGCGGTGCTTATCTTTCGCCTTAATGCGAGTCCTGTCAAATTTCATCCAAAAAAGCAATTTTTTTCGCACAAATTTTTTATGGCAATTAGACTCGGACAATTGGAGCATCGCTATTTAAACCAGAACAATTTTCTTAATCAAAAAGCCATCAATTAATTTATATTAAATAAAAAAAAGACTGCGGTCAAATAAAGTGTGAGATAACCTTTAAAACTCAAAAATAAAGGAATTATACTCTTAACAAAATGGACTTTGAAAAGAACATCGGGAATTCACAGAGCGTGAACATGAAAAAGAGTTCAGTCGACTCATTTGAAAAGTCCCTTGAAGACCACTCGGGCCATGCAGAGGTTTCTACTGAACAGTTGAGTTGGTTCAACAGATGGGCTGCCAAGTTGAATGCAGAAACAAAGGGGATCGAAAGAATCACCGATGAAGAAAAGACCGATACGTCTTTGGTCAATGTTGGTACCATGTGGTTATCTGCCAACTTAGTCATTGCTACCTTCGCTCTTGGTGCTACGGGTATCACGTTTTTCCAGTTGACTTTCTGGGAAGCTGTGTTGACACAGATCTTCTTTTCGATCTTGGGCGCGTTACCAGTCGCTTTCTTTTCGTGTTTCGGTCCTAAGTTGGGTTTGAGACAAATGATCTTGTCCAAGTTCTTGCTTGGTGACTATGCCATGAGAATCTTTGCTTTTATCAATATGATTGCCTGTGTTGGTTGGGGTGCGGTGAATATCATGTCTTCAGCTCAATTGTTACACATTGTCAACAACGGTGCCTTACCTCCTTGGGCGGGTTGTTTGATCTTGGTTATCTTGACAATCTTGGTCACTTTCTTTGGTTACAACGTCATTCACGTCTACGAAAAATGGTCGTGGATTCCTAACCTCGTGTGTTTTATTGCCATCATTGCCAGACTCTCCATTGCTGGTGGCTTCCAATTCGGTGAAATGACCGGCGGTGCTACCACTGCTGGTAACGTTCTTTCTTACGGTGGTGCTATCTACGGTTTCGCTACCGGTTGGACCACCTACGCTTCGGACTATACTGTCTACCAACCTAGAAACGCGAACCCATTCAAGATCTTCTTCTCCATTCTTTGTGGTTTGCTCATCCCTCTCTTGTTCACTTTGATCTTGGGCTCTGCTTCAGCCACTCCTATCATGAAAAATCCTACCACCGGTCTTCCAAACAACCAGGTCTGGGCTGATTTGTATGAAAAAGACTCCATTGGTGGCTTGGTTTACGGGATCTTGGTTGTCGACTCCTTGCACGGCTTTGGCCAGTTCTTGTGTGTTTTGTTGGCTCTCTCTACCGTCGCCAACAACATTCCAAACATGTACTCGATTGCTCTTTCTGCTCAAGCTTTATGGTCCCAAATGGCCAAGATTCCAAGAGTCGTTTGGACCATTGTCGCAAACTTTGTTACCTTGGCTATCTGTATCCCAGCTTACTATGACTTTGCTGCCGTCATGGACAACTTCATGAACTTGATTGGTTACTACTTGGCCATCTACCACTCCATCTCGTTATCTGAACACTTCATCCACAATAAAGGTAGGTTTGAGGCCTACGACTACGAAAACTTCCATGACAAAACCGTGTATCCTGTTGGTTACGCGGGTGTGTTTGGATTCTGCTGTGGTGTTGCTGGTGTGGTTGTTGGTATGAACCAGGCTTGGTACCAAGGTGTTCTTGCAAAGAAAATCGGTGAAAACTATGGTGATATTGCCTTTGAATTGGCGATAGCATTCTCCTTTGTCGGTTACAATATAACCAGAATATTTGAAAAGAAATACGTTGGTCGCTAATGCTACCTTCTTTTCACCTATTTATTCACCTTATAGATGCCATAATATGTACATGATTAATAATGATAGAAAAAGATAGATTTTTGTCTACTTCAAATTCCGAACAACTAGTTCCTCCACAGTAAACCCAAACTGAAGTATACCATCGTATGTTACTAGTTTCCCTTCAAGTCCAAACTTATTAAGCGAATCGTATATCTCTCTGATAAGCTCCAGATCAACCTCAAACAGCATATCGGCTTTTTCAAACGTTGGATCCAGCTTTCCTGTTTCGTAAAACGCCTTGATCGTACTGAAATGTTCAATGTTTTCCACATTCTGCAAGTGTTTTTCAATGAACATGTCTAAATGGGGCAACACCCACATTAACCGACCCAAATCATCTGATTCTCGACTGGCCCGCATCATGATCTTCAAGATATCTTTGTTAAAAATCTTGGATGAAAACTCTTTCAATGAAATGTTTTGAGCCACAAGTAACGAGTACGTCTTGGCTTGTTTCAATGTATTTCCAAAACTTAATGCAACTTTAATCTTGTTCTCGTACTCAACAGAATGAACTAATAATTTATTGAACAAGATATCAATAAACTGGTATTGTTCTAGCAAAATACATGCTTTGATACTTTCATAGATCGTGTCTACCAGAACAAAGATCGGAGCATCTGTCTGGAACACGATAGGTTTTTCGCCCAATTGTCGATCTTTATTTCTGATATACCGGGACTTTGAGACCATTGAGGCCAAGTACGACTTGTTCAATACTCGTTCGTGGTTTGTGATTTCCTCTAGCCGGTAAAACAGTAACAACTGCTTAAATGCACCCACATCTTGCCGTGCGGTATAGTACCGAACAAGTGTGATAAGAAACTCAGGGTCGTTTTCGATGAGTTCCGTAAAATGGTTTGCAGAACACAATGGTTTAATGCCCTTCTGAGGATTGGCAAGTAATGTCGATCGGGATTTAAATGACGGCAAACTTTCCAAGACCAACGACTGGTAATTCAACAAGCCTGCCTTTCCCAATGAGTCGAGCAAGTACTTGAAAATACTAAAGGATGGTGTGGCCCTCTTGCATGTTAATAATGTGTGGCAGATATCCAAAATCAATTTTATATGCTGCAATTTTGATTTGTTTAATACATAAGTCTCGTGAATCTCATTGAGCTCACTTGTTGAGGTGTTCGAAAACAATGAGTTGTCGTAAATCGGTTCCTGTGGTGTCAGACTCAATTCCTGATTGTATTTGGTGAATATTTCGTTTAGTTTGGTAAGATATTCTGAATTATCTATTTTGCTGCTGGTGAATGTAATGAAATTTTTGTTTTGAATCTGGGGTAAATAGTCTGAATGATCGTAATTTAAACTCTGTGATGATTTGATGTTGGAAAAATTGTATCTGTATGTTTCCAAAGAGTTGAAGCTGTCAAGCTGTTTGAGTGAGTTGTTCAATAAATCCTGTACAGTGTCGTGGTTCAATGCCTTGAAGAAATGGTCAAATGTTTCTGGGACCCCCTTGTCGTTGGGGTAAATTGTTCTTAAAATCTTTAAAATTTCAAGTTTCTTAGATTCATCCTTTATTTCTTTAACAAGGTTTCTGTAGAGAAAAGAAGAGCTTTTGGTTTGTCGAGTTGAGAACAAGCGTCGCAAATTCAATTCCACTAGCACGGATGTAACAAGTGACGTAACAACAAGATTTATTGTGTTTCTGATTTCGGGAGAACTGTATGTTAAGGATGGTTCGTTAAGACTTTCACATAGTTCTTGGTAAGATGCAATATGATTTGGAGATTGATGCAGCGATGTATAGAATAATGCTTCGATGTTAGAGGGATTCGAGAGTAATTCGACGATCTTGGAGCTGTGGAGCTTAAAATTATCGGCCAATGCTCTATTTTCACGGATCTCATCGTACTTTTCCGGCAGTCTCTTCCTTTCACGTAGTACACGCTTCTCCAATCGTACTTCTTTCGTTGAAGGCGCAAGAAAGTCTGGTGAAATTTTAATAAATTCAGATGCTTGACTATACAAACGTCTGTTTCTTTTAGGAATCGTCTGGGCAAGTCGGATCCTTTTCATTTCGATTTTAAAGAGTTATTGGCAGATACCCATTTCATAAAGTCTTTTTTGGTGGTACGGTTTTCGTTCTTTCCTGTATATAGCATATCGAAAGAAAAAAATCTCGTAGTTGACACTCGAAAAACTTTTCTAATCTCCACGTACACTGATAGAGAAAACCTCGAAAGAACAATGAAGTTTGCTGGTATTTTTTCTGCAATTTTGGCTACCATTGCCACTGCGTCTGCTGCTGCTACTGAGGAAAATGCTGCTGCTCCGCAATATCTCGATTTCATCGTTGACTACCACATTGCTGAGTACCCCGAAGTCACCCAGAGCGACGTGGCGGAATTGATCAATGGTGAAGAGATCCGTATTAGCTACAAGGCTGTGAACAACGAGAAGTTTGACGTGACTGTTGTTGGTGTTGGTGGTTCGTTCCGTGACCCAGTTACCACTGAAATCAAGACCAACTTGACCTCGGGCTCAATTGGTCCAATTGTCATGGGTCCTGGTGAAGAACAGGTGTTTGAACAAAACATTCCATTGAACTTGCTTCCAGACAAGTACTTGTTCAGTCCGCAATTGTTCATTGCTGTTAGTGAAGAATTGAGATTGATTCCTTTGAGAGGACAATTGGCGGTGGTTACTGAAAAGCCTATTTCTTTCTTCAACCCACAGTTGTTGTTTTTGGAATTGGTTTTGATTGCCACTTTTGGTGTTGCTGCTTACGCCGTGTACCAGATCTGGGGTAAGCAATATTTGCAGGGAACTGCACCTGTTGCTGCTGCAAAGATCAAGAAAGCTTCTTCTCCTGCTTCTACTCAGGCTTCTGGCCAATCATACGACGCCAGCTGGATCCCAGAAAGTCACTTGAAGCAAAAGAAGAGTAAGAAAAGTAACTAATGTACCACAAATATACAAAAAAACAGTACGCAATCCCAAAGCAGCAATAGCAGCAAAAGATTTGCAGCCCATTCCCATATGTTTATATGCACGCTTCTACATCTCGATCCTATTAATACACACAAATTGGCGAGGCTATACACTGAAACGTCAATCGTCCGTGAAAAAACACCGCACCAAAGCCCCCCACCACCAGCGAGACCTTTAGAATGAGGCTCTATCTCAATGAGAGGCCCAGGACGTTTGTTGTAACTAGCAGCAACTATGCGTTGGTGATCCGCCATCCGTTTTCCATCTACAAAAGCTCGGGCCATCTTAGGTCTCATCTTTCCCACCTCCATTCCAGCAGCGCCAAAATCACTGAATCTGCCAACAGTAAAGTCATTGTGGAGTTTGTTCGCAAAGAATTCTTGGATCTCAGCAAATTCAAGGAATTGACCCCCAACAAGTTGCTCGGCAAGAACATCCTTGGTTTCTTGGGGTTCTTGAACGTCAAAAGCAACATTTTTCTTGGATTTATCACCAGCGACGAAGTTGTGGCGTCTCCCACTGCGCGTGAATCCGTCCGTAAGATCACGGGTGTCGACTTCTATTGCCTCAATAACGACGAATATGACCATTTGCATACCGACGACTCTCTGTTCTATCAGCAACACCAGCTGGTGCTGCTGCAAGTGCTGGTAAATGTCCAGGAGAAATCCTCCGATTACCCCTCTCACTCCGTCCGCAAGTTGCTCTCCAGTGGCTCCTTTTTCTACTCGCTTGACTTTGATATAACGTCGAACGTCCTGCAAAGAGGTTTTCAACAAGCCGAGTCGGTGGGATTCAAGCTCCTTGCAGACTCGCACTACTTTAAGCGGTTCATGTGGAACGGGTTCATGAACTCGGAGTTGGTAGAGTTCAGAAACAGATTGTCCGACTACGAACAGATCCAGTTTGACCAGTCGGGGTTTCTTATCACCATCACCAGAGGATACGCCCAGACAGTAAACACGTCGCTTCGCAACGAAGAAGCATTGATGACACTTATCTCCAAACAATCTTGTATCAAGAATGGGCCATTGTTTGGCGACTGGGGCTGCGACGACGAAGGCCTGGTCTCCAACTTTGTCGAATCCGAAGTCATCATCTACACCAAAAAGTATTGCTTCTCGTATGTGATTGTTCGAGGAAGCGTGCCGATCCACTGGGAAATAGAGAGTCATTTTACCAAAAAGAATATCATATTGGCAACGAAAAAGAGCAAGAAGGTTGTATTCCCTCGTTCTTTTGAAGCGTCACAACTTGCGTTCAATAGACATTTCGACACGCTTTCAAACCAGTTTGGAGAAGTCCACATCATTAATTCCTTAACAAAAGATCCCAAGAATTACAAGAGCGAATTGAACACAGCTTTCAAAGAACATATCCAGTTCTTCAACGATTCACGGTTGGAAGCTACTGATTATAAACTAACCGAAACAGACGTGCCGATCTCCACATCCACGATGAAGAAAACGGGTTATTCACTGGTGAATCCTTCTGAGATTGTTCCGTTGATCGAGAACTCCCTTATAGACTACGGGGCGATGTTTTACGATTATGTTGAAGAAACGTATATTGGCAAACAGTTGGGGGTGTTTCGAGTCAATTCCTTCGACAACTTGGGTAAGGCCAACTTTGTATCCAAGATCATTATTCAAGAAGTGATTGAATTGGCGTTTCGTGATGCCAACTATGATGTTGATCAAGATTTGCTACGTAAACACGCCCAGTTGTGGGACGGTAACGACGAGTTCTTGACCAGCATCACCAACCATTTTATTTCAAATAGTACCAAGCTCCAGTCTTCAAGTGCCACTTCGACCAAGAACTCAGTCAAGTCCCATTTCACCAAGAAGTATCTCAGTGGAGTTGTGGAGACTAAACCAAACGAGATGGCCATGCTCAAGTTATTGGGGAGACTACAGGACCAAGTCAGTGTTACGGTGCACAATCCACTTTACGACTATGTTCAACGTCAATTAAACCGACGTTCCAAAGAGTTCAGTTCTGTGAAAGATATCTCGGTATATGCACTGACTTTTAATGTCAATGGTTCTTGTTACGAAAACGATATCCGGAGCTGGCTTTTCCCCACGAGCAAGTATCATATTGAAAAAAGTTATGACGTTGTTCTCATTGGGTTCCAGGAGATTGTTGAGTTGACACCGGGCAAAATGGTCAATACGCATTCGGAGAACCGGATCTTTTGGGAGACCAAGATCAAGAAATGTTTGGACGAATGTAATCCCGAGAAGAACAAGTATGTTTCTTTGTGGAGCGACCAGTTGGGAGGTATTGCGTTATTGATGTTTGTGAAGGATACAGAGATCCATAACATTTCAAACATCGAAGGGTCGTTTAAAAAGACAGGTTTGGGAGGAATTAGTGCCAATAAGGGCGGAGTTGCTGTGAGTATTAACTATTCGAGCACCGAGATGTGTTTTGTCGTGAGTCATCTTGCTGCTGGATTAAGCAATCTTGACGAGCGGCATCATAACTACAAAACGATCGCCAAGGGGATAAAGTTCAGTCGGAACAGAAGGATAAGAAACCACCAGGCGGTGATATGGATGGGGGATTTCAATTATCGGATTGTGCTTGCCAACGAGCAAGTGAAACCATTGATAGAGCAGCGGGCCTTCGGTAAGTTGTTTGAGTATGACCAGTTGAATCAGCAGATGGCGAGCGGCGAGACGTTTCCCTTCTACGATGAGATGGAGATCAAGTTCCCTCCGACGTATAAGTTCGATAACGGTACCAAGACGTACGATACCAGCGAGAAGCAGCGGGTTCCTGCGTGGACGGACCGGATATTGAACCTTTCACAGAACAAGAACGTCAAGCAGTTGGTTTATGACTGTGATGAGGATCTTATTTTCAGCGACCATCGTCCAGTATACTCGATGTTCAAGATCTCGGTCAACTTGGTGGACAAGGCTGTGAAACGGAGCTTGGCCAACGAGATCTACGAAAACTACAAAAAGAGCTACGATGTCAATAACGACAATTCGGACGCGTTGTTGTTATTGGAAGAAGAGACGCAGTTGCCGCCGCCGAGCTCCGATGTCAACAAGTGGTGGCTCCAGGGAGGCAAGTCGGCGAAGGTCGTCATCCCCGAGTTGAACGAGGTCAAGGTCGATGGAAATACGATGGTGGTGAACCCGCGGCTGCCCGTGAATCCGTTTGACGAAACGACGGAGCCTGAGTTCATAGACAAGAGCACACTCTTGACGATGTTGGCAGATATCTAGATTTATTAAACCCTATAGAGTTACTTCTTGTTCGCTGTAGCACCTGCGTCTTTCTGGCTCTCTGCGTCGTGCAAGATCTCGTCCATTTTCGCGTCCAACGCGTCCAACATCTTTTCCAAGTGCGCAGCCTTCTTTTCAGCCTCCACGAGTTCTTTGTACGTGTCTGCTACGTTTGTTTGTTCCTGTGTCATGATTACGATTTTTTAATTCTTTTTTTCTGGTAACCTAATTGCTGGCGATATGTCCGTCGCGGTGCAAGCCGTTCAAGATCGACACGAGCGATAAGAACGAGGCCTGCGCCACATCCTCGTCGATCCCCACACCCCACTTCGAGATCTCGGTGTTGGGCACGGTGACCTCGATGTATGTTGCTGCACGGGCGTTCGATGCTTTGCCCAATGTATGTTCATGGTAGTTTTGGATATTGAACCCGAGGCCAAACTTCTGGGCAAGCGCATCGTTGAACGCCGAAAGCTGCCCGTTCCCACGTCCCTTGATGGTGACTGGTTCGCCTGCGACTTCGAGGATTGCCTCGATTTCTTTCTGGCCCTTTTCTGGCGTCGAAATATTGTAGTCCACCAATTTGTAATGTTCTTCAACATCACCCTCGTAATCAATGAAATATTCGCGCTTGAACAAGTCACAGAGTTCCTGGTTCGATAACTCCTGGCCCTTGACCTCGGCACGGACCTGCACCACACGCGAGAACGCCACCTGGAGGCCCCGTGGCAAGTCCAACTCCAAGTTCCGCAAGATAACCCAGGCAGAACCACCCTTTCCGCTCTGAGAATTGACCCGAATGATTGCCTCGTAGGTTCTGCCGATATCGGCAGGGTCCAATGGCAAGTATGGGATCTGCCAATGGACCTCCTTGCCACCATTGGCAGCGACTTTCGCCGTGTGGCTCGCAAATCCCTTTTTGATGGCGTCCTGGTGCGAGCCCGAGAACGCACACACCACAAGCAGTCCACCGTAGGGTGCTCTTTCGTGCACGGGTATCTTGTTGGACTTTTCCACGATATCCACCACCGACTGCATGTCAGAGAAGTCAAGGTGGGGCGACACACCCTGCGTGTACAAGTTCAATGCCAATGTCACCAAGTCGACGTTACCGGTTCTTTCTCCGTTTCCAAAGAGACAGCCCTCTATTCTGTCGGCACCAGCCAACTGGCCCAATTCTGCGGCCGCTACGGCACATCCACGGTCGTTGTGTGGATGTAACGAGATACACACCGTTTCTCTGTGCGAGATCCGCGTGGAGAAGTACTCGATCTGGTCCGCATAGACGTTGGGGCTTGCCATCTCGACAGTGGCAGGTAAATTGAAGATGATGGGCTTGGCTTCGGTCGGAGCCCACGCTTCCTTGACAGCCTCGCAGACTTTGAGAGCAAAGTCCGGATTCGTATCTGAAAACGTTTCTGGCGAGAATTCAAAGTCCCAGTCGGTCTGTTGTTGTGCTGGGTCGTCCTTGGTCAACAGTCTGACAAGAGCGGTGCACTTGACGGCGAGCGCCAATGTCTCGTCTTCGCTCAAGCCAAACACCACGTTCCGGAAACACGCCGACGTGGCCAAGTAGATGTGGACCGTTGCTCGTTTCGCACCGGTAAGTGCTTCCACTGTGCGTTTGATCAAGTCTGGCCGGCAGGGCGAAAGGACTTGGATCGAGACGTCTGCTGGTGCCGTTTCGATGGCGTAGCGAGTGAAATCAAAGTCGATCTGCGATGCTGACGGGAACGCCACTTCGATCTCCTTAAATCCAATGTCCACGAGCTTGCGGAAGTACGCCTTCTTTTCATCAATCGACATGGGATCAGGTAACGACTGGTTGCCGTCACGTAAATCGGTCGACAACCATCGAGGCGCGATATCCAAAGTCTTTGCGGGCCACTGACGGTTGGGAAGATCGATTGGAGCGAACTTCTTGTACTTAACAGAAGGATCTTTTAACATAGGCATGTTTAAGGGGGAATGCTATAACAATAATAAGAAAAAAAGATGGTACGTTTTGGCTGCTATTTATTTGCGATGGAGCGATTAGTCACAGCGAAACCGCATTTCTGGGGAAACTGGGCGCACCGGAGTTGACTTTTTCGCAGGGTTCTGGGGGCCACCACAGACAAAAGTTCGGTTACTGACGGAGCGGTATCGGCGTGCAAATGTTTTAGCGTAGTCTGGCTCATAGGAGCCAGATCTGTGGTTGATTTCGTTTAGCTTTCTCTCTCGTTGACCACTAGCTTCATTTTGATTAAACTTGTATTAAACTCTTGGCTCACAGCT
The DNA here is from genome assembly GCA_030574975.1 of Teunomyces atbi. NCBI lineage: Eukaryota > Fungi > Ascomycota > Pichiomycetes > Serinales > Debaryomycetaceae > Teunomyces > Teunomyces atbi. The sequence continues at coordinate 28,322 of JAJMFW010000049.1, read as the reverse complement.
AATGTTCTGGAGCCAACGAGCCACATTGTGTCCAACTACCAACAATATAGAAAGAAACATTACTAATTATGAAACAGACATCTATTTGGTACCAAAATGGATACCCAACACCAAGGCAAGCACGATGATAATGATGACAATGATACCAAAACACCACCATCTCCATTTTCTCGCTCTCTTGGCACTAACCACCGCCTTGGCCGTGTGGCCCACCCCCTGTTCAATGTCTTGTTGTGCACCAGCCACCTGTTCGTCTATCTGCTGGATGGCCTGGTCTTGTTCAATCACCAACTCTTCCATGTCATGGAAAAGCTGTGTCAACTCTGCCATCGTCTTTTCCAACTTGAGCAACTCACGGTGTCTCACCTGGACCTCGTTCAAAACAGTCCGGGCCTCGCCCCTTCTGTTGGACTGCAACAATGCTTGTTGGAAGTACTGCTGTGAGTTGTTGCCGGTATCTTCAACCACCGCCTGGATCTCGGCTTCGCTGGCATCGGGTTTTATGATTCTGTACTGTCTTTCGGCCTGCGCCTTCGTCTGTTCACGGTTGTTGGCCTCAACCAACCTGTAGTCCTGAATCAACTCCAAGAATCTGCGTCTGGACGTCTCGGCCTGGTCCAACTTGACCTGGTCGCGAGACTGGACCGCCTGGGTCTGGGCATTCTTGATGCGGTTTTTCAAGTCCAACTGCAAGGACTGTGCTTCGGAGACCAAGGCATCAATCTGTTTGGAGTTGTAGTCGGAATCCTCTTCGTTCAAGTCGAGTTCTTGGATAAAGTTTCTTTGTTTGTTGGAGATTAAGTTGATCAAGTTTGAGTACTGGTCCAACGAGTTGTTGATGTCCTGGATCTCGTTCATAAACGCAACGAAATCGTCCTCGTTGGACAGATACTTGTAGTTCTCCATTTTATAGGAGTTGTTGTATGGGTTACTCATGTTATAAACACCGCCGGATGTACCGTATTTTTTTGTCGATAGTATTAGACGCCCGTCACTTAACTTTTATTGTATATGCGACGGAAAAAATTCCTCGTTCGCTCTTTTTTTTGGAAATGCTTTTTTTTCTTTCTTTTCATTTTAATTTGTTTTCCTTTTGGCTTTGCTGGTATAAATAACATGCGGCGCGTGCGCCTCCTAAATTATGGCCGTAGACGAGTACACAAACTAACCACTATCGAGATTATATTTGGTTTGTGTTTATTTGTAGCACAGCCTGGTATCCTGCCGCTCATGACCATTGGATTTGAATAGGTTCGAGACCAGACAGTTAGAAGTGACATCATTTACGAGCACCAACTGACGTTTTCTTGGTCACATCTTCTTGGTGACGTTTGCCTTTTGGTGGCTGGCCTTCACTCGCCTTATCTTCCGATTATGATCTGATCCATCTTTTGTCTACATCTTTGTGTCTACATCTTTTGTCTGCATCTTTGTGTCTACATCTTTGTGTCTGCATCTTTTGTGTCTGCATCTTTTCTTCATCTTCTTCTATCTTCTTTTGTCTTGATCGTTATTCTATAAGTTCTTTTATCGTACTTCTTTTATCGTACTTGTTCTTTTGTTCACTCATTTATTTGTTCTTCTTATTCTCACTCTTCTTTTCATGTTAATACCGTCACCACACCAGGCCGCTGGCCACGACGGTTGTCTTACAGACGGCCCGCTCTTCATCAAAGCAACGTCACAACAAGAAATCGACTTCTACACCAAAATCAACTCCCTCAACCCCGAAAACGACGATGTTCCTGGCGCCAGACTCGCACACTGGCTTCCTGTTTACATGGGAACACTTTCCCACGGCCAGATCGAAGGCACAGCCCTCGAACAACCGGTGCTTCTGCCAAAGCCGCCGCCTCCATCTTCCAAACCACATCTCGTCCTCCAGAACCTCTACGACGGTTTTCGAAATCCATGTATCATCGATATCAAACTCGGATCCAAATTGACCGACGACGCCGTCACGCCCCAGGAAAAGATTGAGAGACTCGACGCCGTCAGCAGGGCCACAACGAGCGGCTCGCTCTCGTTCAGGATCTGTGGCATGAAGGTGTTTTGTCCCAACGATACGCCTCAGGAAATTTACCCCCAAATGGCCGCTTCGATCACCAGAAACAACGACTATCTCGAGTTCAACAAGACATATGGACGGCTGCTCGATACATCGACCATAAAGCAGGGGCTTCGGCTCTTTTTCACCGCCCATTTCAACCATTTACCTCAGGGACATCGCATTATCCATCATCTTCTCGACGTGTTCTGGAAACGGCTACAGCTTCTCTACAACTGTTTGTTGGACCACGAGATCCGGGTCTTCTCCGGCTCGCTCTTGTTGATCTACGAAGGAAACGATCTTCAATGGAACGAGTTTAACGATGATGATCCGCTCGTTCCAGTAATGCATGACGACGAAGAAGACGAAGAAGAAGAACCTATGTGGAGCTCTCTTCACATGATCGACTTTGCCCATGCACAGTATGTGCCTGGAATGGGCTGTGACGACAACATCATCGACGGCGTCGCCAACTTGATCGATCTCTTTGGCGAGATGCTCAACGAGACGTGCATTCAGTAAAAATATACATGGAGAACTTTACAACAACTTGGTGATCTTTCCAATGGCAATGGTGGTCCCTTGGTCTCTCAAGGTAAATCTACCCAACTGCTGGTAATCGTTGTAGGTTTCGGCACACACAGGAGCAGCGGCCTCCAAGACAGCAATGATCTTCATACCCTTCTTGGCAAAAGCAGGTGGTTTCTTCGACTTTCTGTTGGTTCCCTTCTCTAACTTGTGCTTCAACTCAACAAACGAAACCTCTTCGATGGCCGTGTGCAAGTGCATGACACACGAAAAACCGGTGGAGAGAATTGACTTCAATTCAACAATCGCAATCTGGGCCTCGAAACGAGTCACGGTCTTGACTGGGTTCTTAATCGAGGTCAAGACGTAACCGGGCGACAAGTCTTCTTCTTCAACACCCTTGATCTTCAATCTGACCTGTTCACCAGAGAAAGCCGCGTCACATTCCTGTTCGGTTTCGTTGTAGATGTTGACGACTTCGATCTGCGTTCTGTTAGGCATCAAAATTAACTTGCCGTTCTTGTTGATGTGTCCAGACTCGATCTTACCTTCAACAACCGTTCCCAAGTCCTTCATCTTTCCGGAAATCGGTAACATGAACGGACCGTTGATCTTACGGTTGACTGTCTTCATGTTGTCCAAGAACTCCAACAACGAGGGACCCGTGTACCACGGGCAGTCCTTGGCATCAACGCGGTCCTTCAAACCAGCGCCGGTGTACCCAGAAACAGGCATAAACACAATGTCGTCCTTGGCATACCCAATACCTTTCAAGAAGACTCCCAACTTGGTGGTACAGTCCTTGTACCGGTCCTCGGACCAGTTCACGGTTGGGTCGTCCATCTTGTTGACAACAACAATGATCTTGTTGACTCCCTGTGTCTTGGCCAACAAAGCATGTTCTCTGGTCTGGCCACCCTTCTCGAACCCGGTTTCGTACTCTCCCTTTCTGGCAGAGATAACCAAGATCCCCACGTCGGCCTGCGAGGCCCCACCAATCATCTCAGACACGTACATCTTGTGTCCTGGAGCATCCAAGATTGTGTATCTTCTCTTGTCGGTCTCAAAGTACGCCTTACCCACTTCGATGGTCTTACCGTCGTTTCTTTCTTCCTTGTTGGTGTCCATGACCCACGACAAGTACCAACCCTGTCTACCCGCATCCTTGGCTTCTCTTTCGTATTTCTCAACCGTACGCTTGTCAACAGACCCGGTCAAGTACAAGATATTCCCTCCCATGGTGGACTTACCCGCATCGACATGGCCCATGAAGATGATGGAAACGTGGTCTTTTCCGCCAAACATATCCTTGACAACCTCTTCGTCAACCTCATCTTCTTGTTCCTTGATAAGAGCATCGGCAGACGTCACAGCAGCATCCTTGGTGGCACTACTAGTGGTGGAAACAGACGATGCCTTGGCAGCTGGTGCTGGAGAAGCTGCTGGTGCGGGGGTCGATGCCTTAGAAGGAGCAGGTGTAGCTTCCTTGGAGGCTGCTGGTGTGACTTTCTTGGCTGGTTCTTTCTTTTCTTCCTTTGCAGCGGGAGCTGGAGACGATTCCTTGGAGGCTGGAGCCTTGACGGTGTTACCCAACTTGATGGACGAGGAAGGAGCCAATTTAAGCACCTTCTTAGGCTTGTTCAACGAAGACTGGGCAGAAGCCTTTTGTTTCTCGTAGTCAGCCAACGACATGCCTTGGGACGCAGTGTTTTGGGCAGGTGCCTGGTAGCTGTTGTAGCTGTTGTAGCCTCTGTTATTGTACTGTTGTCCTTGGTACTGCTGTCCTTGGTACTGGTTGTATCCCTGGTACTGGTTGTATCCCTGGTTGTAGTTGTTGTATTGGCTCTGGCCACCCTGGTACTGGTTGTACTGCTGATTGTACTGCTGGTTGTACTGTTGGTTGTACTGTTGGTTGTACTGGTTGAATTGCTGCGGAACAAACGACTGGGCGTTCACGTTGCTGCTGTAGTTCTGACCTTGTGGTGCTTGTTGTTGCTGCTGGCCGTCAAGCGACGCATTCTGCAAGTCGTGGACCAACTTGTCCTGGTCCTGTTGTTCAGACATGGTTTTGTAGGTGTAAGGATACAGTTAAAAATTTTCAATTCTCTGCTCGTTGGGTCCGGTCACGTGATCAATCACCTACCAATTTTAATACTACAGAAGCTACGGTCCAGTAACGACAAAGAACGGGCCAGAAGAACGACGTGAGTTCCATGTAAAAGAAGACTTCCTGAGTCACTAATTTTAAGATAGTTTTTTAAAAACAATTTTACGTATTTTTGTAAATCTAGAAATGAGATCTATCGAATCAGATTGTGAGAGCAATTGTGAGCGTTTCATGGACAATAGCACCCTTCCAGGAACAATAAAGACAACGACTTCTTTGAACGATTGGTTTTGGTGATTCTTCTTTGACTTGGAATTCTGGCGTTTCCTGTTAAATTCGTCCACTTTTTGCTTCTTTTCTCTCTTTATTGCTATCTCCTTTAACTGTGGGGTCGCGACTTTTCAATCGTCAACCAATACCAACCCAGCTCCACGATGCCCATCTTTGGAGAACGGCAGGTGACGCTGATCACCATCAAAATCAACCAGTTATCCACGCCCCATCACAATGATGATATCGAAGACACAATTGAGCTTTATCTCGCCGACCTCCTCCACCTCATCAAGGTCCAGCCCACGGGCGGAGCCACCGAAGCAGCGAGAGCTATCCGCAAAAAGATCAAGTACGGCGAGAGTGTCGACGAAACGTTGCGTGCGCTCCAGATCTTGGAGTTGTTGGTGTTGAACTCGGGGCCCAAGATCGGCCCGGTGCTTGCTCGTGACGATAAGCTTATTGATGTGCTCAAGGGCATTTTGACGGGTCTGGGCAAGACTGGCGACGGCACGGCGTACCACCGCGACGTCCAGCAGAAGGTCAAGGCGCTCGCCATCGGCTGGAAGTCGGAGTTGGCCGATTTGGACGGGTACAAGTACCTTGCGGGCCTCTGGCTGTACATCCCCGGTGCGAAACGGGCACTGGGCCCGAGCCAGGGCCATCTGCACAGCAGCAGCCGCAGCCAGTCGCGGGCGGAGTTGAATACGTTTAGCGACGATTACAGCGAGGCTCCGCGGCCGAAAAGTCCCCGGGTTCCTTCTAGAAACAAGAAACCAGACTTTGAAGACAACAAGAAGAAGAAGCAGAAGAAGAAGAGGAGGGACGCACGCTACGCCGACGCTGAGTTCCAGATCCCCCAGATCAACTACAAGGTGGAGGCGCCGAAGATCAGGAGCATTCTTGCGCAGGCGCACACGCACACCACGGCGCTCAACAACCAGTTGCTTGTGCTTGCTGGTGACGAAATCCCCACCGACAACGACGAGATTGTCGCTGAGTTCAACAAGTGTAAGTCGATCCGGCGCAAGGTGCTCAAGTACTTGCAGTTTGTTGGCGCCGGCGACCTGGAGACGAAGCTGGAGGCCGTTGTGGCGATGGATAACGAGTTCTTGGGCAGTTTGATTGGGGCCAACGAGCTTCTTGTTGAGGCGTTCAAGCGGTTTGACACGCGGTGTGGGTATGCGGTGCAGAACTACGAGGACGAGAGTGATCTGAGTTACTACACAGAAAGCAGCAGCGACGAAGAAGAAGCAGCAGCGACGATCACTGAGCAATTGGCCCTGACGCAGTTGAAGAAACTGCCACCGCCGCCACGGCCACCGAAGCCAACGGCGCTTGCGAGTGCCATGGCGCCCGTGACCACCAGCACCACGAACTCGAGCCACGCCAGCGATCCGTTTGGCGATAGCAGTGCCGTATCCAAGTCTGTATACGATTAAAGACCCGTAAAAAAGTTTAAATTTTAATTGCGTACATATTTATGGAGTACCAGTTTCGTTTTGACGTGCCGCTTCCGCCCGTCGATGCGTTTCGGCTCGAGCACATGCTTCGCCACGAGCTCAAGCACGAGGCACACGCCGTGGCTGGGCACCTTGTCAAAGTTGCGGCGAATTACCAGCACGACTTGAAGCGCGAGATCCGCAACAGTCTCGCGGCCGAACAGAAGATCCAGTACAAGAACATCCAGGTGGTGAAGCTTGCTGCGGCGATCAACAAGACGGTGCTACTGAAACGCAAGAAGGTGCGGGCATGCGATGCGCTGGTGGATACAGACATCAACAGCTTGTTGATGATGACGGTGGAGCTCAGCGAACGAGTAAGGAAAGCAATGGGAAACGTACAGGTGGAAAGGAACAGGTTTCCTTTGCTCTACAAAGCATTGCATGGTGAGGAAGAACAAGAAGTACAGGAACAAGAAGTACAAGAACAAGAAGTACAAATACAAGAAGATCAAGAACAAGAAGATCAAGATCAAGAACAAGAAGTACAAGAACAAGAACACAAAGATCAAGAAGATCAAGAACAAGAAGATCAAGAACAAGAAGTACAAGAACAAGAAGTACAAGAACAAGAACACGAAGATCAAGAATCACAAGAACACGAAGATCAAGAATCACAAGAACAACATCCACCAGAAGCCGCTCAAAGTGATTCCGACATGGACGAGTCCCAATTTGAAATGTTTATTGCTTCGAGTATTTCCAAGTACCGCCAGAAACAACGGCACAAGTACGACAATACCGATCCGTTTCGGGACACCAAACCTCCGACGCCCGCCAGCACCAACCACAACCCACTCAATCTTCTCTATTCATCACTCATCACCAGGCCTGCCAGAAACCATCCGTTCTCCGGTCTCGTCAGCATCAAGTCGCCTGCCACCATCAAGCTGACACTCCAGACATCGCACTTTAAGAAGTTGAGGATCAACGGTGCTCCACTTTCGCCCCAACTGTGTGAATGCAACGATGAACAGACGTCGCCAGCCAAAAAACTTCTTGCCGAATCGCTCGAGGCGCTCAACACACGACTACTGAGCGACGACGACGACGAAACATGGAACTCTTCGGGCTTGAACAGCGACGACCTGTTTCTCTCGTCGTCCGATAGCGATGCTGGGGATGTTTCGACCCATCTTTCGGCGACAAACGAGTACTACGCGGCACTCCGCGACCTTCAGAAGCGCAAGAGTCGCAAGAAGAAACGCATGAGAGCCGAGGTGCTGCCGACCCCGAAACACCAGCCGAGCCACCATACGTTGAAGCCCAAGGTGTCGATTCTAAAGATGCCTGGTCTGGCTCAGGGACTGGTTTCGGTCCCGGCACCAGCGCCAGTGCCGCTAGAAAACCACTTTGATCGCAGTGCTCTCTCCACACTCAACCATACCTACGACTCTCCCTCGAACTACGAGGCCAGCAGCGCCACTGCTAGCGGCACCATCCTTTCTGCGGCGGTCCCCGAGGATAAACTCAAGCATTATGTATTATAATTAGGTGATCCATACCCAGAAAAACCACACGAAAACAACCGTAAACACCACCAACCACATCCTCCATGTGATACCTGCCCGCTGGCTCATCACCACCATCTTGTTGTATGTATTTTTGAGAGTTACCTTGCCCCGTTCGAAACCGTTGGTGATCTCGTCGTTCAACTTGATCCCTTTGTTGATCTCCGTCCCCATGCGCATCCCCAAGTTCTTCAACATCGCCACCTTTTGTCCCATCGACTCCAACTCTTCGTTATTCTGCGATTCGAGCGACAGCAAGTACGCTTCGTTGTGTTTGGCAGAAGGGCCCGCAGGCGTGGGATCATACGGCGACGTTGTGCGTGAAACAGGTTTTGTGCTGGGTGCAGTGAATAGCTGCGTTCTGAGATCTCGCTGGTGCACGCCGATAGCCAGGAACCGTGAACTCATCCTCGTCTGTATCCTCCTAGTGTCGTGTTTGGATCACCGATATGTCAAAGCTATATACAGGAGATTAATAATCCCTTATGTAACATGATATTGGATGTTAGGTAGCCAATCTAGCACCATAGTACAGGGAAGAAATTAGGGTAGTCTGCAGAAAGCAACTGGTGAAATCGCTATAATACTAGTCTAGTCGGATAACCTAAACAAGCCGTCGGAGCTCCTTGGTCTCCCTCGATGGTATTGGGAGGTGTGGCCCGAATACCATTAATGAGTCCTATATCGGAATGTAAAGGGACTCTACGAAAGGCACGACCTGACGCGATTGGTCAAAGCTTCGTGTTGTAAGCTATAATAAATTCTTAGGTAATCAGTGCAGGATGCGCTCAATTGCCTAATTCAGTAGTATAGTATGGTTGACTGTAAGTCGGGGGGCAGGGAAGAAATTAGAATAGTTTTGTAGAAAGTAACTTGGTATTGAGTTATAAAACTAGCCTAATCGGATGACCTCTAAATAGACTATCGGGAGCTCCTCTATTTATACTTCAAGTAGCTCCATGGTCCATCTTGATGGTCGTTGAGAGGTGTGTCTCAGATATCCGTAACTGGATGTCTGGTACCACACGGACTCCATTGATGTTTCCATTACTGGGAAGTAATGGGACCCTATGAAACGTCTCATCCTGAGAATGTGGTTGTTTCAGAGGTGTGTATTATTAGCCACAGCACATTGGTCGTGTCTGGCTCCTGTAGAAAAAATATTTCTAAACTTCATACAAACCAACACTTCGTTACATATGTATAAAGTGGGTCTTTACCTCGTGGCAGCTGTTAATATTGGTGCATTCTACGTAATTTGTCTGCATGTGAGTAACGTCTTTGTGAGGATAATTCTTTGTCTCCTTGCATTTAACTATATAACCGGGTCGTTCTTGAATTCGAAGTGGGTAGAATGAGTATATTTCTCAGGATTCGGTCTCCATTGACGAAACAAAGGATACAAGTATCTAGATCATAGCAAAGTGTTCAATACTACAATAAAATTTTAGGTAATGAATGTAGGATGCACTCAGGTACGTAATCTCGATGGTTTTGGTAAGTGTGTTTCAGATATCCATACTTGGGTATCTGGTACTATACGGACACCATTGATGAGCCCGTTACTGATGCTGTGGATGTTTCATACTCAATTATTAGCCACGACACAATGGCCGTGTCTAGTGGAGTAGAAGATATCTTCTGTTGGTTCTGAATAGGAGATAGGTGCAGAAACCCCTACGCTTCGCCTAAAAAGGTAATGTGATCTAGTCGACTCTCCCATAGAAAATAACTGGACACATTAACGACAAGCGGAATAATAATTAGGAGCGTGAGGAACGTAGGAGGAAAGTTTATCCAATCAGTTATAGTTTTTTTTAGCACAATTGAACGTTACTAAACCTCCCCCACTCTGTACTGTGTATCAAGCGTCAAGATCACTGCATATTGCTACGGACTGAATAGTACAACCAACATTTTTCTGACCTTCATACAAACCAACAACTTTAAAGAATCGAAATTTCAGGGTTTTCTACTGCTATGAATGATATTAACTAGTTATTTCTTTGGTGGGTAACATTCCTCGTTTTAGAGCAAGCCTTTTTCTCAAGCATATCTCCACTTCTTACCTTTGGTATCCTGCTGTTGTTTTGGAATCCTGACAGTTGTACGGATCTGTCTCCCCAATCAACGTTTTGCTACCAGAAAAAAGATGTCATGGATCATTTGCCATTGGCTATTGCGGAGTTTCTTTTCTGTTTGTGTTTCTTTATCCTCAAACCAAGAAGTATAAAGGAAATTGAACAGCGGATTATGGAGAAATTGATGGAGGAGATCACATTATCAGGTTTGAAGTAATCGCAGTATGATTATATCACGTGATTCAATTTTTATAAGAGTTTTTGCAGTTAGTAATCACGATAAGAATTCAGTAATACATAAATGGAGGAAGAAGTGCCACCAAGATCGCTACAGAACGTCAAGCATGTGATGCTCATTCTCTCTGGAAAGGGCGGTGTCGGCAAGTCCTCAGTAACTACGCAGACAGCAATGACACTTGTGAATAAAGGATTCAATGTGGGTGTGCTAGACATAGATTTAACGGGCCCATCGCTTCCCCGGATGTTTGGGGTGGAAAAGCGGCAGGTTCACCAGTCGAGTGCTGGGTGGGTGCCGGTAAATGTTGTGTTGAGAGACGAGACTCGCGGTCGCGGGAGTCTCAAGCTTATGTCGCTCGGGTTCTTACTAGGAGACCGCAATAACTCGGTGGTGTGGCGTGGGCCCAAGAAAACGGCGATGATCCGTCAGTTTCTTAAGGATGTGTACTGGGGCCAGCTCGACTACTTGTTGATCGACACGCCTCCCGGGACCTCAGATGAACATATTGCGATTGCTGAAGAGTTGCGGTGGGCCCAGCCGCTCGACGGAGCGATCATTGTCACCACTCCGCAGCAGGTAGCCACTGCCGATGTGCGGAAAGAGATCAATTTCTGCGCCAAGGTCAATTTCCACGTCATTGGTGTGGTGGAGAACATGAGCGGGTTTATCTGTCCCCACTGTGCTGAATGTACCAATATCTTTCTGAGCGGCGGAGGCCGGCAGTTGAGCGAGCAGTTGCTGCTTGATTTCTTGGGCAACATCCCGATCGATCCCCGGTTCGTCGCGATGGTCGAGGAACAAACGGATTCTACAAAGTTGATTGACTTGTACGACGACTGCGAACTCAAACCAATCATGAACACCATCATAGATAAAGTGTTGGCCAACGACTTCCCGGCCAGAGTCTAACATTTAATATACATTTTATATACCATTGGCCTTCTTCCACTTGATCATTCTCTTTCTCAAGTCTCCAGCTCCCTGCTGGAACACGTTCAATTTCTTGTCCCACTTCATCTTGTCGTAATCGTCACCGTACTTCTCGTAGAGTGCCTTCAACCACGCAGACTCTCTCTCCGACTGTACTCTATCCTTCTTTTGTGCGAGATTCTTCTTTCCGTACTCCTCCAATTGCTTGATGACACTGTCGTCTGCCATGTCTTCTGTGGTGGCTTCCACTTTCATCGTACCATACACAACCTTGACAACTTCTCCGTCATCGTCTCTGATAATGCGGGCTTCTCCTTCGGGAATCTTGGCTGGATCATCGGTCTGTTCAATCTCTTCCACCGTCACCTTGGCGTTCTTGTTTCTCAAACTTCTTTCTTCAGTCAAAGTCACCACTTTCTGCTCTTGTCCACCGGCCATCGTTCCCAACTTGGCCCGCAACCCCAACTTCTTATAGTTCTGCTGCAACGTCAAGGTCTTGTCCCAGTTCGCAGCAATTATCGGATTCGAATGGATATTGATATCGGCTTGCTTATCTTTCAATCTTCTGGTACTCTTCTTGACAGAAGAGCGCGCCATCTTCCTCTTTCTGACCGACGTCATATTATGTGCTATTGATAGTAGTGATGAGCTTGCAAAAAATGAGATGAGCCTTGGAAATTTAAAAAAGAAAAATGTCTGGTAGGCGGCGGGGGAATTTTTAATCACGTGTATACTCACGTGGCATGTATAATAATCTCTATTTATGCTTCTACAAAAGCTCTGTAGGTGGTGAATTCATCGGAGTCAGCGACCAAATCGATTTCAACACCTGGAGCCACAAAGAAAACGTATCCTGTCTTGACTTCTTTGGGTTCTTCGCCAGAAACACGAATGGTTCCGGATCCCTTAGTAGCAATGACGATGGAAGGACCATCAAAGGTATCGTAATGCTGCTTGCCAGAACGGGGCAAGATCGTTTGTAAGACAGCAAACTCGGAGATTGGAGGGTCGTAAAGTACAGACTTGGCGTCGCCGTGGGCCTTGGCAAACAGCAAGAGAGGCATCTTTTGCTTTTCCACCGAGTCGTAGGAGTAAGTCAACATTTCAACCAAGTTCTTGACGTCCTTGAACTTTGGCGTGAATCCTGCTCTTACGACGTTATCGGACGCCGCCATGCATTCGATGATGTCTCCCGAAATGTATGCGTGGGGGTCCTTGGCCTGTAAGAACATGGCTTCACCGGAGTTGAGGTGGACGTGGTTCAACAACAAGCAGCCGCAGAACAAGCCGATATCGTTGGGAAACTGTTTGTTTAAACGCTGGATCAACAGGGCCAATCTTGCGTCGATGGCAGCAAACAACTGTGGCTCGGCCACGGTTCTCTCGACCAAAGAAGCGGCTTGTTCATGAATGACATCGTCACTGGTGTTCATCAACTTGCCAAACACCTTCTGTAACAACTTTCTGTTGGCAGCGTCTTCTGGCGAGCCGATCGCAGCATCAGGCGCAATCTGCGACACGAATTCGGCCACAAGGTCCGCTCCGATAACGTGGTTGAGTTCAGGAATGGTCTGTAAAGTGGAAGCCAACTGTGCCAACGGCTTGAACCCGCAGAACCCCTCGAAATCCGTCACGGCAATGGCCATCTCGGGCTTGTGGTTATCGTCAGGATAATTCTTGGGGTCTGCCGCGTGGAGCTGCGCGCCCAACTTCTTATCTGGATGGGCCTGGATGGACAACACCTTTTCGATGGACAACACCTTGAAGAGGAACGGAAGTTCTTTCGAGGACCCGAACTTGTCGATGATCGACAGGTGGAGCATCTGCTGAGGGTGCTTTCCGACGATATCACGTAACGTTTGCCCTTCAAACTGGTCGCTGTCAACCGCAACAGAAGGAACCGATGGATGGGTGCCCATCCATAACTCGGCGTATGGTTTGGACTCGTCAATGGTTGTTTTTGGATCGGAGCTGGCCGCAAACTGCGCCACGGCCGACAGCGACCCGATCTTGCCCCAGTCGTAGTTCTGGTACCCGCAGTTGATTCTAAAAAGGCCGGACATGTTTCGGAGTTGTGGTAGAAGACGTGGTCTGGTTCCCAGAAAAAAACGTGTCGCGGCTGGGAAAACAAAACAGTACTCACTTTTGCTCATTCTCTGAATTACACACTATATGTTTCTTGAAACAAGCTCAGGAAATCGCATCGCACAGTCGGCCACGGTGCGAGGACCCGAGAAAATCGTCATTGGTGGCAACACGACCGTGGGCGACGGCGTGGAGCTCCACGGCGACGTGGAGCTTCTTGCGCCGAACCCATACACAATCACCATTGGCAAGCACTGTTTCTTTCATCCAGGCAGCAGCGTCACACCGCCCGTGGTTCAGGACGGCAAACATGGCGCGGTGACGATCGGCGCGTACTGCATCGTCGGGCGCAACTCGGCCGTGAACCTGGCCACGGTCGGCAACCGAGTTGTTGTCGAAGACAACTGCACGCTCGGCAACTTGTCGATCATCTACGACTGCTGTATCGTGCGTTCGGGCACCGTAGTTCCGCCACGCATGGTGGTGCCGCCATACAGCGAAGTTTCGGGTGTGCCAGGCGCAGATTTCCGTGTCCGGCCGCTCAACAGCAGCTACAAACGTATCATAGAATTAGAAGCTAAGGAGTTGCAGTATACATGTTAGTCGTTCTTGGGCATGCCGATGATGCCTCTGCCTGGCCGCGACACCTTGCGCTTAAACGTCTTCTTGGCGATCTGCCACACAATGACAAACGCCATCACCAAACCAACGTAGCCCACGAACCCGTAGTCATGGACGTAGTCCATGAACCAAATGGGCCCGCTGTAGAGATGGGCCACGAACTTCAGGCTCAACCGCTTATCCTGCGGGTCCAAGAGCGACATCAACACCGGCTTGAGCTTGTACGGATCGTTGACCAACGTGTGGCCGTCGATATCCTTGTCCCAGAAGTACCGGTTGTCTTTACTGATGACGACGGTGTCGCCCACCGCGAAGCTGCGTGGATCCAAGCGCCACTTGTGGATCGCGTCAAACTCGTCTGCCTTTGACTTGTCTATGAACGTGAAAAGCACCTCGTCGTGGTCAAAGAAGTGTGGGATCTCGCGCCTCATCTCCCGGATGATAGCGCTGTTCTTCACTCCACGCTCCTTCATTGTCTTGACACGGTCAGCCTTGTCCTGGCGTCTTTTGATCATGTCCTTGTAGTAGTACTCTTTCTTGAGATAGTAGTACTCGTGGGCGGCGAGCGACATGTTGTACAACGCCTGGTTGGTGCCGATCGCATCGTTGGCATCAATAAACGTCACCACCACCTTCTCGTTCTTCTTGTTTACGTCATCACTAAAGTACATGGGCAACAATTGCGGGGTCAACTCCTGGTACAATGGATACATGTTGCGACGCACAAACTCTTGGACCTTGGCGGCGTCGCGCATGTCGTCGACCGCAAACGTCTGGTACACCGTCGTGAACAACGTGTTGTCCTTGAAGATGAACAACGTTGGTTTGGCGGTGATCGATGCCGCCAAGTACATCTCCTCGTTGAACGGAAGCGGTGGCTTCAGCTCGTCGTAGCTGATGAACTCCATCAAGTTCTGCGCCTGGATCTCGTTGTTGACCTCGATCTTGGCGTGTTTCGAGGTGTACAAGTACACGTTGAAGGGAGACTTGGTCACTTCTTCCAACAAGTACGGCAAGATGGCACGGTCTTCGTCCGTCACCTTTTCTTCGTCGTAGTAAAACACCACGGAAACCTTGTTCTGGAGCGGATAAAACGACTCCAACGGCTTGAACGGCAAGCTCTTCTTCAACTCCATCACATCCATAAGTCCCTGTGCCGACTGGCGTTCATACTGGCTGTTTTCAACCAACCGCGTAGCGTACAGTTTCATGTCCTGGAGCGACACCTCGCCCTTGTAGTCGAACCGCACGGTTCCCACTGTCTGTGGCAAGAACATCACGAACCGCGGGTTGTTGTTGCGTCCGGGCGACGTGAGCGCCTCGAAATTGAGACGCTTGCACACTTCCGGATGGTCAACACAGCCGAAATGGCCTGTCTTGGCAATGGCAAGGATCTGGTTCGAGAGTCGATCCCATACCTGTTTCGAGTCCATGCACTCGTAGCACGAATGGTCGAAATGGCTCTTTCCCGACGACTCTGTATCCTGCAACTGCTTGTCGGTGGCGGGAAAGAACGCCACAAAGTGTGGTTCTGTGATATCGCCCGCCACGATCTTGAGGATCTCGTCCGTGTTGACGAGGCTCAGGGCCGATTTCAAGTCGATGATGCCCTCGTTGTACTCCGCAGCCGAGTTCATCATGAATCTCTTGAGGTTTTCGGGCGTTCTCATCAATGTCCGCGGGTAGTTGCCCACATGTTTCAGTTTGCCCACGGGCTTCCCGTCGGCGTCGCGTTCTGGCGTATATATCCGCAAACTCGGATATGCAAACACGTCTTCGCGCTCACACAAGTCGCCGCTCTCCACACAGTTGACCTGGCGCATCTGTATCCCGAGGCTGGCCAACTTCTCGTGCGATTCTGCAAATGTCTTTTCCCACACGGGCGCAAACGACCTGCAGTGGCTGCAGTATGGCGAAAAGAACTCGATAAACGAGAGCTGGTCGCCGGTCGACTTATCAAAGTCTGCCATTGTCAACATCGGAGGCAATTCCACCGCAGCAGGGTCTGTTTCTGGAGCCAGCGCCAACGTCTCATTGGCCGCTACCAAGGCCAAATATGCCGCCAACACACGCAAAGAAACCATTAAAACAAAGTGATGATGGATCAATTGTGATTATGAATCAAATATTTTTTTTTTTTTATTGTAACTTTCTATATGCAATCAGAGCTACGGGCTCTTTCGGAGATTTCCAATAAATACGTCTTAAAGTACTCGAAACTGACCAACGTCACCGCACTCGCAGGCACCGTGCGCACCAAGTTGATTCCATACCCAGCATAGAATCCTCGGAGGCCTTCTTTTCTGTAGATCTTGACGATGGTGTCGAGCATTTTCGGTTGCGGCTGGCTGTCGCGCCCCAGCTGGATCTGCATGCGTGTTCTTAGTATCTCGTGGGGGTACGTGATGCTGCTGGCAACCATCTTGGACACCAGCGACGCCGCCACAAGCCGCCACAAGACCATCTGCGGCGTCCGGGCCGGGTCCTGCTGCGCCGAGACCCCCAACGCAAACTTGAACTTCTCGTACACGGGAAAATGGATGCCGACGTGCACGAGCCCAAACAACAGCGGCACGAGCCCGGTGTAGAACACCTTTAGGCCTTCCTCGCGGTACATCGTCCGGAACGCATCGATGGTGCCGCGGTAGTATGTCTTTTTGGGCCGGTCGCTCTCGGCAAAAATGGTGGTGCCCTTTCCGGTCTGGACCATGAGCCGTGTCTTGACCACCCACACGGGATTGACGGCGATGGACAGCGCCATGCCGGCCGTGAGGGCGGAACAGAAGTGCGTGGCGGAGGGCGACTCGATGTTGAGGTGGTGCTGCAACACGGCGGGATACACCGTCTTTGCCCGCTCGTAAATCGTAAAGTAGATCGTCCATGTGGGCAAGTAGCCGATCGTGATGGGCACAAGCCCGCGGTAGAGGCCGCGGGGGCCTTCTTCGTGTAAAATAGTGCGGAAAGCATCGACAAAGCCCGTATATTTCTTGGCTCCCAGCGGCGCGGCGCCCTGGTGGAGCAGGATCATGGCTCCCTGGGCCTGGAGACGGGTTTTGACCACGTCTAGCGGACAAACAACAATGCCGGAAAGAAACCCCGACGCGGCGCCGGCAAGTGTCACCAACTGGTTTTCATTGAATCTGGCCAACCACAGCGGGTGGTAGTGGCCCAACAGATCGATGCGGTGGACCTCGAAGTTGGGCGCCATCGACTCGCGGAACTCCAAGTCCTCGCCATGGACGATGTCGGAGAAGTCGTGGAGATTGGGCCTCTTGTCCGACATAAAAGGGATGGGAGCGGCGGCAAACGGGTCTCAGAAACGGCGCAGGCAACAAAGGTCCTGGTTCTGGCGGTTTTAGGCGATGTGGAGCTCCAGGTCTGACGAAGGGTGGGCCAGAAGTCTGTCGGTTGCAGGGGTAAGAGTTTTGATTTTTGGATTGAGTCGCACCGATCGAATAGGCATAAGCGAGCCGATTTGGAGAAATGACGCAAGTGGGCGAATTGAGGATGAATGATGGTAGAGGTGCTGCGAGAGTGGTACAGATATAGCACAGGAGGCGATTGTGGTGCTTTTACGGCCAACAGTCTCGTCTTTTGTCGATATTTGCCGCGTGGATGTTGGTGCTATGCTCGCTAGCACTTACCCAACGGGCCCCGCGCTCCGATGCCTTGATCGTAAGAGAAGAGACGAGACGAGAAGAGAAGAGAAGAGAAAAGTAGAAAGTAGACACAAGAAACAAGCAAACAACACAGGGGAAGTGAAGAAAGAAAGAGAGAAAAGGTATTTATGTAGCGATGTAGATTCCAGATTCAAGAACAAATTTTTCATTTTCTTCTCATTGACCATGGTCAAGTTCTACCTCAAAGTTAAGGCTACGCTTGAGAACGTCACAGACTTGGAGCCGCTCGATACTCCAGAAACGCCGTTCGAGTACACGTTCAAGATTGAATGTACCAAGTGTCGGAACGTGCACGAGAAACCGATCTCGATCAACCGGTACGAGCAGCACCAGATTTCGGGGTCGCGGGGCGAAGCGAGTTTGGTGGTGCGGTGCAAGGAGTGCAAGTATGAAAACTCGGCCCTGGTTACAGCCACGGGCCACACGTTGGCGGCCGACGCCACGAAACCCGTGGCGGTGCTCGAGATCGACGCGAGAGGGATCGATTTCCTTGAGTTCGTGCCGGTGGGTCCGTTCCGTGCTGTTGGCACCGACTCGGGGTCCAAGTTCACGGAGGTGGATTTGGAAGACGGAGAGTGGTATGACTATGACGATAAGGCGGGGGGAGAGGTCAGTGTGACGGAAGTAGAATGGGAAATAAGCCGTTCATAGAATACGACAAAAAAATACGTAAGAAGAAGTAGGAAACGAGATGAGCAGAAGGAGATGAAGAAATGACGTAACGATAAACCGGTGATAGCATCGCAATACATGTACAGCATTTCGTATGAATCATCGGGCTAAATCCGCGTGAGTCAGGTTCGGTGGAATTATGGCCCGATTAGGCAGTGGGTGCGAGGCTGACGGCTTTAGCAATTTGCAGCCGGTGCCGTATATAACGAGAGACCACCGCCTTATTTCGACAGACAACAATGTTATTCTACACCTTAGCTGCTTCTGCTACGCTTACGAACGTCACCGACGTCGAGCCCCTCGATACGGAGGAGTATCCCCACGATTATAAGTTTTATGTGCGGTGTGCTGCGTGCCGCGTCGAGCACGACAAACCCGTCGAAATCAACCGGTTCAACGAAGAAGAAATCACCGGATTCAGGCGTCTGGCCAACTTCAAGTACAGATGTCGCGAGTGCAAGCGTGAACGATATGCGCTGGTAAAAAGAACAAACAACACGATTGGCAGCGAGAAAACGGATATAGTGCAGATCGAGACGTGGGGGATAGAGATGGTCCTGTTT
Organism: Teunomyces atbi; assembly: GCA_030574975.1. Classification (NCBI taxonomy): domain Eukaryota; kingdom Fungi; phylum Ascomycota; class Pichiomycetes; order Serinales; family Debaryomycetaceae; genus Teunomyces; species Teunomyces atbi. The sequence continues at coordinate 9,484 of JAJMFW010000049.1, read as the reverse complement.
GTGCCCGACGACCAGTACTGTTGTATCAACGTTGTTTCCGGCGAACTTGTGACGGGAATTGATCTAAGTGAGGGACACTGGACGGAAAACGAAGACGGAACCGAGTTGGAAATCAGTAACGTGAACTGGATCTTAGATGTGAGAAATAGATAGTTGTTGTTTTTTCCCTCCCTCTCACTGCTCAATAGTTTTATTCAAAAAAAAGCGCTCGATTGCTAATTCCTCCCCTCATTTCTCAATTCAGCAACGGCTTCTAATGTTGCTCTCAAGAGAAACTGTACTCAACCACGTAGAAACAGATACCGTCTCTCTGCTTTGAGGATCCACGCGTCGACGCTCGTCGTTGTCTGGCTTCATCGTTTTGATCTGGGCTTAACGGCCGGGTTTATTTTTCGGGCCAAATTTCAGGAGAGGGTCCAGAACGGCAGGCTCGGAGCAGCACTGCGGCGTATATATTCGTTATCTTCTCCCCAATTCCTTTTTTTTGTATCTTAAACATGGGTTCTTCTTTAGCAGACACACTCGTGCAACCGCTCAACGACCAGGTCTCTAAGGCCATCAAGGGCACCGGGGCCGCAGGCGCCTCTGGCTCGGCGCCCAAGCCCGGCATTGAACTCTTCACCCCTCAATACTACGCTGCGTGCACCGTGGGCGGAATTGTTGCGTGTGGACCCACCCACTCGGCCGTGACGCCGTTGGACTTGGTCAAGTGCCGTCGCCAGGTCAATGCCTCGTTGTACAAGTCCAATGTTCAGGGCTGGTCTACCATCTTGAAGACCAAAGGTGACTCCATCTTCACCGGAGTTGGAGCCACCTTTATCGGCTACTCGTTCCAGGGTGCCGGGAAGTACGGCTTCTACGAGTTCTTCAAGAAGACATACAGCGATGCTATCGGTACCAAGAACGCCGAACGCTACAAAACAGGCGTGTACCTCGCGGCCTCGGCGTCGGCCGAGTTCCTTGCCGATATCGCGTTGTGTCCGTTGGAAACCATCAAGGTCAAGACGCAGACCACTATTCCTCCATACGCCACGTCTGTGTTTGATGGCTGGTCCAAGATCACCGCTGCCGAGGGCGTAGCGGGCTTGTACAAGGGCTTGGTGCCTTTGTGGTTCAGACAGATTCCCTACACCATGGTCAAGTTCACTACGTTTGAAAAGACCGTGGAACAGATCTACCTGTACTTGGGCAAGCCTGTGTCGTCGTACACCCCTCTCCAACAAACAGGAGTCTCTTTCTTGGGTGGTTACATCGCCGGTATTCTTTGTGCCGTGGTATCCCATCCTGCCGACGTGATGGTGTCCAAGATCAACTCCGATAAGAAGGCCACCGAGACTACGGGCCAAGCTTTGAAGAGAATCTACTCCCAGATCGGCTTTGCGGGCGTGTGGAACGGTTTGCCGGTCAGAATCGTCATGATCGGGACCTTGACCGGATTCCAGTGGTTAATCTACGACTCGTTCAAGGTCTACGTTGGCTTGCCAACCACTGGTGGCCATTAGATATATCTATTAGTTCCATACGTTTTTGAACAATTCGTCATCTAACCCGATATTCAACGTGCTCGTGGCACTGGAAGCAGCAGCTGGAGCAGCAGCAGAAGAATCGTGCCATTCATTGCTCCAGTTCTTCTGCGTGCTTGTAGTCTTGTAGTTGCCTGGCGATGATGAGGCCAAACTGGCGCTGCTCGACGACGGCTGGTTGAAATGCAAGCCGCTCAACGAGTTCGTCACAGTGTTGATGCTACTTGCCGTGCTCGTTCTGTAGCTTTGTTGCGACTGTTGTTGTTGTTGCTGCTGCTGCTGGTGCTGCTGTGGTTGTTGTGATACGAAACTGCTCGATGACGATGGCGACGAGTACAACGAAAGAATCGATTTCTTCAAGTCGGGTCTGCCGTTGTTTATGCTGGATATGCTGCTGCCCGTAGATTGTGCCGACTGGGTCGGTGGCGACAGGACTCTGGGCCCTGGAACTGTTTGTGGAGACGAAATTCTGGCTGAAACCGTAGCGGGCGCTTGTTTGGCGTGTGCCAGGGACGTAAACAACCCAAAATCGTCGTCAAGCAACGACTGTGATGATGTGGATGCCGAGGAGGTGCTGGAACTAGCGATTTTTTGCTGGGGAGCTGTAGCAGCAGGTGTAGAGGTCTGTGTTTGGGGTGTGGTGCCGATGTTGATGGACAACGGGTCTGGAATCGTGCCGGACGCAACCCACTTCTTCATCTCGTACTTGGTGCGGATGAAGTTTTCTATCTTCAGGTCGTTGGGAACGTAGCTATCGGGCAACTTGGACTCCCAGTACCAGTTGGCACGGTCGTTGCCCCATTTGATCATCAGCTCGATCTGCTCGTCTGTCCACACATCCAAGTCGACCGACTTCACCTTGGAGATGTGTGTTCCCATCGATCTGTGGATGCCCGAGCATCTGATACAGATGAAGCAGCCCAAGCTCCACGACGCCCACCGCGGGTTCTTGCCGGTCTTGCAGTCGACACAGTGCTTGTTGCCAGGTTCCTTAAGAAGCTGCTTGAGGATCTGCTTGTGTTTTTCTGAGTGCGTTTTCTTGGTGGAGGGCAAGGCAGTTCTGTGGCTCATGGTGGTTGGAGTTTTATTGTGAGTACGACTACTTCAAGTTGGGCGATTCGATTTGGATCGTGCGACAACGACATTTGAAATGTCGCGATTTTGCAGACAAGAGAAGGAAAGTAGGGAAGAAAAAAAAAGAAATAAATACGACCGACATCCTTGCCGCACCATCGTTCTTGACAATCTTGAGAAAATTCTAAAATGGAACCTTCCACCAATCCGACTTCAGATAGATCGAAGATCATCTTGTTGCCCTTGACCCCAGATCACTTCATGATATTGCGAGACACGCATCGCATAGCACAATAGATCCACTTTGTCCATTGTCTCTCCACCACACACATTCACTAGCACGATGTCACAGGGAACCAAGTATTATTGTTGTGCGGAAGTAAGGGTCCACGACACCCCTGAAGATCTCTGGATGATCATCTACAACAAGGTCTATGACCTTACCACTTTTGCTAAGGAGCATCCGGGCGGCATGGAGGTATTGTTTGACTGTGGAGGAGTCGACGCCAGCGAGGCGTTCGAAGACGTGGGCCATTCAGACGACGCCGTCAAGATGCTCGAGCCCTACTTCGTGGGCGACATCGATCCCCGTGAGCACAACACGTATCCCAACAGCCTTCGCCACTGCCCCAACACTACACATCAAACCTATTCTGCCGAAAAGAGGCGACGCCAGTTCCGGATCTTTTGGGAAATCGTCATCATCTACTCCTTGCTTGCGTTGGCGTTGGTAGCCTTCGTGGTGTGTGTCGGCATCCAAAAGTTAAAGTTATCTCATCTTCTTAGCCATTCTATATAGGTTACGTTTTCTTGGAGGGGAAGTTAAGGGTTTCTTGTTGCATTCTATTTTTTTTGGGTTTGGATTAAACAATTTCATCGTCTTTTTATACAACGTGCATGTTTCTCTCATTGAGTATAATTAATCCACAAAACGTAATAAATGATACACCAAATATCTACTAGCAACAAGAAGAATTAAAAAAAAAAAGAAGCCCGATACGGGGGTCGAACCCGTAACCTTTTGATACCTTTCAAGCGTGTTGTGTGACTTTTTAAGAGTCAAACGCTCTACCGATTGAGCTAACCAGGCTGCTTCGTGGTGTTCTTTCTCAAAGTATATTCTTGTTCAGTCCCTTGTCACTTCTGCAGCTCTGAAATTTGCTCGAACCCCCCGTTTCTAATTATATATCTTATCTCTCTATTTTTATAACTGTGGCTACTCATGATGTAACCAAATACTTTCAAACTATTGTCTCGTTTATAAAGCATATTTCATACGTTATACGAACCATGGAACACCTACTGGTCGCTAACTGGCTTCGGATACCTTCTTTGTAGGGAGAATTAAACTTCTTTTGCTGGCGAAAAGTTTGTTTAAAATTTTTAAACTTTTAAACTTTATGACGTAGCTGAACTCCTTAAACACATACACAATATTTATTTCAATACCTCTAGGGGTCTGGAGCTTTGGGGTTCCAATAAAAAGGGATGAACTTCAATTCCTAACTAATGGAATCGAATATGATTTTCCTTTACATTTGGTACCACATGATTTCTAAATCAACAAATGGTTTTGTGGTCTAGTTGGTCATGGCATCTGCTTAACACGCAGAACGTCCCCAGTTCGATCCTGGGCAAAATCATTTTTTTTGAATATTAAAACGGTATTATAATTAACAAGGATTAAGTTATAGTTCGTTTTGGTGTTGTGTTAAAAAAAACTACGGTTTTACTTCTAAGCCCTTTCTTTGTTTCATTCTAAAGTTAGTACGAATTCACTAATTCATTTCTCAAGTTGCACTTCATGTAGGTGTTAGCTGATTTCAAATTGCGTCCAAGACATTGTTAAAACGGACGAATCATGACGATAACGCATGTAAATTCTAATCATCTATGCAAGCTATGAGAGTTGTAATGGTACAAAAAAAGTACATACATTTTGCTTTGAAGTTAGCAAGAAGAGCGAGAGGGTTTCTTTAAATACTGTTTTTTTTTTATTGGTGTGCTGAAGTCTACACGCAATCTCATTTTTACGCATGAATAGATACTTTTACTTGTTTCCTATCAACATATCGTAATGCTCTCGAAGCTCCTTATACCACCCAGTAAGAAGATCTGTTTTTGTGATTACATGTAAATTTCCAGGCTCATCTTCATCAGCATCATGATCGTCGGCATTAATAGTAGAATTTAAGATCCCTGAGGTCGTATTGGTGTCTGCGACATGGTCTTCGCTATGATTATTATTGTAGCTAACGGTATTTTCGGCCCTTTGTTTCGAGAAGACTTGATCTTTTTGACTCAACTCATTCTTTGCTGGGGATGGAATACCTGAAAATAAGTACCCGAACCATTCGTCGATTGTCTTTGTCCATTGTGCTTCATCTGAATGGGTTTCAGTTATGAATAGTAACCTTTTGAGACTCAAATTGTGTTCAGGCTTAACCTTCTTTCGGGTTTCACCAACAAATAAGTTGATGTTCAAGCCAGTCACAAGATCTGGTTGGTCAATTTCCATATTATCTGAGCTTGATTCACCAACGTTCGGCGATTTGACTACACCAATAGCATTGATGGCCTTCGAATTGTAATAAATGTCCTTTGGAGTCAATGTTAATGGCAAAATTTGGTTGCTCTGATCAGATTCAATGCAATTATTGACAAAATCTATCTTGATGTTGAGGAGCTTGCCCGAATGAACGAGTTTCATTAACATATCTTCCAACTCCGTTTTCAGAATACCAAACTCCATTTGAAAGAACTCAAAACTTATCGTCTGGTACGTCTTAATGTGGTTAATGATTGATTTTGCCCTTAAGTTCTGGAGTATCTGCTGAGAGGCGATCTTAAAGATGTTATCGTGCAGCAACGAATCGTTTCGACTGATGATAGTATCCACTATTTTTGAATATTCGCCAACCTTCGTGTTATCGTAAGCCTTAATCAAGAGCTGTAGGTCTGAGAATTCAGGTAACTGGGAGTAGATGTTCGTTTCCTGAGATTCAAACGGATTAAATTCATTTTCTGTTAATAACGAGCAAAGTGTTAAGTACTGTAATGCTTTTTTCTTTAATGGAGAGCCTGCTTCATCGTAACTGTTGAAACAATCGTAAAATTCCAACCTCGCCTTTTCATAGTTGCCCCTATAGAATTGAATTTTGGCACCACATTCCTGGATGATTCCCAGTATTCTAGGGTGTGTTACCGCCGTGGTTACCTGCAAACTGTCTCTGTATAATTTGCTAAGTTTGGAGATATTGACTTCCTCAGTCTGGAAACGGTACTGTATTTCAGCTGCTATTATTTCCAGAGTATATGTCTTTTTGGTAGACTCAGAAGTGTTTTGAAGTTTACACCTGAGTTCATCCAACAAAGCAGGGCATTTATCATACACCTTAGTTTCGAGACACGAATTGAGTTTGTTTAGCTTGATTTTAAACCAAAGACGGTCGTAGCTGGTTCCGGTTGTTTGTAAAAAGCCAAGTATTGTATCGTAAAGGGTGGAGACAAATGACGGGTCGTTGGCCGATGAATAGTTATTAATTATGTTACTTATCGATTCTTCAGCATAGTTTGCACTGACTTGAGGAATTACTTTGATGAGTTCTCTTAAATAATGCAAGGTTTGGTCGTAGTTGTTGTTGTGGAAGTTTATCTTAATAATCTGCTTGTACGACCGGAAAATCCAATCAATTGTATCTTCATTTGGCACAGTCAAATCAACAATAGACTTAAACTCGTCAATTGCAGCAGCTGGATCATCGTACTTGATTCCTTTGGCCGAATAGTACTTGTTTTCCTAGAAATGTTAGATACGGGGTTTTGGTCCTCTAGATTCATCAGTGACTTACTAAACCGAGCTCTGAATTGGTTTCTTGTTCAACAGCATCGCTTCCTCCATCTTCCTCCTCTTCAAATTCAAACTCATACGATTCTTCAGAGTAGAAATCTTCGTCAGACATTATTGGTGTATCTTCTAATTATCATTCTCAAAATATTAGATTGTACGTGTACCTAGCTGCTGATTCACATGGTACTTTATAACAAGAATAACAGATATCAAACATCCGATATAGTGTAACGGCTAGCACGGTTCGCTTTCACCGAGCAGACCCGGGTTCAACTCCCGGTATCGGAGTTTTCTTTTTTTCTTTCAAAATTAAGCTTATATCAAAGTGGAGAAGCAAGACAATAAATTCTGTCACGTTTTTTTTTCTACTTTAACCTTATGGTTTTAAGAAGATATACATAAATGTGGTCTACAGGGGGTGAATTCTGGGCATGCTAGAATGTTGGGAACGCGGAACATGTATAATTATCATGGGTACATAACAATACGAATATTTTGGCAGGAGTTGGGAAAAACGCGGTCGACATATTTTTCGATATAATTATTTATGCTGCAACCGCGCCCCGGTTCAGAAGAACCATCGGTCCTACTCAAAAATTAGATTCAAGGTACATACAATTACAACGAAAATAAAAAAATAACTATGTAACAAAACGCGATTCTAGCTCACCATGTTATCGAAATAAAGTAAAATTACAAAGTCAAAGTCTCCCAAATAGTTCAACTGACATTAGGGTGAACAATGACACAGCATGAAATTATGCCTTCCAAAGGTATATCGAAAATTATTTGCGTATTAAGCAGCAAGAACATTATATGAGAATGTAGTCAATTCCCTTACAAGAAGTGAGCCAATGGGATCAAAGCCAAGGCGAAGATGGCAGAGACACTGTTAGAAACAGCAGCACCAGTGGAGGTCTTCACAGCTGGAGCTGGAGCTGCGGAAGAAGCTGGAGAAACGGTTTGTGGCTTGGCAGTTGGAGCAACGGTTGGAGCGACAGTTGGGTAAACAGTGGTCCAGTAAGTGGTAGCCTGACCGTTAGAAGCAGTCGAGGTGACAACAGAAGAAGATGGTGGGTAGACAGTGGTGGTGTAGGTGGTAGCTTCACCCTTGGAGTTAGTGGTAGAAACGGTCTGGGTGTACACGGAAGCTTCACTGGAAGCTGGAGTGGTTGGGACAACGGTTTCGTGACACTTGTTGTCGGAACAAGAAGTGATGGTGACAAGAGTGGTGCTCTTGACGGTTTCGGTAACGATTGGGCACCAGGTGGTGTAGACAGTGGAAGTACCGTCAACAACAGTGGTGACTGGACCCTTGGTAGCAGTGACATGAGCTTCAGAACACTTGTTGTCGGAGCAAGAGGTAATGGTAATGACAGTGGTGGCAGAGTTAGTAGCGGTGACAGTAGAGTCTGGAGTGGAAGTGATAGAAGCAGAAGCAGAAGCAGAAGAAGAGTTCTTGGAGTCAACAACTGCGAAAGAAACTGGAGTACCTGGAACAGCAGTACCTGGAAGAGACTTCAAGGAGTTAACGAAGTCAGAGACAGCGTCTCTCTTGTAGAGTTCAGTTTGGTCCTTGAACAATCTCTTTCTGATAGCAGCAGTAGAGTTGGAAGGAGCATCCTTTTCAGTGTGGACGTGGAACAATGGAATGCTTGGTCCGTTGTAAATGTCAGCAGCTGGGATAGAAATGACTCTACCGGCGTTAGCGATGTCGTTGAAGTACTTGACATCTTGAGCAACAGCATAGTAGAAGTCGACAAGGAAGTCATCAACAGAACTGAATTGGAATTGAACTGGCAAGTTAGCTGGGATGGTGAATGGACAAGAACCAGTGGCCAAGTCAACGGTTGCAACAACGTTGCCGTTCACGACACAGTCAACGTTTTGAGCGGAGGCGGAAGCCAACAAAGTGGCAGTAGCAGCTAAAGTAGAGGTGGATAATCTGACCATTTCTGAGCGAGTGTATTGGATGCTTTTCTATGGAAATAAAACTTGAACTTGGAGGCCGGGACTGGAAATATATATAGCTGGTAAATCGTAATACTATTATTTTTGCGGTTTCTGCCAGATCTGCCCAAAAAAATATTTAAAAATAAGTGCTAGAATACATAATAAACCTAGTAAAAAAATATATTATTATTATGGTTGCGAGCCCGTGTCTAATGAATTAAAAATCCCACGTTCCGGTTTTGATGAGACGCCCAGCTATATTGATATCTTCGCCCAAAAGGGGATACCACCAGCAAAAACGGTAAAGTCTAGTTGTATTTTTCGTACTTAGCCACAATACAAAAATTGTTAGAGGGGAATGTAGACAATAGGAACGCAACGCGGGAAAGAAAACAACCCGATGGTTCCATGGGGGAATGCGTTAATCAATAATATTGTGTTTAGTGAGATGTATATCGTAAACATGCTAGTTATGAATACGCGCACCTGCAGTTCTTATCAGAGACATCCATCCGATCAGGGTATTGTTTGTGCTTTAACAAACGCGTATTGGATGGAGTGAAATCAGAGAGAACGGAATGAAAAAAGGAAAATATTTGAGTGGTTGGCGCTGTGTAGTACGTATTGTGTTGTGAGGTAGCATTAGAACCATATCCCAAATCTATTTCCGGAATATAATAAGTCAAATTGGGGGTGGCAACCTCATTCCAAAATAAAATAAAATAAACTGGAACAGTCGATACGGTATAAAGAAAGCAATTTGATGAAATTCCAGGTTTCGCTCCCTGAGGCACGAAACAACGCCCATTGTAATAGGAGTTGGCCAGAGCATTAAACCAAGATTTCAATTCCGACAAAGACGTGATACCTCTCTGAGATTAGTAAATTACGAGAATTTCGAGCGCGCAGAAATTCTTCCCTACATGAATACTTTAGTCTATTGATTGGGGCTGGTTGTCGCGTTTGTGTAATTGCAGAGAGAAAAAATAGTGTAAAACGGAATTAAGTGGCATTGTTTCTATTCTGTACTCCTGTTTTGCTGTTAAATCCTGGTGGAGGCAATAATAGAAAAAGGGGGGGTGGG
>JAJMFW010000048.1:0-82371 GCA_030574975.1 Teunomyces atbi | reverse complement strand
CACGATCTCAAGATTAACAGTCTTACGCCTTAACCAGCTTGGCCACGAAGTCTTGTTGCTATATTCATCGTTTCTGCTATTTGGTGAAATTCAATAAAATCAAATAAGAAATATAAAAGATTGACAGATGGAATATAACAATAAGAGATATATACAATTAATTTAACCATAAATGATGCTAATCATTATCATTCTGATTAATTTACAATTATGCTTGTTGTAACAATTGATATATTTCATACTAGGATATAATAGAAATTTGAATTATAACTAAATTTATAAAATTTATCAAAAATACCGATGTAAAAGATTGCGAAGTATTCCATAGATACCTTATATCTGATCTAATACCTATATCTACTCAGTTCTTCAACCATATGTAAGAAACTGAAATAGAAAAAAAAGATCAGGACCGCAGGTCATTTCCTGGAACTAATTTCTTTCGGAATTAATTATGAGAATCATTACCTATGTCACTTAATATTCACAGCTTAATAGGACATAAGGCACTTGTGACTGGAGCATCCCGTGGTTTGGGTAAGGCAATTGCAAATAGTTTGGCTAGGAAAGGTTGCTCTGTTGCACTCTTGGCTCGGAATCAGCAGTTGCTTGAGACGAATTTTCGACAGCTACCAATAGTCGATTCGCGACAAAAACATCAGTATTTGAGTTATGACTTACACAACATACAGAAAGACGAAGAGAAATTGACTGAGTTCCTTGAAAACACATCAATTCTTGTGAATTGTGCCGGTGTTACAACGCATTCTTTGTTGATGCGGACTACAAACGATCTTATCTCATCTACATTGGCACTAAATTTGTATGCACCCATAGTATTGAGTAAACTCTCCCTAAGACACCTACTTAAAGCTAAAGGTAAGCAGCCTCTGCCGTGTATTCTTAATATCTCATCTGTTTTGGGCACTACAGATCTTACGCTACCTGGTACTACAGTTTACGCCGCAAGTAAAGCAGGGTTGTTAGGATTCACTTCATCACTTGCAGCTGAGTTACGTGGTAAGGTCAGAGTGAATGCCTTATCACCAGCACTAATAAAAGAGACTGATATGGGTTCTGAGGTCCAGGGGAACATCCCACCAGTGGCATTACAAAAAGTGGTTGACGAAGCAATCCGTGTAATCATGGATAATTCAATAAACTCCCAATGTATTGTGGTAGACTAAGAGATACGGAAGTACTTGTCGTGCTTTTTAGTTTTTCTCGGCTGGTGTCCAAAGATATCCTGTCGAATATTCTCCACCTCTCTATGAGGAAACGATTCGTCATATCCATAATGCCGGACGAAACAATGTTGTGCCAACTCATGCTGGTCATGATCAATAAGCCATTCTAGAAATTCATGCAATGTTGAATAGTATTCCCCATTGACCTTTGGATTGAGATTAATTATCACCTTGCTAATACTTTTACTCGAATAGTGACCAAGATCAATTGCTTCTTCGAGGTCAAGAAAGTAAATACGAAGGATATCAAAGGACTTATGAAAAGTCTGAACTTTTGAAAGTAATTGCTGATAAGAAGTTTGTAACCTGCCATACTGTGAGTAGTCATCAACTTCATGGATGAGGTCAATTACTTTACGACTTTTGTTTGAAACGAACTCAAGAAACTTTAGTATTGCTTCAAACATGGTTTCATTTCCCGAGTACAATGAATTGAACACCAACTGATTATCAAACGATAGCCACACACCAACAAGATGCTCTAGTTTTCGCACTGCTGTGGTGAATTGTGTCAAGCGTTCGTCACTTACAGAGCTCAAATTCACTCTCGTTTGCAGTATTATCTGAGTAATTATACCAATTAATATTATATTGACTTTCGAATGTTGGGGATTCTGTTTGATTAACAGATATATTTCTTCAATGACAGCATCAGAAACACCAACGAGTTTTTGATTCTCTGGGATTGTGTCAAGAACGAGTGCTTGATAATGATTTTTAGAGTAATGAGACCTTATTCCAAGCTTAAGAATAAGCTCCTTCCAGTATCCACACATGTACAATTCCCAGAAGACACCATTGAAAGAGTGCGGTCTAACCATCAAAATATCCATGACTTTATTATCGAGGGCACCTGTAGAATAATTATCGCCATATGACCAGAATTTATGAAACAATTCGTTGATCAAGAGATTATAAATATTATGTGACTTTTTTGACCTTTCTTCGTGGAGCCAATGGAGAATCACAGGGATCAAAAGATAAAGTGATTGAACCAGATTAAATACAAGCAAATGTATTATATAACCAAGTAAGAAATTCAATCGATATTGTTGACTCACCAGCGTTGGTTCGAAGTCGAGCCAATTCTCGATATCTTCTACCAATTCTTCCTGGCATCGTTTCAAATCAGCCGGAACTGTCTCGTCTTTAAATAATTCTCTTTGACTCATCTTATAATAGGTTGATTTTGTCGTAAGGGTAATAACTTTCCCCAATTCCAAGGAACATAGTGTGGATAGTCGTGGAAAAGCATCATCACTTTCATCACTGGTCACCGTATTGATAATATTGCAGAAAACATTGAAGATCTCACTGTACGCCCGATACAACTCAGGATCGATATATTTCTGTAAACTTTTCAAACGTTGGAGTGATGTTTCTGGTCTTATAAAAGGATCATTTTTTCTATTTGGCAGATCATCCTCTTCTTCTTGATCTGATGTGCTTCGTACGGAGCTCAGTCGATTAAATTCTAGCAAATCCGGATACTTGGCAAGAGTTCCATTAAGAGTATGTATTTTAGAAATAAGTGGTCGTACAATTCGTTTAAATTTTGCAGCTGTCAATGTATCCCGCCATTTAGACATTGGTTACCGTAAAATGTATTGCGACAATAATACCTTGTCCTTTTTTTTCTTCTGGGGGTCAAGTTCGTTAAACCTAATTGGACAATGGTTTGTTATCTATGGATATTAGCCTGTCTTACCACCACAATTTTGGCGACCAGAGGTGTACATCCCCGTGATGAACACCTTTATCAACCAATAGAAAAGAATGGCAAGCAAGTTTGGCATTGTATAAGCGATCCGTCGATTGAATTATCGATTGAACAGATCAACGACGATTATTGCGACTGCCCAGACGGATCAGATGAACCTGGAACCAATGCATGTCCATTCAATCCAGATCGTCTATTCTATTGTGAGAACAAGAACCATGTTCCAGGTTTTATCGAAAACTACAAACTCAACGATGGAGTCTGTGACTACGATATCTGTTGTGACGGATCAGACGAATATGCTTCTGGCGGGTGTCCCAACAAGTGTAAGGAGATCAATAAACAGTTTGAACAATACAAGCTCACTGTCAATGCTGATATTTTGAAATCTCTTGAAATCAAAACCCAACTAGCACAACAAGCAGCATCAATTCGTGGTGAGGTAGCCTCAAAGTACAATTCAGTAGAATCAGCAATTGCCAAGAAACAGAATGAATTGTCACTGGCTGCTGTCGACGAAGCTGTTGATATTGGGGATGAACCACGTCTGGCTTATGATATGCTCTCTCCTAAACTAAAAGAAATCTCAGCTCAAATTCAGGGCTACGAGAACCATATTGAAAAACAGAAACAACGCATCCAGGGACTCGAGTACATGTTGGCCCAATTGGTAGAAAACTACAACCCAAATTTTAATGATCATGCTGTCAAAGAAACAGTCAACGCGTTCCAAGAATACGCTTCAAACAAACAAGACATCCAAGTCGGCAAGGTAAATATTGCGGAATTGATCAATCAGGTTCAGCAAGCATTCTCCTTACTGGAAGACGACATCAACAATGCAGCATTTGATAATCTGGCACAGCAAGTTATTGGATTGAGCAAAGAAAAGAAGGATGGCAAGCCTTCCGTCATTCAATCTGAGCTTGAAGAAGAAATCAAGCAATTGCAAGCAGAACTTTCGATTCTTGAAGAGGATTTGAACAAAAATTTTGGCCCCGATGATATTCTAAGAAGCATGCAATCTTTATGGGTTGATAGTAGAATTGGAGAATACAACTATAAGGTTGGTATCTTGAATGCTATATTTCAAGATAAAGTTCTTATCGGTAAATTCACTGAATTTAAAGACAACAGGTTATACTTTAAAGACGGAGACAGGTGCTGGAATGGACCACGCAGATCAGCAGTCGTTGAGTTAGTTTGTGGATCCGAACACCGGTTACTCACTGTGAGCGAACCAGAAAAGTGTGAATATTACTTTGAGCTCGTCAGTCCGGTCTTATGCGAAGAATTCACAGATGAAGAACTCCTCTCCAACTTCAAAATTAACTACAAGCTTTTATAAATGCAATATTTATTATCCTAATCAAAAGTAATCTTCTTACCAGTAAACTTGGAATTCTTTTGCTTCTCTTCGGCAAGTTTCTTTGCCTCCCAAGAAGGATGCATCTTAGCTGGAGTAGATACAGCAGCTTCTTTAGTGGAACCTCTTGCACCCAAAGGTGTGATATTGGAACCAGTTGGCGCAGCAAGCTTAGCCTTCAATTCTCTCTTGCGACATCTCTCTTCGTATTCCCGTTGTCTGATTTCTCGTTCCGTAGCTAATTTTTCTTTTTCAGCTTTGACATGCTTAGCCTCTCTTCCATACTTCATTTCCCAGATCTTTTGTCTTGCTCGTTGGCCTCTTCTATTCTTACGTTGTGTAGTTGCCTCTTTAACAACCTGGTCATTGTCAACATCAAATTCTTCATCATCAGAACCCCCAGAATAATAACCCGACGCAAGCTCAGGTAAGTTGAACTCAGGTTTCTTCTCTTTCTTCTTTTCCTTCTTTTTCTTTTCTTCCTTCGTCTTTTGTTTGGGTTCTTCGGCAAAAAAACTGTCGTGCTCCTCCAACTCGTCCGAAACATTCTCATCTTCGTCTTCCGAAGGCTCCTCATCGGTGATTTCGTTATAGTTTACATTGGGATCGACTTCAAACTCCTCATCCGACCCTTCACCTTCCAAAGTGTCATAAATAGCAAACTTGTTAAATGCTTCAGGATTGGCTTCAAGGTAATCTTCCTCCATATCTGAGCCATCAGTTTCATTCTCAGTTTCACTTTCACTTTCACTTTCACTTTTACTGTCACTGTCACTGTCACTTTCACTTTCTGCATCTGCCACATCAGACTTCTTTCTCTCAGCCCTTTCTTGTTTGGTCAAGTTTCCTCTCACTTGTCTGAAAGACCATTCTATTTCAACTAAAAGAGCCTTGATAGATTTCTTGTTCCATAAGTTCGATAAGTAGTTATTCAATACCTTGTTTTCCTGACAGTGTGTTTTAAAGAAAGTCGTCGGGTTCGATACATGGGACTTATCAGTGAGTATTTCACGTACATCGTCAAGATATTTGGGAGGATTCTGTTTTGATTCCTTGGTATTAGTGATTGTAGTCCCTATCAACTTGATTAGTTTAGATGTAATTAATTGGTCAACGAGCTCTTTCGATTCCAAGAATTGTACTAGACTCTGTTTCTCGGAACTTTGTTTGAGATTAGGTAAATCGGACTTTGTAATCTTAGATACCTCCTTTTCCAACTTTTTGTGTGCTCCATAGTACTTCCTGTGGAAGAAGTCACTTTTCAATGCCTGGATCTCTGCGTCAGCTTCTTCCTTCGTGGTGGGAAGCTTTTTCAAGAATTTCTTGTTTTTGGCCCGTAACAACTTTCTGGTATGTGGAAACCGAGGAGTGAATTCGTAGAATTTTGACTCTAAGAGATCGAGTTTCCATGCGCTATTTGTTTTATGGGACATGATGTTGCGATGAGATTTGAGATGAGTATTGCAAATATGCTTTTGGTGAGAAAATTAATTTGAAAAGTTTGAGACCCATCATAAATTTTGCATCCATTGATGACAGAAGAAGCAAACAAGAGAAGAAAGACAGAACACTTGCAATGCACTTTTTACCTTGAAAAGAAGAAAAGGAACTGTGCGATGCAGAGAAAAGCTGATAAGCCATACTGCTCAGAGCATATGATCCATCAACAAGGTGCTGGTGATCGAGTACTCTGTCCCTTGGATGGGAAACATACGGTGTGGGCCAAGGACTTGGAAAGTCACTTGAAGAAGTGTAATTCCAAACCAAAGGAGAAACACGACCCTTGGTATAAGAAGGATTTAAATATCACAATACGAAACTCAGACAGTAATAACTCACAAGCAGATGAAGCAGATGAAAACTCCTTGAAAAAATACATTACCATAATCCAACAGCTTCAATTTGAACCATTGGAGTTAAGAAGAAAGAGCCATGCAGGTCTCAACGAGAGATTATCTGAACTCAAAAACCAAAAACATGCTATACAACAATCCTCTCTCATCGGTAACTTAAAGTCAAACAATCTTCTTCTGCCTGAATATTGCTACTTGGAATTCGGGTGTGGCAAGGCCGAGTTATCTAAATATGTCAATTTATGTATTTTGGAAGATAAAGAGGAGGATACCAAGTGCACCAACTATAGTTTTGGCTTGATTGATCGTGGAGTTAACCGGATGAAGATGGACACACTGATCAAGAAGAGTGCACAAGAAGCCAAGGTTTCAGTTAAAGTCAAACGGGCAAGAATAGATATCAAGGACTTGGATCTCGATGTGTTTGTTTCTGATTTAAACACTAATAAGGTCGTTGGAATCTCCAAACACTTGTGTGGTGCTGCTACCGATCTCACACTTAAGCTGTTACTCAATTCGTCCTTAGTACCCCATAAGTTTGGTGGGATGATGATTGCAATGTGCTGCCGTCACGTATGCTCATACGAGCATCTCTTGCCACAGTCTCAGCAATTCTTGGCTGATCGTGGATTCAAGACTCTGCAATCATTTGCTGTACTTCGCAAAATGGTGTCGTGGGCAGTTTGCGGCAAGAGAAATGAGGAATCGACCACAGATCATGAAAGTGGCTTAACATACGAACAAAGAGAAGAGCTTGGGTTCTGTGCCAGAAGGCTTGTTGACGAAAGTCGGGTTTATGCTCTAAAGCAGCATATGCCTGATTTCAACATCGAGATGTTTTGGTACATTGAGAAGGAAGTAACGTTGGAAAACGTGTGTCTAAGTATCACACCAATTAATAAATTGACAATATAATATTTATTCCTAGAACTAGATTAGATCTTTTCTTCCTTGATACCGTGCTTCCAGATGGCAACATATGGGGTGGTACCGTCTTCACGGTAGTTCAACAAGACAAGCATGGCATCTGGGTCCATAGATTCACCAGTGTAGAAGTCCCAGTCGTTGAAAGAACCAATAACCTTCTTAACGTAAGCTTGAGCACCCTTTTGGAAAACAGCGACTTCTTCTGGCTTAGTTTCTTCCAACTTAGCAGCAATCGTCTTCATGTAACCCTTGATGTAAGTCATGAAAGACTTCTTGTCAAATTGAGTTTGTTGTAATCTGAAGGAGTAGACAATGTTGTTGACGGTTTCAGCACCATCTTCAAGATCTTCAGCGCCATCTTCAGCAGATGGGTTAGCACCAATGTCAATGTCACCGTTACCAACAGTGACCATAGCACAGTCGGCTTCGTAAATGACACCGTCAACCAACTTGACGTCATAAGCATCGGACAACAATTCGTCACCGGAGATGATATCAGAGAAAATAATCATTTTAATATGTACACTGAACCGTGAAGCAGGTGATTTTTAGATACATCACCATCTATTTATATTTGGAAAAATTTTTCGAAACTTCTTTTTGGCCGGGTAAGTCATCTCCTTTAAACATACACGTGATACTGCTTTTCATCGCTACACAAAAAATATTATTTACGAATACCCCAGAAATATTAACATTCATTGATCTATAAAATCATCACAAACCTAGCGACGGCGAAAGGCCAGGCGTAAAAAGTACAAAATACGATCATACACAATCTTATTACCATTATGATAGGTGATGGAATGATCGCTATCAGGGAAAACCATAAATTCAAAGTTTTCCACGTTTGCCAAATTAAACTCATCGATTAATTTCAACGTGTTTTGGACATGAACATTATCGTCACCACTTCCGTGACCGATAAAGAATTTCTTGACCGACTTGAAATTAGTCGTGTCGTGAATTGATGCAATCTTGTATCCCTCTGGATTTTCCTGTGGTGTTCTCATGTATCTCTCAGTATAAACCGAATCGTACAACTTCCACTTGGTTACAGGAGCAATAGAAACACCAAATGAAAAAATATGGTCTTTGGTGTCCGTTTCCAAAGTCTTGAGAGTCAAGAAACCTCCATAAGACCAGCCCCAGATCGCAATTCGATCAACATCAACGTAATCTTTCTTGGCCCATTCTCCAGCTGCAGCTATCTGATCCAATGGCTCGTAATGACCCAATTTATCTCTCACAATGAATTTAAATTTGGAACCGAAGTCATTCAAATTGTTAAAACCAGTACCACGCCCATCAACTGTGACAACCACAGCATCAAGCTCTGCGGCCACAACCGAACTGAAATCAACACCAAACCTCGAGTTGACAGTTTGCGAGCCAGGGCCACCATAAACAAAGAATAATACTGGATACTTTCTCTTACTGTCAAAGTTCAATGGCAATGTTTCAATATAGTTGGCGTTTATCTTATTACCGGTTTCATCATCAGTATAAGATACAATGCCACGATTTTGTTGAGGAAGAACATACTTGGCAATGTTGGCTTTCAATTTATCATTAGACTCAATCGTCTTAATTTGACTGGATGTTGCCAAATCAATAAGCTTTTGATATGGAATATCCGGACCTTGATAAGTCAACAAAAGATATCTCGAACCCGACGAAAATGAGCCACTGTTCCAGCCACTGCCACTGGTAATATCTTTAAATTTCTTGTCAAGCAAGTTGACTGAGTGAATATGTCTTTCGATAGATGATTTCAATGTACTAATGAAATAGACCTCATTATTGGTGAAGTCAAAGGAAGCAACACCTCCGACAACTTCCCACTTTCCCTTTGTTAATAACTGACCATTTGGGTTGTTTGGAGGCGAGAAGTAAGCAAGATGGTTATACCCGTCTTCAACAACCGTGTCAATATAGCCATCCTCAAACCGCCCTAAAGTTATATTCTTTGGGATATACAAGGTGTTTGACGTTATCTCGAACCAGGAATTTTCAGCTGTGTGTGATCTGATCAACTTAGATCTGTTGTCAGTGGTGTCAACCAAGAAAATTTCCAACAAGTCGCTCGCTCTATTCGAGGTTTTCACTAAAATTGAGTCCTTAACCCATATCACTTCAGTAATTAATCTATTGTCAGCATCAATGTTGTTAGACTTTAACTCCAAGAGTTCTTCAACCTCAGTTTCTAAGTCATACACGACTAAATCAACAATAGGATTGGGGTACCCTGCTTTTGGGTATTTAATCTTTCTTATTTCTGGATAATCATCTGCATCATGTTGCACATAGTAAGGAATGGTAAATTCGGGAACAAAAGTATCATTTGACTTCAAAAATGTAATCTTGTTACCTTCTGGAGACCACCACAAGGTTATATCGCTAGAAAATACTTCTTCTTCGTAAACCCAGTCAGGTTTACCGTAAAATACTTGATCGTTACCATCGATAGTCACCTGCTTAATACTGTTCGTATCAAGATTCTTGATATAAACATTATTGTTTAATATGAAAGCAATATCAGTAGACCGTGGTGACCACGAAGTAACAGCTACTTTGTCTTCAGTGTTGTACAAGGGGGAGATAGTATTCTTTTCAACATCCAACACCCAGTAAACAGCAAAAGTAGAATGTCTCCAGTTATGAGTGCTATTAGTTTTCAAGATGGCACTCTTCAAATCCGGTGAAGCCACCAAGGTTTCAATATTATAAGTGGTTTTGTTGTAAGTGAACTTAGAATCATTGTACAATGTGTGCTGGTAGTTATCATCAACAATAGACTTGATTATGTAGCTGACATCGTCTCCATCCACTTCCTTGAGAACGTAGGTACCCTTATCGTTCGAAATGGACAGTGGCTCCTTAATCCATTGTATATCCTTGAAGTTGGGTTTAAATTCACCATTCCTGACAGCAGAAAAGGTCAACGGCGATTTGCCACCAAAATCATGTTTAATTACCGGCTCGTGGGCAACCTCTTGAGTCAAATGACTAGATATTTGAATCGTTCTGAAGTGTGTCACGGTAGCAATCAAGAAAGAGGAACCCCATATCAAGATTGCTACCAAAGTACCAGCAAAGAAGAAGTGACGAAACGTATTTCGCCGCAGTACCCCTTTTTCATACATATTCTCTAAGTGTATTAAAAGAAACTGATAGAATAGATGTTATGAAGATAAATGTGGCTGGCTACGAACGGCCCTTCCATAATTAAAAAAATATTGAGCCTGCAGGTTAAAGCATAACACTGCATATTAGCTGCAAAAAAACAAACTTTGGTACAAAGTCCTGCAAGATTACGAAATAATAAATCGTTATAATTTACAAATGAAACGTTTTTTTATATTTTGGATTATCTAAAACAATGAAGTGTTTTAATTTAGAAGAAGTACAATTTAGAACTAAATTGGAAAACTAATTAAACGGCTATGAAAAATCATCTACTAGGTTTGATCTTCTTTTTCTTTCACGAGATAGAATCCCTTAATGTTTAGGCATTAATTCATATATTAGGTTATGGTGTTCCATGAACAAAGCTACCACCGTAACCAAGACGTTTCTCATCACCATTAAATGTTTGCGGTGTTGTCACGACATCATCTAAGATAAATGGACTAAACTCGATAATGACTTTTCTTAAATTGTTTCTTCTTACAGGCTTGGATAAGAAACCTGTCATACCACTGTTTAAACATTCCTTAACATTACTTTCATCAGCAAACGCAGTGAGGGCAATAATTGGTTTGTCGTAGTGAAGTTCATTTCTAATGACCTTTGTTGCAGAATGTCCATCCATCTTGGGCATTTGGACATCCATAAATATCATGTCAAAGATTTCAAGCTTTTCCAATGAATCCTTCACAAATTCAACCGCTTCTTCACCATTACAAGCCATAGTAATATCACTAAAACCTTCAAGCTTTAGCATCCGTTTGATAACTTCTTGATTCACCATGTTATCTTCAGCTACCAATATTCTCAAGTGTGACAATTCATCAAGGAGGCTTTTATGACTATCACTCTTGTCACTTTGATTCGAAGTAGAGTTTGCTGTTCCTGTAGATGATCGTGAGATCAAACGAGGTTTCTCAAACAATGAGGCCTTGGATAATTCCGAAGTAGGGGTCCTAAGATTTGAATTTTGCTCATCCAGTTCAGATTCGTGAATTTCAATCTTTGGTTTACTGTTGTTGGAAGACGATTCATCCCTATCAGTACTTTCTGGCTCTGAAGGATCACTTGTATCAATTGTTTGCTCAACGGATGAATCACTCTTACGGACCCCTTCTGCCAGAGAATCAAATGCAACTTTTCGATTCATTTTGGATTTAGGATTAAATTCATCCTCGCAAAATTCGGTCATATCCTTGGGCTCCACTAGAATTTCACCAGTCTGCTGTAATGGAACAGTAAAAATGAACGTGGAACCAACTCCTACCTTTGATTTTAAAGTTAAGGTACCCTTCATCATAGTTGCCAACTGGCGACAAATGGATAAACCCAACCCGGTACCACCATAACTTCTTGATAAGGTCTGATCACCTTGTATAAATGGTTCAAAGACCTTTTCCTGCAAAGTAGGCTCAATACCTGGACCTGTGTCAGTGACTTCGACTTGTACTGCCCATGTTCTTGGTTTATAAACATTTCTGATTCTGAATGCCTTATTATTTTTCACCAATTCACTCTCTGACATATGATAAGGAACATAGCCATCCATACTTTTGGATAACCATGTATTTTGTTGAGATGGTGAAATTGAGGGCCTAGGAAGAATACTTGATTTTGCTCCAGATGAAAAACTAGTGTCGTTAGCACTTTCAGAAGTTGCATCTTCTTCTTTGGACGAAGCCTTGGTAATAAGATTGCCATTACGAGATCTCCCAGGAGGTGGTGCCAATAGCGAGCTGTCAGATTTCTGACGCTTGTGAGATGATTTTGGTAAGGTTGGGAGTGGTTTATAATGATTGAATTGAGATTCAAAGATTTTCTTTTCGTATTCGCTTGTTGAAATGGTTGTAATACTAGATAAATCATCATCGTTTTCTTTTCCAGATGATGCGATAGAGCCTAGCTCAATACCTTCATCAATTCTAGCATTCTTCACGGAACTTGGTTTGGAAACATTATTAGTCAAAGTATTACCGGAAGACTCACTTGTAGTTGTTTTCAAGACATGTACCTTGGAAAAGTTAGCTGCTTCAGACTGAGCATAATCATATTCACCCAACAATCTAAAAGTAACATCGACTGATCCATCAACGGGCGTAAACTTCAATGAGTTGGACACCAAATTCATCACAATCTGAATGATTCTGTTCGAATCCCCATGTAGAATCAACTTCCTGATGATATTAGGCTTGACCAATACCTTAAAGTTGACCCTTTGATCTAGAGCTAATTTGCTGAAAATTGACTTGACTTGATAAACAACTTCCAAGATTTGAAAATTGGATTTCTCCAATTTAGATCTATTTAACGTATTCTTGGAATATGTCAATAACTCAGTTAAGATATGCAAAAGCAACTCTCCAGATCTATGAATTAATTTCAACGAGTCCTGAATTCTCGTTTGGTCTTCTTCTTCCATTGCTATCGATGTCATACCCAAAATCCCGTTCAACGGAGTTCTCAATTCATGGGAAATATTAGCAATAAAGACTGTTTTCGCCTCATTGGCCGATTCAGCTTCGATTTTTGAAGCTTCTAACTCTTTGGTACGCAACTTGACTCTATCCTCCAAATGAGTGTATTGTTTGTCAAGTTCTTCTGTCATAATATTGAAAGCTTCCGACAATTCTGTAAATTCATCTTTGAAGAACTTCTTACTGCTAGTTATCTTTCCGGGCAATAGAATAGCATCGGAGAATGCAGAAGAATTGTTGGTCAGAATTGAATTGACGCTATTCCTCTTTGCCAAAAAGCTGGAGTTGTCTTTTGTGGAATTATGATCTCTGTGTCTGAATGATGAGCCATAGGGTGGTGGATGCCTGGATGATGACGTTATTGATGATGATGAGTTGCCATTATTAGCTTGTAACTTCATTCGTTTCTTTGATTTTGTTATTGCTTCTGTTGCCTCCTTTAATTTTGTAATTGGTCTAATAAACCACACGGCTAATGGGAACGTTATTAGACACATAAATGCACCGATTCCAATTACCACTCCAATAATAATATTTCTCAACTTTCGAACGGGCTCATAGAATGTACTTCGAGGCTGTTCAATAATCATGGACCATATAGTGTCCGAATTTAACTGAATTGGTGTGAAACCTATGGCCACCTTCTGGTTTGAGAGGGAATTAACATTGGTGGAAGACCCAGAACCTCTCATCAAAGCCATCTTAATCAGTGAGGAACTGTTGATGCTGTAAACAGAGTTAACTTGCAATTGGTCTGCTGTATCTGCGTCATCAACTGGGAAGATAGTTTCAAATCCAATAATAGACCCCTTTGCAGTGGAATTATTGTTGGCATATATCGGTTTGACTGCCAACACACTGTATTCTTTTGTATTGTTTGTGCCATCACTAACAGTATCATTGATAGAAAGTCTGATACTTGATGCATCACATAGCACAGTCACATAACCCGCTAAAATAGGTTCATGTATGATGATGGATACATTGGATAATACTGGAAGTGTTATACCCAAGAAGTAGGCACCATCAACATCGGTAGTATTGCTGATCGGTCCAGAAAAGTAGGGTCTATAACGTTCAATGTTTGATTGTGTGCTGAGTGTGTTTGGTAAGGATGCATTAGGGGATAAAGGGTAAAGGAAATCTTGGGCAGGTCTCGACACAACGCTAGCATTATTTGTACTGGAAGACACAACTTCCAAGTCAAGGTTATATACTCTTGCTGAAACGAAAAGGTCTGATGATGTTATGAACAGGTCAAGGGCGCTTTGAGCACCTGAGAATATTTCATGAGAATTATTACCAGCCCGGAATGATGAAAGTGGCTGGGTTATTGTGTCCTTTGTCGCTAGCCAGTATACTTGGTAATATAAGTTATCAAAAGACTGCTGAACTTGTGATGCTTTAAGTTGTGAAATGACCTCTAATCGTTCAGCTCGAAGGTCGCTTAAATTTTTACTGAAGTAGACCCCCGTCACGATCGCAAGAATCAAAAGCGAAAACAACGAGGAAAAACACACGAGAATGATCAACTGGGGCCTGATACCTACCTTTAATCGTTTCATGTTTTGTCTGTGTTATATATCCAGGGCTCTTCTCTAGTTGGTCATAAATGCAAGATGGGGTTGTGGTGTGGTTAATGTCTGTATAGTACAGGTAGAGGGGTGGGTAAACGTGGGTAGTTCTATAGCGAGGAGTTTGTAGTGGGTGAACTCTGGTTTTTTATAACTGAAAGATGGTGCTATCCTTCACCTAATCTAATATTTGTTGTCTGTTGGTTCGTAGCCAAAAAGTTTCTATAATGAGGATATTTATTCGATATGTTTAGGTTGAGAACGCACCGATAATTGAAAACAAAGTGGGACAAAGGAAAAAAAAACTTCGAGAAAGAATGCATATAACAGGCAAGATGCTCCGTAACTTTTGTCACCATTTAACTGAAACAGCGATGGGGCGCGATCTAGAAAGATCTTTGAAATCAACTCTGCACCATAGGAATAGTGGAGAAAATATTTTTTTTTCAGGCGTTATCCCTGGTTCTTACAAAAGGTTAAAAAAATGGGTGACAACTCACCGTGATAGTTTCAGCATTTTACTTGCATCTATTGGGCTATTTAAACAGAACAGGAACTTAACAATATAGACAAAACTTAGGAATCGATTTCTTGAGGAGGAGCGGAGTTTCCTCTTAGGGTTAATGGATACTTTCCATGGTCATCACCATCTTCGTCATCATCACCTTGACCCAACTTGAACCCAATGTAGTCTTCAGTATCTAACGATTCGCTGGCCTCTTGTAAAGAACCCAAGTCACCAGGGGTCATAAGACCAATCTTGCCTCTTGGAGAACCAGGAACGGAAAGTGGTCTGGTTAACTTCAAATTTTCCAGATTGTTGAAAGGGTTAGCACCGTTCTTAAACTTGTCTGGGTAAGCTCTCTTTAATGACAATTGACGAGCCTTGATGTATTCCAAACCCATTCTCTTCCAGTCTAATAAGTCAGACAATCTCTCAGTTCTATTTCTTTGGTTGATTCTTTGTCTTCTGGTCTTTTCAGCAAAATCAAACATGTAGTCAGTCAATTGGTTGATAGATTCATCGACTGATTTCATTCTTCTATCAACAATGTAAATACCATAGTCCGAAGTATTTTCAATCAAATCTTCCATGTAACAACCAAAACCAGATAAGTTGGTAGTGATAGATGGAACACCCATGACAGTACATTCAGCAGGTGTGTAGCCCCAAGGTTCGTAGTACGATGGGAAAACACCCAAATGGCAACCACGGACAAATTCTTCGTAATCTAATGACAAGATTGGGTTGTTGGCATTCAAGAATTCTGGATGGAAAATGATCTTAACTCTGTCTTCTGGTTTATTGAACAATTGCACTCTTCTAATTTGATTCAAGATAGGATCAGTAGCATCGTCTGTCATATTGTGGGTGACAATTGGTGGCAAGCCCTCTCTCTTAAGGGCAAATATTCTTCTCTTCAACAACACTCTATCTGCTGGTTTGATCAATTCGTCGATAGAAGGCACTTCGCTGTTGCGACCTGTATGTTCTGTGTTAGGGAATCTAGCACAGTGTTCGAATAAACGTTCACCAACCTTCTTTTGAACTTCTTCAATGGTGCTTTCCAACTGCTTGACAACTGCTTGTCCCTTCAAGGTTTCAACTGTGTAAGAGTGAGTTTTACCTGGCATAATAATGAACGCAACAATTGTCATCTTTGACCCGGCTTCTTTTAATCTGTGGTTCAATCTCGCCAAAGCTTCAATAAAGAAATCACAACCCTTATTCCTGAATTCATATCTACCAGCAATGAAGAAGTACAAGGTGTTGTCAAGTTCAAAATCATAGTTTCCATAGAAGTGACCTTTAACAAATTCGTTGATTTTGGCCTTCTTGATTGCATGTAAATTTTGGAATTCGTGCACAGCTTGGAACTTGACGACGTTTAACCCGTTGGGCAAAACACCATCCGGCTTTCTCTTCAACAAGTGCTCAGCTTCGTATGCGGTGATGTGAGATACTGTAGTGAAGACATCAGCAGAGTGGGTGGCGGATCTTTCAATACAGTATCTGTGGTAAATACCTCTCTTGCCTGCTTCAGCATCAACATCAAAGTTGGCCAAGTTGTTGTAAAAGTCAGTGGAACCAGCACAAAGGTATCTACCCAAAAGGGTAGCGTGCGTTGTGAAGATGGTGGTGACATCAATTCTTCTCTTGCGACACAATGGAAGAGCAATGCCTGCCAACCATTCATGACAGTGACAAATAACTGCTCTTTCACGGTCGTGGTATACTAATTCTCCAAGGAACCAAGCAACCAAGTAACCCAACAAAATGGCGTCGCTCGATTCTTGGTCGTGGTCAGGGGTAGGGATGCCAGCAATGTTCCACAAGTCGGACTTCCATTCATTAAGTTTGTAGTTGGCGGATTGGATATCAAAAAGCAAGACTCTTGGAGCGCCTTCAATCAACCATCTACCATATAACCAACGAATTCCGCGTTCGCTCATGGAGTCTAAGGCTTGCTTAATAAGAGGATCCTTGACTGGCAATTCTTCAACTTCAATTTGGGCGGAAGCATGATTCAAAGGACCAATCAAGGTGTAACGTTCTCTGTATTCGGCAACAGTAATTGGGGCCTTGGACTTAAGAACTGAGTAGATCCCACCGACCTTGTGGGCTACTTCGGTCGCAACTTCAAAGAGAAGGTGGTTTTTGATATCACGAGTCATCGATTAAAGGCAGGTGGTAGGACTGAAAAACAGACTTTTAGGAAAATGCAACACCTATCAGAAGGAAAGTACGCCTTTACTCTAAAGACTAACAAAAATGTGGGTGTACAACCTTTTTATATAAAATGGGGTTAGGCCGAGAATTAGTGGTGACGGGGTGCAGGAACAATGTGGAGAGTGGGGAGGAACTTTGAGTCGTTGAAGAGGAAAAATAAAGTGGGACGAAAATACAAAACAGGGAAATGCCAGCAATCGGCGCACAAGAGGCACTTCTACAGTATATGACAGCCTGTTAAGGCAGGTCACAGGGTTCTACAAGATAATCAACTATACATAAAAGGTATATTTCTTGAAGACTATGTTCCTGAATGGAACAATTAGTGGTGGTCTTGAGTTTTTCCGCCAATAGGGTGAGGACGCTGAGCATCTCCCCACTTTTTTTGAACGATCACTCGTGACGCACAAACCCAATTCTCGGTGCAAATTGCGAGAGTGCATCACGGGAGGGTTCTTTATGCATGCTGAGGGATTCTTTCGCAAAGTAACTGCACTCTAAATAAATGTAACACAAACCTCGACGCATCATGCCGAAATTGTATGATTTCAATACAACGTGGTCCCAAGTGGTAATGCATGGTCTGACTACATGTCGAGTCTTTTAAGACTACATATAGCAAGAAAATTAATAGCAAGATTCGTATTTGACTATTCACGGTAGTCTTAGCTTGCCCAGCACTTTTTCCGAATATATTATTTCTAATTACTCCGTGAAACGAGACCTATGCGATGGAGTAGAGTTCTCCGCCAGCATTTTTGCTCTCCTGCACTATGGGTTAACTTAATTCCGAGGAAAGTCAATTATTTTCCCTTTCGAGCTTCTGTCCCTAAGTCTCATCTGAGTTAACTTCTTTCATCGAAAATCCCCTCATTCGTGGGCAACTCACCTCCGGTTCTTGCCACTGTTTTCGGATGTACAATAAAAAAATAATAAATTAGAATCCAATGTCTGCTTAAGTAATACTTGGAAGCTACCTGCACAAAACTATTTTGCAACCATTTCTATTGTATTGGTATACATCTATGTATTTTTCATTAAGCATCATCTTCTTCCTCGTCTTCTGAATCAGATGCAGTTTCGAAAACTATGCCGTTTGTGACCTTGGCATCCGCAAGACCCATCCATTCACCTTCTTCGTTGTCGCTGTCCATTTCCTCGTCCTCATCTTCATTTTCTTCATCACCATCTTCTTCGCCCATATCAACATCATCCTCCTTTAACTCCTTAGAAGATGCCAAGTAATTTAACATATAACTGTTCTTCTTCCCAACCATTACAACATCCTTCGCTATTCTGTTCAAGAATCTCGAAATGGTCTTCAATGAACTGGTGAATTCGGCCTTTTGGGTGTTGATATATCTACCATGTGAGGCCAAGATATTCTTAACCCAAATCAAGTTAAACTGAATGTGAGGCGAATCCTTTCTGACCATCAACTCACCAATAAAGTTGAGCAAACGGTTGACGTAAACAACAGGTAGCCCATCGACAACTAACTTGATATCATCTGGCAATCGTATGGTTTCGTAAACACGATGAATCAAATATTCTTCGTTTAATCTGAAAGACATCACCAATGCAGTCAAATAATCCTTCTCTTTAAGCATTTCCAATGTTGCTTCGGGGGTAATGTCGACATCCAAGTCAAATGGATCAAAAACCACAGCACTATCAACAGAGTATATCAACAACCCTTCTGTAGATGCAGCTGCAAATGCTGACGAAGTTGGAGAAAACTTGATCGAATTGACTCTGATTTCAGGACGCACGTTACGTGCACTTGGATCTCCTCTATGGGACCCAGGCAACGAAGTATCTATTCTGTCCTCTTTATCAGAATTCTCTCCATCTCTATCAATCAAGTCTATGTTAGTTCCGGCGTCTGTGATTTTGGAACTGTTCAACATCTGTAAAGTACCGTTTAACTGGACATTCAAGGACACGGTAAATCTCTTTAACAACACCTCGTTGTTGATATCATACATACAGATGGAGTTATTATTACCTGCAGCAACTAAAGTGAATCCGTCAAAAGAATAGTCAATGGTTGTGAAGTACTTAGAACGAGCGGAGTTTTTCGCACTAAATCTATCTTCCAAATGTCTTCCTCCAATGATATCCTTTCTTCCATCAATCAAGTGCAATTGTTTGGCGTCTTCAATGTCAAAAATGGTAACGTGTCCATCCAATGTGCTAACTGCTAATTCCTTACAATCAGGTCTCATCGTCAAACACAAAACATCACTAGTCACCTCTATTGGTTCAACAGTTTGATTTCTTCCAAAGATATTCCATATTCTGACTGTCTTATCCCACGAGGCAGAGGCAAGAACCGAATTCTCACTACCAAAGGCTAAACATGATATCGGTCCTTCATGTCCGGTTAACGAGTCAAGTAATTGAGCAGTTTGGACAGACCAAACGTAGATTTCAAATGTATCCTGCGATCCAGCAACGACAACTTCTCCACTAGGATCAACAGCTAAAGAGTTAAACTGAACTCTTTCAGTGGCAGTGAAAGTCCGGAAATTTCTGAACCTAATTAAGTCCCACGCTCTGACGGTACCATCTAATGACGACGAAAACATCACTTGGCCCTTCTTAGCAAATTTAACTTCAGTCACGGCACTAGTGTGTTCAGTGAAAGTCATAAGACAGAACCCAGAAATAACGTCCCATATCTTAATCTTCCCATCATCAGACGCAGTGATGATTCTGCTTCCATCAGGCGAGTAGCATAATGCATTCATAGAATCAAAGTGACCTTGTTGCTTCAAGATGTAGGATTCAGATTGCCACTCATATACCAACAACTGACCCAACTTCGAAGAGCCAAATGCTAACCATTCACCAGTGGTGTTTATGTTAACAGTGTCCACAGCATTCTGGCCCATACTTAACAGTTGAATCATGTTGAATTCTGGTAACTCGTACATTCTGAATTCACCGTTATAGAATCCAACCACCAACATGTTCGATTTGGCATGGAAGGTAGCACATTTAACCTTGGAGTCGGCATAGAAGAAGTTTTTGGAGGTGATTCTCCAGCTCATTTGCTTTTCTTCCTCGCTGTCACTTTCATCCTCTTCGTCACTTTCAGCAGGTTTTTCAATGTATTCCCATTTAAATAATGCTCCATCCTTGCTTATGGTATATATGATTTCCTGAGTCTCGTTGAAAAATGCCTTAACCACATAATCACGGTGTCCGGCCAATGTCATGGCAACATCACTTTCGGCAGAATGTAACGAGAAGATTCGCGACGTCATATCCTTGGATGTTGATATAAAGAATCTGGAATCATTGGACCATGTTACCGAAGTGACATCGTTGTAGTGACCAGCATATACTCTATGACGCACAAAGGGAGCAAATTGCCTATCTTCAGTGTAGTCGGGAGTTTTCCATACTTGAACAAATCTGGAACATGCAATTGCAAAGTACTGGCCATCCGGACTGAACTGCAAATCACGAACTGTATCTTTAAAGTTGAAGTGATGCAATACAGTACGCGAGATAAAATTGACAAGAATAGCCTTTCCATCACAGTCGACAGACAACATCAATGTCCCTTGTTTGTTTAATGCAATTTGTGAAATGTTCTTTCTATGTTCATAGTTGAATGTGAAAGATTTGCTATTGATCAAGTCAAAGCATGTCACTCTATTTCCAACAGGACTCAAAAGCTTGGTCCCATCGTCCGTGAACAATAAATTACCCTGTCTATAAACAGTTCCAAGCAAGTTGGAAAACTTGAAGTCGGATTTCATGGTCACCAGGTACTAGTTATCGTTGTTAGAGGTGAAGCGATGAGATGAAAAAACTTGTATAGCCATTTAGTTATTGTGCAGTACCATTTTGCCTGCAGATAAAAAAAAGTACAATCATGGGCGATGAGATTTATCAGAGCTGAACAGCTTAAGGATAACAACAACTAGCCATGAGTGGACTTTCCAATCGAGTCATGAACATGAAGTTTATGCAGAAGGCAAATTCTATCAAAGAAAAAAAGGTAGAAGAAGAAGAGCAGAAGAAAATAAAAGACTCGTCTGAATGGAGATTACCCGACTCGGTCGCATACATCAAGAAGGCACAGGACCGCAATAAGGTTTCTACTGTGGGATACGGAAGTATTGCTGCAAATCAATTTGGGGAGGAAGAAACAGTGCCAATAGCCATTACGCGTCGAAAATGGGGAGAGCCTCCCGAAGTGAAGCCCAAGAAAGAGACCAAGAAAGACACTCTAACTGTACGTTTTATTCGTGAAATTACCACTTCCCGTTAATTACTAACCTCATTACAGGATAATATAGATTCATTATGGAAGAAAAAGCCACAGAAGCATAAGAAGAGGGAGAATTCGGAGGAATATGTTCCCGATATTCCAAACCGCAAGAAGAGAGATTTGGGAGATCTCAAAAAGAAATAGTGGTTACTTCTTCTTAGTTTTCTTTATGTTGGTAGAAGCAAAATCAGCTTTTATAACTGCATCTCTCGCAGCAGTATTGATATGCTTAAACCTATCGGGACCGAGATGAATTCCGCCAAACCACCGACTCACCACGACAATTAGATTCCAGGCATCCATCATCTAAAGTTAGTATTGGTCATAGAAGGAACTATTACGATAGTATACTTACTGTTAACAAATGCAATAGTCTTCCTCCTGCTGCAGTTTCCCCATCGTCATCAAAGTCTTGAAATTGCACTCCGTCGTCCTTCTTAATTCTCCAACTACTAATGTTGTGAGTAGCCCGCGAGATTTTTCTATCAGTAGTAAGAAGATCCAAGGAATACCGAGCTTCTTCAACGCTATCAACCTGTTTTGTAAATGCTATAAATGTTGATCCTCTATCTATTATAGGTTCTGACTGAATCCAACCTTCGAGTGGATTTATCTGCGATACCTCTCTAGACTCTATTGATGTCTCACGAGAGACTTCAATGTTTTGAAATCGCTGTTCTTCTTGCTCCTGTTGTTTTATCTTAACCATCTGCATTTTCTGTTGGATTTCATTCTCCTCTCTTTCGACCTGATCTTTCTCCAAGAATGCCTGTACTTCAGTAAATAATTCAAATATACAAACTTCTCCCTTTATCCATATTTTCAGAAGTATTTGTGAGACATTGCGTTCAAGATAATTGGTATCTGTATATCTCTTTGTATCTTTCGTGATTACTTGAACCACGTAGGGTATTTCTTCTGGGTATTCTGAAGGAAATGCAAGTTGAAGTGTCACTAATTCAAATTCTGGGACAACAAAATTATATATACGCTCAACTACTTCCAGTACGGAGCCTGGAAAGATAGCTTCAATGGCACTTATTTCATCCTCAAGATCAGACATTGGAATAAATTAAGATAGGTTGACTGGTTTTCGCATCGCGTAAAAAGAACCAAAACTGATCATCGATGGTGACTGCAGACGAACTCAAGGCAGAGGGCAACAAGGCATTCGCTAGCCAACAATTCAAGAAAGCAGCAAAGATATATCGGGATGCTATTAAACTTGCGCCAAACAACCCAGTACTTTTTTCAAACAGGGCACAGTGTTTTCTTAAACTCGAAGACTACGAGCGTGCACTTCGTGATGCTTGCAGTGGAATTGACCTTGACTCACCAGTGTCATTGAAAGTGAAGTTGTTTTATAGAAAGGGGTTGGCGTTGAAAGCATTAGGAAGGATTGAAGAAACTATTGTGGCTTTTGAACAAGTTTTGACTTTGGATCCAAAGAATTCTCCAGCTGCCACAGAATTATCAATTTTGAGAGAAAACGAACAGGTACGTAAGAAAACCAAGATCAATTCCAACGTTCCAGTTCCCATCAAAGAGGTGGAAGTTTTACCAGAAAAATACCAAAAATTGATTGACCCCACGTACATTACAACAGCTTCAACTACTCCTTCAACCGAATTTGTTGCACTGGTAGAGCCTAAGTCCGAACCAACTCCCAGCAAAGCTTCAGAGTCTGATTCCTTTGTTCACAGGCCAACAATGCATTTTCTAACAACCCTTATGCGACTTCCACTGTCCAAGAAAGTCAATGCTTATAAGTACGTGATATCTTTGCCTAATGAAGATTATCC
Source organism: Teunomyces atbi (assembly GCA_030574975.1). NCBI lineage: Eukaryota > Fungi > Ascomycota > Pichiomycetes > Serinales > Debaryomycetaceae > Teunomyces > Teunomyces atbi. Next base: position 59,200 of record JAJMFW010000048.1, on the reverse strand, counting down.
CACTCTTTTTGGATCATCTGGAATTGATACAGAATACCTTGAGTTTTATCTTGAGGCAGCTAACTTTATTTCTACAAACAATATTATTCCAAGCTGGGAAGTTACTATTCTCGAAACACTTGAGACTCTATCGAAGTTCCGTCGTTTCAATCTTTCTCTAGATTTTTGTAACCCTAGCACGGTGAGTCTGGTACTAAAGAATGTTGAATGTTCAAGTCCTCAGTTACTTGCCAGATATAAAACAATTTTGTTGGTGACATAGGCTTTCTATTCAGTGCATCTTCTGTATGGGATCTGATGATTAAAACTTTGGCTATGGAATACCTCAGGTGGTTGGATCAAATAATGCATATTCAATGACATATGCTTATCAAAATCTACCACCAAGACTTTTGTTGCGAGGATCGGTAAGACTGAGATATCTACAAATTACGCGAAGGCCAAGATATATACATGGAAGTACATGTTGGCTTCAAGAATGCCATTTTTCCACAATAAGAATGAACAACAATGGCACCTGTCCATATAAATAGGATAGCCCAGATAGAACCTGCAATGAAGTAGTTAAAACTCAGAAATCTTGTGTTAAAATCCTTGACTAGGCAGTGAGAATATGTGTACCATCTTAATCCATACCACCATCAGCGATTCAATATATCAAGTCTGAATTCATTTGATGTCAAAGTCAACGCAAGAGTGTTTAAAATCAAACCATGTATAGAAATTTCCAACTCCCAATATAACGAGGAACAATTTCCAGTGTTGTCAATACCGGAATATTAGGAAGACCAGATAATTAATTGTCGACAAAGTGTAAAGAATTGCCGTATGAACACTGGAGCCAGTTGGAACAATCAGTTCTAGTTGGTCTTACTGCTGCTGATTGGAGTATAGCTTCTGTGCTGAGGGATATATTGACCACTTTAATGCTTGGATGATATGCAGACCTCTATTTATGATATTCTTGATCTAAGAATTCCATAATGATGGTAAGGTACATCTTGTTCTAGAAAAGTATGTATTGTAAAATAGTGGACCTGACATGTGAGTGACAAAAAGGCTGCAAAAATAAAAGTTCCACAAAAAAACATATACAATTAACGAAACTATTCATCCAAATAGCCATTGTAAGCAATTTTATTTGGGGATCTTCCTTTAAAGAAAATGGACCTTTTAGGAATCTGATTTCTTGAACATATGTCCAAAATCATCAGTTTTATTTCCTTTGGAGGTATTCCCTCACTTAACATATTTGCAGCCAAACCGGCAACAACTGGTGCTGCCATAGATGTACCCGTCAAAACCTGAGGGAACCTAAAATTGTGTGCATTGACGCTAGTAACATGAACTCCACTTGCAAAAAGATCAACGCATGACCCCCAGTTTGAAAAAGATGCAACGTAGTCGTTCCAGTCATCAATTGCACCAACTGTAATCGCTGTTTCAGCACTAGCTGGACTAGTTAAACAGGCATCAATGTTGGAGTTACCAGCTGCGACAACAATAACCAATCCTGTGTTGCTTGCTGCAGCAATCGCTTGGTTGAGAACATTATTTTTGGTTGCTCCTAAAGATAAGTTAACAACTCCTTTGGTTCCACTTCGTAAAGAATCATTAACGGCAAACTCAAGTGAAGAAATAATTGTACTCAAAGAACCTCCTCCAGATGCATCAAGTGCTCTAACTTCAACAATTTGGACGTTCTTCGAAACTCCAAATGTTTTGGAACCAATAATACCCGCCACATGTGTTCCATGTCCATTTGTGTCCCCTGAGCCTTCCTTGGTAAAATCAATTCCAAACCTTGCTCTGCCTTCAAATTCAGGATGCTCTATTTGTACGCCAGAATCAATAATGTATGCATTCACGCCTTCTCCTTGAAATTCACTACTAAAATGATATTCAAGCTTAGGTCCAATTATACCATCTCTTTGTGACAATCTGGCGAGGTGTCTCGGAGCATTTTCTTGGACTTCCATGGTACGAAATACAACATCAGGAGTAATTGTAGCAATCAATGGGCATTTCTTTAGTTTCTGTACCATTGCATCAGTGAAGTTTCCTGAGAATCCGACGAATTTACCAATCTTAAAACTATGTGAAATCATAGACTCCACTTTATCGATCAGCGAATGGCCAAAGTCAAATGCTCGGAAAGCATCAAGTGATTCATTGTTCTTCAACGAAACTAAGTAAGGAATTGCAAGTATTTCGGTTGCTAAGTACACAAGAATAAGTGATACCTTCATTTTCGTTGTGTGTGAACTGCAAAAGTAATAAAAATACAAAAGCGATTCAACTGACAAATAAGTTTTCCATTCCCTATAAATACATAAATTAAAAAAAATTACTTGGGCTTATTTAAGTAAAGCCTTCTTCTGGTGTTCTGGTAATGTGCTAACAAGATCCTTTATAATATCAAAGGCCAGGTTTGGATCTTCGTGTAAGAGTCTTCCAATTTTTTGACGGACAGCTTCGTGTTTCAATTGATCAATTTCCTTCAGTAACTTTTCGTGATTGTCCTCGATCCAGTTTGAGACTGCTTCATCATTTTCATAGTCAACAGTTGGCATCCAACTCTTTAATCTTGCTACCTTTTCCAATCTGGTAGATGAAGTGAGTTGGTCACCAATAAGCTTGAACAAGTATTCTTCGTTCAAACGACGTCTTAAACGCCAGTAGAAAATACGTCTAGCATCAATCCACTTGATTTCTTGTCTGATCACCCCCTTAGCCAACATCCGGCCAGATCTGTCGTGTAAGTCTGCAAATTGGACTGAGACTTGAGCATAGATTGGTAACAAGGCCTTTTCACGAGCAACTAATTTGGCAGAAATTTGAGAGTGTTCCTCACTGTTCAATTTTGCGTCGTTCAATTTGGCCTTCAACTCACCATATGTTGGGTCTAATCTTTCCATAGTACTCAACAACTTATCACGTCTGTACTTGATACCAACCATACCTTCTGGTTCCAAAACACCGGCTCTCGAGTCAACATCAGCGTACATTTCCATCATGTCAGAGTTAATAGTAGGGTCAACAACGACCCAAGAACCACCTCTTAATTCACCGGTTGGAGGAATATAAGTAAAGATAGGTTGTTTGAAATCGACCAAAGCATCAACAATGAAAGAACCGTACTTGAGAACTTCGTTGTACATATCTCTCTGACCACCAGAGAAACCTCTCCAGTTGGCCAAGATCATCAATGGCAATTGTTCACCATTGTTGAAGTCGTTAATAGCTTGAGCAGTCTTGAAAGCAGAGTTTGGATACCAAACTTGACCAGCTTCTTGAATCAACATTTCTGTGGAGTCAGGGTTGGCTGGATCAGCTGGAACCAAGTTGTCAATGGTTCTAGTTTCAACACCAATGACACCAATTGGAATTCCACCGAGACGAGCTCTACCAACAACGACACCCTTAGCCCATCCACTCAAAGTTTCTTGGAAAGATCCCTTATCGAATAAACCAGATTCAAATTCACCGTCAATCTCACGACCTTCAATCATCCAGCGGACGTCGTATGGTTCATTCTTGGTTGGGTAGTAGTCGATATCTCTATTCCATGGGTCTTCAGATGGAGAAATTGGAATTGGCATACCACGTTCAGCAGGAACATAAGACAACCATTCAAGAATCTTTTCAACACCTTCCAAGTCATCATTGGCAGTCAAGTGTGAAACACCATTGCGGTACATAATTTGGGTACCACCCAACTGCAAGTTGGAAGAGTAAACCTCGCTACCCAATAATTTGTTAATGGCTGGAGCACCAGTCAAAATGATAGGTTGGCCCTCAATTTGAATAGCTCTTTGACCCAACCTAACCAAGTATGCACCAATACCAACAGATCTACATGTGACCAATGTGATGGTAAAAATGTCCTTATAAGCTCTCGAGGTTGCGCCAGCAATCAAACCTGAACCCTTAAGGCATTCAACACCCAAACCATCTTCGGCACCCACGATAGATTTGATAACATGGCGTTCTTCACCATTCTCAACAATTCTTTCGGTAACAACAGTGTCTGGTTTGGTAGAGTCAGCAATCGTCTTTACATCTTGAGAATCCAAGTACAAGTACTTGAAACCCTTTTCTGGAGATCCTTCAACGTTCCAAGCAATCTTAAACAATGGGACTAATTCGTCAGCGATACCAATTCTTGCACCAGAGTTAGCAGAAAGATAGATTCTAGGAATTCCCAATTCTCTGGCCAACTCAGTACACTTGTTGAAATATTTATCTTCTTCTGGACCAAATGAACCAATCTTGTGAGTAATATCATTAGCAACGATGATAAATTGACGCCCACGAGGGTATTCAGGAGTCTTGGCGGTAACTTTGAAACCAACCATACCAATCTTATTGGAGCCGGGATCTCTTTCAACTGCAGTCAAGTCGTCGTTGTCATCGGCAATTAATTCCAATGAAGTGAAAACATCTTTTGGGGCCTTACCCTTGTGTTTTTTCCATTGCGAAATCGTAGCTTGACGGAACAATTCAGGGAAGTCGTAAACGTAGGTGGTTCCCATATTGTGAGCCTTGTAACGCTTTGGTTGTAACGATTCTTTGGCAGGATATGGAGTGGAAATTGGTCTTAAGTGCATAGAACCAGGCTGACCAATTGATTTGAAAACCCATTCATTCTTGGTGTTCTTGATTTCCATGTACAATTCGGATTTGACAACATAACCAGAGACGTTGTTAATGATGGCACGTAATGGGAATGATTGACCTGTGGATGGATCTGTGCAAACAATACGGATTTCAGCACCAGTGACACGCAATCTCCACAATCTTCTTCCAAATCTCTCCAAGAACGATCCAAAAGCAGCCTCAACTTCCTCTGGAGTAACATTGAAAACATTCGAGAAGTTGATGAAAATGTGGTTCAAATCGGAGTTCGAGGTATCAATGATTTCCAAAGCATCTAAAATATCTGACATCAAACGGTTGGATTCCGCAATCAAGTACTCGCTAATACTAATTTCGTCACGAATGATACCAGTCCTAATGATACCTCGAGTGAAGAATCTCTTGTCCGATGGGGAGTTCTTACCAACAGCTTCATAGACGTGTATGTTTCTGTTGTCGGTAAAAATTGGCTTGATATCAAAGTTATCCAATCTTCCTAATTCCAATTGGAAAGCTAAGGCAGGTTCGATGTGACGAATGACTTCGTTTTCAACATAGTCATTTCCAGTAAAAGTGTAGTACTTAGGATAAGAACCTATCTTCTGAGCAAAAACAAAAGTGACACGACGGATGGCGCTAGCTCTGAAGTCTTCCTTAAATTCCTCAATCACTTCTTGAACCTTGCTTAAAATTTCTTCTTCGTTTTCGTAACCATCCACGTTGGTAACAATGATATTAAAAACGTTGGTAAGTGGATTTTCGGCACTAGCTTTAAAAGTAATTGCATCAGCAGGTTGCAATTTTTCCAAAGCAGCTGAAATCATTTCATCGACTTCATCCAACTGTCTGCATGGAACCAAAATACCAGTTCTAGTAGTGGCTTCAGACTTGGAATCCACAGTGAAAGATAAATCGGATACCGAAGCAGCCCTGTTCATGGTGCTGGGTTGGTCGTTCTTCAAGTGTTGAATAGCATTGTAGTGGGAAGAAGACAAAGTTGGCAATTGGAATTTCCATTCAATGACAGGTAATCTATCGTGGAAGTGGTAGCTAATTGGGCCCAAGGAGTAGGCTCTGTAAGATCTTCTGACATACACTTCGGCGGCAGCAATAGCGACCCATTCGTCAGAGTTGACCAAGAATTGTGACAAAACGTCAAATACAGTATGCTTGGAGTCAACCACTTCTTGAATGATATCCAACTTTGGAGATCTATGCTTGGCATAGATCTCACCGTACGATGTTTCTAAAACGGCTGATCTCAAAATGTGCTCTAATTGGTCTGATCTTTCTTGGATAGATGGCAAAGAGCATTGAATCAAAATTTCTCTGGCCTTCAAAGCAACTTTAGCAGTTCCTCTGGTGTCTAATTCAACAATGCCCTTCAAAGCGTGTCTAATTGAAACAGCAGCACTGGAAGATGCTTGCAAAACAGGTTGATATTCTTCCAAAATTGCCAACATCAAATTGTTCTTGGCACTAACTCGAGAATGTGACAAGCATGTTTCAATTACCTTGTTCAAATCAGTCTTATTTTCGTCTCTAAGTTTCAAAATAACGTCATCCTCTCTGACATTCTCACCAGAAAACAACTTTTCAACTTCAGTGTATTGCTTAATCAAAGAAGCAAAGAAGTTATATTCATGTTCAAGAGACCCATTTGAATAACGCTCGGCTATGCTAACCAAAGGAGAGACAACGGCAGCCAATATACCATCTGTTTCGTCCTTCAAGCTCTTTTGAATTAATTTGAGAAGTTGCTTGGCTGGGAATTCAGCGTTTCTGGTTTGAGATCTCTCAATTAAAGTTGTTAAAGCCTCATCTAATTTAGCTGGAATTCTTGAGTGCAAAGCCGAAGCTTGCTGTCTCCATTCAGAGAATGGTAAGTCTCTCTGCTTGAGAACAGAAATCAAATTCTTCAAAGTAGTGTTCATGATCACTTGGTTATCGTAACCAGCCAAAATATTGTTCAAAACCGTAGAATACAGTTCAAATTTGTGAACACATTTGGTACCTTGAACAATTGGGGCACCCAAATCTGGTAACGTACCTTCGAATGGTTGAGCATGCTTGACTTTAGATGGATCATCTAAAGCAAGGATAGCCAAAATATCACCAGAGTTTACAGTAGAACCCGGTTGTTTGATCAATTGAACCACACCATTTTCTTGAGCAATCAATGGCATGCACATCTTCATAACTTCGACTTCAGCGTAAGCTTGGCCAGCGACAACGTGTTCACCACTTTCGACAAAAAACTTGACCAATTTACCAGGAGAAGGGGTTCTCAATTGGGTAGGGTCATTTTCAACTTCCAATAAACAAGTCTTACCATCAACAGATAATCTGGTAGCTGAAGCTTCTTCTTTCCAGTAAACAGAGTGGGACTTTCCTCCAATAGCACATAATAAGCCACCATCAGACAATGAACGAGCACCAACGACACATCTAGTACCGTTCAAAAATAAGGTATAAGTATCAGAAGCCGATTTGGTAGCAGTGAACTTGTAACGTTGACCTTCATAGATAAATTCAACAGGGAAAATAGTTCTTAACAAGTTCTTATTTGGAACCTGACCTTTTTCTAATGATTGAATGTAACTTTTCTTGTCCTCTTCAGCCTGAATATGAGCCTTAGTGGCAGCACCACAGACAACGGCAACAATAGGATCTGGTCTTTCAGCGGTCAACTTCTTACTGATCAATTCATCTAACCAACCAGTTGTGATGGTGTTGTCTTCAAAGTCTGGAGTTTCTAATAACTTGATCAAGTATTCAACAGTTGTTCTAAAGTCACCTCTAATGGACAATTCTTTCAAAGCAACAACCATGTGTTTTCTCGAAGCTTGACGATTTTCACCAAAAGCAAAAATATGACCAAATTGGGAGTCAGAGAACGAGTGAATGGAGGATTGATTACCAACAGAGAAGTAACCCCAAACATTGGATGACGATCTGAAGTTCAATTCGTGAAGAGAACCACCGGATGGCTTGAAACCTTCACCAGGATCTTCTGAGGTAATACGACAAGCAGTGGTATGACCCTTTGGAACTGGTCTTCTTTGGCTGACCAAAGAGCTTTCGGTTTTGAATTCAAAATCAATCTCGGTGGAAGTGTGAGGGTCGACACCGTACAACGTTCTGATGTCTCTAATTCTGTGCATGGGAATACCCATAGCAATCTGTAATTGAGCGGCGGGTAAATTAACCCCTGTAACCATTTCAGTGGTTGGATGTTCAACTTGTAATCTTGGGTTCAATTCCAAAAAGTAAAATTTGTCCTCAGCGTAAGAATACAAGTATTCAACGGTACCAGCAGAAACATAACCAACCAATTTACCCAATCTGACTGCAGCTTGTTCCATGTTATGGAAGGTATCCTTCTTAGCAATGGTCACTGGGGCTTCTTCGATAATCTTTTGATGTCTTCTTTGAACCGAACAATCTCTACCAAACAAGGAGATGTTAGTACCGTACTGATCTGCCAATAATTGAACCTCCAAATGTCTAGCATCACCAGCCAACTTCATAATAAAAATTGGAGAACCTGGAATTTCAGCAGCGGCTTGATTATAGAGAGCAATGAAGTCAGCTTCGTTCTCGACCTTTCTAATACCTTTACCACCACCACCTTCAGATGCCTTGATCATGACTGGGAATCCAATTTGTTTAGCCTTTTCCAAACCATCTTCAGGAGATGTACAGCAACCCTTTTGGTAGACCCTATCAGAAACGGAAACCAAGTTGGTCTCAGGGTCAACTTCAACTTCGTCAACTCCGGTACCTGACCAAGGAATACAAGGCACATCAGCGTGTTGAGCAACAATTGTAGACGAGATCTTGTCACCCAATGATCTCATTGCGGATCCTGGAGGACCTATGAAGACAATTCTCTTGGGAGAAGCAGCTAATCTTTCAGGTAAGTTTGGGTTTTCTGAGGCGTGTCCCCAACCAGCCCAAACAGCATGAACATTTGTTCTTTCGGCGATTTCGACAATCAAATCAACGTTGGCGTAGTTATTATTGTTGGTTCCACCAGGAACTTCGACGAACTGGTCAGCCATTCTGATGTATTCAGCATTGGCTTCCAAGTCTTCTGGGGTGGCCATCACAGTGAACTGGACAGCTCTTTCGTCACCAAACGTTTCGTAAGCCCATTTTCTAACCGATCTTATTTCCTTCACGGCAGCGATACCGTTGTTGGCAATCAAAACTCTGGAAATGACAGTGTGACCTTGGTGGGACTTGACAAAGTCAGTTATTTTACTTGGCTCGGCGGTGGCTACCGAATTCAAACCTCTGAAATGGGATGCCAACAGGTTGTGCAACTTTGCGTAATCCTGAGGTTCTTCGGACATGTGTTTCGTGAATTTATTAAGGAGTCTATTATACCAGGAATGGTTGTGAATATGACGGAAAGTATTTACAAAGACGAGACGTCGACGGCAATTATAGAATCTGATGTTAGTACGGGACAACAACCCTCTGTGCATACAAGTGGTGGATTAAGTCAACGGAAATTTTTTGGGTTTGTTTTCGAGACGCGCGACATCATTATTGATGGGGAGATTTGATCAAATGCCGACGCTGTCAACATGCAATTGGGAGAAATCAAAGAACGAAATCAGGAGAATTGTGGTTGTTGATGTTGTAGAGTTTGGGTCAAATTGGATATCAAGCTTAAGAATTTTGTATACCCAGGATTGATGATGCTTCTGTATCTTGATTTGGTACTGTTCTCTCTGTATGTTGATTTAAACCATAGCCACTGTATTGATCAAAAAGAGTACATACCTAGCTCCTAGGGATGGAAAACGGAAAAAGAGTGGTTCTAAAATGCTGATCTAACTCGAAATAAATAAAGTCGGTACCAAAAAAAGACCCGTCTTTGCCTGTTATATAAAAGGCTAACACAAACCGGTAACGACTCTGTTGGAAAATTCGCAGCCTACGCCTGACATCACATCCATGCCGCAATAGAGTGGTGCGTCATCTCCCAACATTTGTTGGCCCAAAAAAGTGCGATTCTTATTCTCGTTTGGCCTACGATTATGTAAGTAAATTTTGGGTTGTTGAGGTGTTGGGGGAACGTTTATCAAAACAATGTGTGGGTGGGTGTTGTCTCCATACGGGGAGATTCTGCAGTGAGGCTTTTGTTGGCGTGCTTTCATGAAGAAGTATATACAAATAAGAATTTAAATTTATAGTAACGGTTGAAACTTGGGAAACAACGGCGGTGGTGTAGGTGTCACTTTTCCAGTGGACGTTGTATCTTCAAAGTTACTCAAGAAGTTGAATCCTGTGGTATTATCTATGCGTGTAGGTGGAACAGTTGGTCGGTTGGTAATTGGTGGTGGAAGTATTATCTTTGCTGGTTCTCGTGTCGACGTAATTTCGTGTATAGGAATCGCCTTGGGGCGTTGGGTGAAGATTTCCAACTCAATGGTGTCCTGGCATTTAAAGATGCGCTCCAAATCAAAATCGGTTTGAATAAGTACACTATCCTTAAGGTTGCGAAGTCCCAAGATGGTATCGTTGGCAGATAGTTTAAATGCCAGCCGAGCATTCTCGAGTATTTCTACATATCGAGGCGGGGCCGAGTTCTCCATTGGATATGAGAACTCGAGAACTGTCGATAAGAACCTGAGCTTAACCTGCTTTCTTAGCGGTGGTGACACCGTACGATTGACCTTTGGCGATAATGCCCGGTTTGTAGAAGCATTGGCAAGGGGCTGGGATGATGAAGATGCTGTTTGTTCCTGTAGCTTTATGTCGGACGCTACTGCTGCCAATGAGTTCAATGAGCTCGAGTAGTGTGGATTTTTAGTTTCAGCGATGAACGGGGTCGAATTCTTTGATATTAAAGGGTAATCCTTCAAGATCGAATGATAGAACATCTCACATAACGGGTACATGATGGTCTCGAACCCAAAGTCCTTGACACATCCTCCCATTAAAGTGTAGAGAGTTATAACAGCAATATCATCAGAAACAGAACTAGCATGAGCTGGATCTAACTCCCTAAAGAAGTTAGCTAAGTAGGGCTCGTTGGTGAGCTTATTTCTCAAGTACTCGATTGACATCTCGTTAACATTCTCAAACGACTTCTCAAACACATATCCTATACATGTAGAAATCATCGACCGGCCAAGGAACTGAAGATTATCTGACTTTTTGGATACGCTTTCTGAGCACGATTTCGACCGCTCTATATGGTTGAGGATTAATGCCTTTGCTGTAGAATTGGAATAAGTTGACTGATGTATTTTTAAGTTACCAATTGGTGGAAGCAACGTTTTATATGACGTCAGGGCTAACCCAGAACTGATTCTCGGTTTAATCATGGTGTCTATTGCCGCCTTTGCCTTGTCGTTTAATGAAAAATGCAGATTTCGAGGATAATACAGGTCGTATACATCATCCTGTGAATCGGAATTAATTCTGGCTATTTCCGAAAGAAACTTCTTTTGACTCCCAGTATCACTTAATTCTATCTCCTCTTCTTGACTTTTGGTAGGTTCGAGAGATTCAGGACTTCTCATAGCAGCTACGACTGACTCCTCGTCTCGTTTACTTCTTTTGGTATCCTGGTCAACTTTCTTTGATTTGGATGACCGTTTACGGTTCCGGCGCACACTCTGAACTGCTGCCCGTACCAACTTATCAAAATCAAGTTCAAATGTACTATCATAGCCGAATTCTACTCGTAAGACTTCAGCCACTTGTTTAATTTGAGCTTCTTGCTCGGATGCCTTTCTTGAACTTAGATCCAATGTATCTATTAACTCAAGTCTCCGTGCAGAGAAACGTTTCCAAAGCCGCTCATCAAGAAAATCAAGTTTCATACGTATTGCATGAGTGACTCCAATCCTTTTCTCCTCCTCTGCCATATTTTGGGTGTATAACTTTCAGCTAATTGAGATGACTATGAATCAACACTCTACTAAATTTTGTTTTTGTGAGTCTTTCCCTGTATCTAAGCGGCACGATCCGTAAGGAACAAGTGCCGTTCGGTTACAAATATTGTAAAGCACAAAAAAATTAAGGATATATGTACCAATACGCCTCTTAAAAGACTGGGTAGTATGTGTACCACTATATTGGTCACTTGTAACTCTACGAATTCTAAAAAAAGAATTAATGACTATGAGTCGCTAAGACTCACAATCATTCATACTTCTCTAAGAGATTTTACTGGTTGGAAAGCTCGGTGTCGTGCAAGCTACACTTTTTAGCGAGTTAGAAAAGCTTAACCTGTAATTTTATACTCCCAGTAAATATTATAACCAAAGTTACGTTAATGTTGTAATGTGTAGCTAAAGCCATAACATTAGTCACCATATTTTTCAAGAAATTTGAAGTGAAATGCATCACACCCTATTTCAAGACTGAAAAACTTGCGTGTTTTGGAACTCATAGTATTTTGAAGCAAAATCCTGCACGTATTGTTTTATGACTCATCCCAATTAGGTAATGGAAAAATTAACCGCGCTGTGTTATCGCCCAGATCCCCACTATAAAAAGCACACGAATATCCGTGAAAATTTTTCAATCTTCATTACTAGATTTTATTCTACACTCATACTATTAACTAAAATGTCTAAAGGAAAAGTTTGTTTAGCCTACTCTGGTGGTTTGGACACCTCTGTCATCTTAGCCTGGTTATTGGAACAAGGCTATGAAGTCATTGCTTTCTTGGCAAACATTGGTCAAGAAGAAGACTTTGAAGCTGCTGAAAAGAAGGCCCTTGCCATTGGTGCTACCAAGTTTGTTGTTGCTGATGTCAGAAAGGAATTCGTTGAACAAGTTTGTTTCCCTGCCATTCAAACCAATGCTATCTACGAAAATGTCTACTTATTAGGTACTTCTTTGGCTAGACCAGTCATTGCTCAAGCTCAAATCAAGGTTGCTGAAGAAAACGGTTGTTTTGCTGTTTCTCATGGCTGTACTGGTAAGGGTAACGATCAAGTCAGATTTGAGTTGTCCTTCTACGCATTGAAGCCAGACGTTGTTGTCATTGCACCATGGAGAGACCCCGAGTTCTTTAACAGATTTGCTGGTAGAAACGATTTGTTGGAGTACGCTGCATCTAAGAACATTCCTGTTTCTCAAACCAAGGCCAAGCCATGGTCCACTGACGAAAACATGGCTCACATCTCTTTTGAAGCAGGTATCTTAGAAAACCCAGACACTACTCCTCCAAAGGATATGTGGAAGTTGACTGTGGATCCAACTGATGCTCCAGACACTCCAGAACCTTTTACTGTTGTATTTGAAAAGGGTTTACCAGTTAAATTGATCTTGGATGGTGGTAAAAAGACTGTAACTGACCCAGTCGAATTATTCATTGAAGCCAATGCCTTAGCCAGAAGAAATGGTGTTGGTAGAATTGATATTGTGGAAAATAGATTCATTGGTATCAAGTCCAGAGGATGTTACGAAACTCCAGGTTTGACTATCTTGAGAAACACCCACATTGATATCGAAGGTTTAACCTTGGATCGTGAAGTCCGTGCCATTAGAGACCAATTTGTCACTCCATCATACGCCAAGTTGTTGTACAATGGTATGTACTTTACTCCAGAATGTGAGTACGTCAGATCAATGATTGCTCCATCTCAAAAGACTGTCAATGGTGTGGTCAGAGCTGCTGCTTACAAGGGCAATGTCATCATTTTGGGTAGATCTTCTGATACTGAAAAGTTGTACGACGAAACTGAATCTTCTATGGACGAATTGACCGGATTCTCTCCAGAAGACACCTCTGGTTTCATTGCTATCCAAGCTATTAGAATTAAGAAGTACGGTGAGGCTGCCAGAGAAAAGGGTACCTTGACCTTGTAAATTTAACGGGATTAAATTAATAATGTACATATAAAAAATTATTAAATAAACGATCATATAAGAGCAGTTTCTTCATTTCCTTCCTCCTCTTCTTCAAAAATTGTCTCATCAAAATCATACTTTTCACCAACTAAACCTTTGATCGAAATAATACTCTGGTCAAGCCTTTCATAAATAATGTGAGCCAATAGTAAACATACAGTAGAATGTTGGCCATCGTTACTAAAAAGTCTTCTGAAATCAAGATTTTGCATCAAAGAATGATGGAAATCGGCACTGATTTGATCCACACTTTCTTCACTTGCATCATCATCTTGATCCTTCTCACTGTAGAAACGCTCACTAAGTGAGATCTTGTTAATGCCCCATTGTTCTTGAAGTAATTCCAAATGTCTCACTGAAATATTTCCTTCTGTAATCTTCGGAAGTTCTCTCTTTGTACGTAAAGAGTCAGCACCCATATAAATGACAGAAAACAAATCGGTATTAAGTTTCGAGTCCGTCCAACCCATTCTTCTAAGCATGACTGGTATCCAAGTTTCTGGATCCTCCACATTGTTGAAAATAGAAAATAATAAATAATAAAGCTGTGTGATATCTGCAACCAACCCCTTTAAACGGATATACTTCTCTCTTGGCCAAGCACCATAGAGTGGAATTTCAAATTCTAATGAGACCATGAGTGCCTGGATGCTGGAAATCTTGCCAAATACGTATCTGAATTTTTCTGCAATAATATCTCCAGTATCAGCAATATGGTAATCAGGTTCGTCCATCCGGTGCAATCCAAATTTGGAAACATAGCAGTGTAATGTTCCAACCTCAGATAAAACAGTGGATAAAATCTCTCTGATCGCACTCTTGGATGATTTTGGTTCTGGAATAAGACATGCAAAGAAACCGACACAGAGGCCGACAATGACACTGATAAAACGTGTATAGGCAACTCTAAATCCACCTCCAATATTTGCAAGATGGTTATACTTGACATCAACCCAACTGGTTCCTAAAACTAAAGCAGTAGTAACAGCGTAAAGAATTGAAGGAACCATAGTTAAATGAACTGAGAAGTGTCTGTAGTAGGTAAGGTAGAAATACAATACTGCTGTAACCACTGAGTATCCATAGTAGTTACCGTGGCCACTTCCAGTAGAAATATACCATCCAACCATTCCCAATAAACAACCAAAGAAGGTATAAAAGAACTTGGCAAAAAAGGTATAGATAGTCAATCCAGTATATTCGGAGGTCGAGACAGCACACATAATGACCAACCAAACAAGTCTATTGTTGTAATACCATTCAGCGGTTGTACGAACAAAGTATGGTGTAGCACATATACAAACCAATCCACCTGAACGCATCCAAAACCAGAGCTGCTCATTCATTAACAAAGCGTACACTTTGTACAAATAAATACCAACAAGTTGGTATACCTTTGTTGGTGGGGCTGAGTCTGCATTTCTTTTCAGGATAGTTGACTTCAAAAATTCAGGAACTGTGTTCTTTGTATCATGCAGCTTTTCTCTCTTCGATCTAGTTAGGTAAGTAATGGTTTGAGGATGTGGTCTATTCTCATCAATAGAAAGAAACAAATCCATTATTGCAAGAATGTGTTGCGCATGGCTCTTTGCAAGATGCAAAAATAGTGACATTTGACTAACAAGACACAATAATACATCTTCGTTTTTTGCAGCCAATCTAACATCTTCTTCCAAGAAATCTGGTTGAGTGAACTTCTCAATTTCGCTAACAAGGAGATCCCTGGACTCCTTAAGCACTTGGTGGCATTTGGCTTGATTCTCACTATGCTTAGCTCTTGCACCTGGAAGTAAAGAATATACTCTATATTCATTGGCAGCAGCAAGCCATTGTACTATCGCCAGAAAGCCTGTATTAGTGGCTTCTGCAATCGAAATACAATGAACTGAAATAAAATCCGCGATTCTGTCTAAATCATTAGTGGTGACTCTGTTGATAGAGTCATGGTTAAGTCTATTCTTGAGCAAACCAATACGTTTCTTATTTTCATACTCTCCAACTTTCAAGTACGAATCCTGGATAGCAGTAAGAAGCTTGTGGTTGGTGGTCTTTTCCGTTGTAGAAACAATGGTTGATTTACGCGTGAGCTTGTTGAAGCTATTGGAAGACCAGTACTTCCTTTCCAAAAACAAGTCATAAAAGTATTCATATCCTGCTGAAATACTAAGTAAGTTTTTAAGTAAGGACCGGAAGTTTAGAATATCGCCTGTATCAAATCGACCGTAAGAGATTTCTTGGTCAATCGTAGGGGCAACCATTAGTTCAAGAGGCAGAATTTTTGCTCTTATGGCGGCGATATCCTTAGCATATTGCTGGTAATTAGTAAAGTTTTCTTTGGAAGGTCGGATTGTCTTTAAGAACAGAATATTCTTCTTGTTGGTGGCTTGAAGGGCCATCAAAATTTTAGTTGAACCTCCGAGATAGTTAAAACTTGAAGTTGTAGGAAAGATGATTATTGAGACCACCATTCTCATGGCAAATGCAAGACCCATAGGTTTTACAACGACAAGACCGATTGCAGTCGGGTCAAAAATTGGGAAAAAGGCACCATAACAGACGTTGATAATCAATGTAATTCTGGCAACGATGAAATCCATTTTTGTAATGAATTCATGGTGTTCCAAAAGACCAAACAGGACCATTCCTGCAATCAATGTCAACATACTGATAGCCGATGTTTTCGTCTTCAAGTATCTTCCCTTAAAAATCTCATTAATCATACAAGTGGAGATGTTTTCCACTGAACAGACACCTTCTGCAATAAGAGATGCCGCAACTTCCTGAGATGTGACAAATCCGTGGAGTCTGTTGTTGATTTTCATCATAATGATGCCGAAAATCCAGGCAACTAAGCACCATACAAAGCAAAAGAAACTGCTCTTCACATTTCCTGCCACAGACCCTCCGCCAGAAACACAGATAAATCCGATAATCTGGAGTAAATAGGCCGCATTTCCTATCCAGTGACTTGACCTGGGTACTACGCAAATAATGACACTGACCCAAACCTGGCAAAATGTCCGGAATACCACCTTGAATGAGGCATAGTCGATATGGTCTATCACGTATCCCGGTCTTATTGTCGTTATGACCTTGTGCAAGAATGACGGTTTCGGTTTGGGTGTTTCCGCGATAGGACTTTCCTGGGCTTGATCTGGCAGATAGACATTGGCAGGACCCTTATCTGGAAGTGGCTCTTGTGTTTCGGAGTAGTGGTGTGCGGCTTGCTCGCCCTCGTATGCAAATGGATGAACTTCCGAGTCCAAACTTTCAGTGTCCAACGAACTTCGTAATGACATGCTATGCAATGTAGAGTTATTCTATTGGCAAAAATTTTTACTGGTGTGTCATTTAATAAGTTACGAAGCACTAACAAAAAAATGCAACCTCGAAGAAAGGTTGTTCCACCCAGTTGAAAACTTAAGCCTCTATGAGCAACCTAAACAGTGACCACTCACCAAAAAGAAAAAATGAGAAACTAATATTTTACAAATTATTTACATCTTTTTGTCTTCTGTCTTGACAGAAGCGTTGGAGCTTGACTCCAGTAGTGACTGGACAGTCAGGTGAATCTGTGATACCCAGCGCTTCATGTTGGCAAAATGTGCAGCAATGTCACGACCAACACTGCCCGGAATACTTCTTTTGGCAGTGGAGTTAGTTTTACTGAGCTCGTGATGGGCTTCGAGGTGTGCGAGAAGCTCAATGGCCGTTTCTTCCGCCGCAAGAGGACCTCCAACATCGTCAATGTACTCATCTGGGCGATCCATGTAGTAGAGTGCAGTAAACCATAAAACTTTATTGAACATGGGAAAACGGAACCGACCAGGAACCTTGGTCTCTCTCTCTATGCTGTTGATCCGGAGCTGAGTCTTCATATCGAGCATGGTAAGAAAGTTGCCTCCTATGACAATGGAGTCGCTCGGAGTATATACAGCATGTATCCATCCACTGGGAATAATAAAGAGGTCACCGGCTGCTAGATTTACCTTGAATCCACCAGTAGGCCGTACTTGTTTCCCTCGAACGATCTTGGAGTATTCGGCGAACCAGGTGAAGTTCTGATCAGGTTCCAAGCACCACGACGTGTAGAGATCCAAGTTTGACTCTGTTGGGGGGTACATAAGAAAGCTCTTGGACCCTGTACATATGGTGTAGTAGACCGATGTGCCTCCAAAATCGATGTGGAAATCAGTGAACGATCCAGCCACCGACATCAAGCAGTACTTGGTGACCTGTGATCGTTTCTGGGGATCCTTGGGGTCCCATACCTTGTCGACCAAGTCCATATCGCGTACGAGTTGCGGCCGGTGGAACTCGCGCCCCAAGCCGTTGACTTGGGATATTTCGAGCGAGATTACGTTGCGTATCCTGTCACGGCTGAGCTGGTCGATGTGAAAATAGTCTCTCCACTGCCGCATGTTCCACCCAGGTGTTACACTCTGCTGCGATAGCACGTCCATGACTTCTACCGGTGTATCTTCACCGACCTTTTCGGCTATATAGTCAATGGTAATCTCGTGTTTGGGGCGAGGCAATTTCATTCCTACGGTGGTGAGATTTGCCAGGGGTACTAATATTGGCTGGTGTAGCCGTGAGGCCATGGCTAGCTTGGTATCCAAGGTATCGCTAACCATAACCTGGGGTTCTGTGGGGTAATTTTTGAATAGAGCAACGTGAGGGTGGTTGGCCTTGTCGACCGCAAACGCACTTCCTTCGTTCAATGCCACGTAGTCAATCAGGACTTTTGTCCGCTTGGACTTGCGCTTATAAACCAGGGGTCCATGTTGGTGGCTACATGTTTCGCAGTGGTAGGAATTCAAGGTGTTGATTACTGCAGGTGTCATGCGGAGACACACAGTATGGAACCACTGCGAGCATATATCACACTGAATCCACGACGTCTTTTTCTCATCGTGCTTGGCACACACCGGACACGTTTCAATGGACGGCATTATTTGGGAAGCCAATGAGGTAACAATGTACGATAAGATAGTTTTGTAGCAGAAAATTAAATGCGACATCACCCAACTACGATCGGTCGCGAGCGGATCTGGCAACATAAGATTCTTATCATCACACACACACAAACTACCAGCATGTTCCGGTTGCATAGTACCAAACGCTTGAAGATACCGCGTTGTTTTAGTAGTGCTTACCATACCAGTCAGGACCAGGTTAAGTTCCTCAAGGAATACAAGATCAGAACTCTCTTGGAACGGCCTATCTACTACTATGCCCAGCTTCCACTTCCCAAGTTCTCGATGCAGCGGCTCTACAGTCAGCTGGAAAGCCTATCCAAGGAGTTTATCCTTGAGAATGCTCGAGACACTATCGAACATCTTTTGGTGTATAATGCCCGCAGACTTAAAGAGTTTCGCAACTTGCCGTACTTGGTGGTGCTCAACCCACTGATATCTGAGTCTTACAGCACCTACCTTCAGACTATGTCGCTGTTGATCACGGCATCTCTCGAACCTCCCAAATCTGTTGAGGAAAATATCGCATTTACCCAGAAATACTTGAACGAATTCATCGATGTTCATGCCGATACGTTACCGAGTCTTTCCAAGGGGTTTAACGAAGTGATCCACCTACTTACCGTACGGCAAATCAAGGATTTCTTGGACGCTCACTTGAAGGAACGTATTAGCATGCGTTTGATAGCTCATCAACATATCCAGCTTACCAAAGCTTTGGGTGATGGTTCCAGTCTTGTCCCTGGTGGCAAGTTCAACGGAGTCATCAAGGAGCTTGATATCCCCGACGTCATTCGTAAAAATGCTGAGTTGGTTAATGATATCTGTTTGATGAAGTATGACCAGTCAGTGCCCATAATAATCGATACCAATATGCATCCAACTTACTGGAACAAACTGCTGGCTTCCGGTGATCTCGCTAACGAGCAAAAGTTACTGAGTTTTCCTTATATTGAGTACCATTTAGACTACATTCTTACCGAAGTGTTCAAGAACTCGTTCCGCTCCCATATCGAAAACGGTGTCCCTGACCCCGTCCAAGTAACGGTTTCGACATCAGACTCGCCGCCATTCCTCGAGCTCCGGATCAGAGACAAGGGTAAGGGTATTCCGCAAAAAACACTCAACCATATCTTTGATTATTCCTTCAGTACTTATGAGTCCAACGAAGGCGAAAGTTACAAAACGTTGAACGTGCCTCCAGGAGTCGGAGGTAACGTGGTGGCAGGAATGGGTTACGGATTGCCGTTGCTGAAAAACTACATTGAAATCTTTAATGAGGCCACGGATTTTATGCCCAAAAGCAATGGTCTGTTGACTATTCAAACCTACTACGGCTGGGGCACCGACGTTTACCTCAAAACAGTAGGCACCTAAAATACACCTTGAGTTCATACAAAATAAAAAAAAACTAAAAAAGACGCATTTCTCACCCCAGATGTATATCACGCGCGCCCTAAAAATAATTCACCACCCCAGCAATATAAACGGCGGTCATCCACCACCGTTACCACCGTTCCAACCACGATCCCTCTTTTGACCACTATCGTTCACTGCTTTCTTTACTGTTGTTCCAGAAATGGACATTAACAACTTACTTATCAATAGTGACTCGGATGCATGTAACGAGAACCTTTCCATCTACATCAAATACGTTATCGAAACGATTTACACTGAGTCCAACGAAGACAATATTTACGAAGAAGCCTCACTCAATGCCCTCAAGTTAATTACACTGAATCTATTTCTTAAGAACTACCACTTTTGCATTGGAAAGATCCTCGCGTTTCTCTCCACTTTTGCTTCCTTGACAGAATCTCAAGCCAATGACGATCCCGATTCCCAAACAGATCAGATAAAGGAATTTCTCTGTATCGTTCTCCTATTGTTACTAAAACTAAAGAACTCCTCACAGGATGATCCCCTTTGTTCTCAATCATTGGATATAGTTACACTCCCTCAGTTGTATCTGTCTTTACAGTACTTTGAATTTGTTTCGGTAATTGTCCATTTTATCAAGGCTCATACTGTCGCTATTAATGAAGGAAGGTCATCGTTTGTGCTCTTGAAATTTTCCAGTGATATCTTCTTTGAATATTTGTACCACACAGAATTGTTGAATGAAGATGAATTTGATGCCCTCACCAACAAATCATCATTAATCCCAACCTTGATCAAGTACTTACTCTCAAACGAAAACTTCAACACCTACGAATTAGACGGCGACGAATTCGAAGATGAAGGGAAACTTATTGCTTATGAGGAATTCAAGCTCTTACTCCTTATCCACGAACAATATTTAATGAAATCATACTCTTGTGAGTTGAAAAACACTGTGTTTGACGGAATGATGAATGACGAGAATGGAACAAATAACTCCAATATCACGGGCTTTATCAATCTCCTTGTATTTCACATCAATAGAGAAGAATCCCAAATTCTCAAGATTCTTATTCTCAAATTCCTTTACTTGGTATTCACTTCTTCTTCTACAGCAACTTTGGTCTACTTAAACGACTTGAAAATATTGGTTGATATCTTTATAAGAGAATTGAACAATTTGGACTCGTCGGAAAAAGACAAAAGAATCTTAATTATCACCTACCTCAAGGTCATGTACCCGTTGTTACGTTTTTCCCAATTGAAAGACTCTGGTGAAGGTTACAAGCAGGGAGAAATTATAGATTTGTTAAGTAACTTGATCCTTAATTCAACTAAATCGGGACCCCCTGAAAACGACATGGATACTATTTCGAAGTTAGCTGGTCGTTGTATGACTGTGTCCTGGTTGAAGAAGAAGAATTCCACCCCTCCTAAAGAAGATACTAAAAATGCAGTGCTAGATGATAAGATGGATTTGTCTTCAGATTCTATTGACATTGGAATGGTTAGAGTTGCGTCAGTACGGTCGTCAACGAGAAATGATTTCTATATGCATACGACGACTCATAATACAACTCGGCGCAATGATGATAACAATGTTAATGACAACTTGAACCAGTTTAAGGAAAATAATAACAATATATTCCTTCAGAATACCACGAGGGACAAAAGAGTCACGCAAATCCTTAACTTGCCTAATGAATATCTACATCATAAACCTTTACCGGGATTACCTATTCCGCCCAAATCATCACCAGAATTTTACAAACAAGATTCATCATCTGCTTCGTCGTTAGTTTCGACTGCACTGTCATCGCTGTTGTTACGTAAAGCATTAAGAAAGAAGGCTCCTCCACCCCCACCCCCCACACCTCCTGTTCGTCCTCTCAATCGTCGCAGTAATAGTGCTAGTCCATTAACAACCCCGTCTGAAACACCTTTATCAAGACTATCACCTCCTCTACCTCCAAATCATCGCAGCAAAAGTACCACCCCTCTTACTACTCCATTGTCGACACCTCCACAGAAGCATTCGCCACCTACAACACCAGCTCGCTGTAGTAACAGCACTAATCCGTCAACCACACCACTATCTAGCCCTCCACAAACGTACTCCCCAGCTGCACTCCCTCCAAATAATAGTAGTGCGGGTTTTAGCCCTAACACTACACCATCACAAAGGGTATCACCCCCTCCTCCTCCCCCTCCAAGACGCCGACATCGATAAGTTATTTATTAAATTACATGGTAATATCCTCCTTGAAGCTTAAAACGTCATCAAATCTTAAGCCATTAATCTCAGAACGAGTGTATAAATGCAAATCTTGTTCTATAGTATCTTTGTTTTCCTCGTCATAAATGTCACTGGTTGCAACTAACACCAAACCCCTCGATCTAATTAGTGGTACAAGTTTAGGAACTAGATCTAACAAATGGATAGATGTTATCAATCCAATGAGATTGTTGTTTATTGTGAAGTTCACTGCTTCCTTGATGGATCTAATAGTGATTTCTTGGTGATTGCATATTACTTCCTCGTGTACGGTGGCCCTTCTTTCATCCTTGAATATTTTCGTATTTTCGACTAATATGCCATTGGTTGTTCTAGACTCAAATATCTTCTTTTGGCTGTTGTATGTAATACCATTCATAATCAAAAACACTGGGAAATTAGGTTGCTTCCAATTCAAGATCTTACAGATTAATGAGTTGGATGAAAGAAAAATAATAGATCTTCCTGGTCCATAATTTCCATTCTTCTTGGAAGAGCGAACATGATTAAACACATCATTTAATGTAAAATCAATGAAGTTGTTCAAATTCAGCTGAATATTTCCAATAAATGGTAATTTTTCCAATTCATATAATGATGGGAACACTAATTCCAAGGTTAAGTTGATCTCAACATTTAAAACTTCCAATAGAATGTCTAAGGGCAAGTAAATAATTCTTAATAACTTTTTAATGGAACTAATATCTTTGATTGTCATTTTGGAAAGATCGTGAATCACTTTACTGTAGTCAAATAAATTGTTAGTAATCGAGCTCAATTGTTCAAGTGATAAATTTGGGAGATACAAGTCGATGTTTTCTGTGATTGCAATCGACCAATGTGGACAAACGACTGGTGTCCCATCATTCAAAAGACAAATCTTGATGCGAAGATATTCTCCCGATAACGAAGTTGCTGTAACCACAGATGATGGGGCAATACTAGAAACGAGATCGTTCGTAGACGTGATGGAATTATTGAGGATGTTGCTAGACACGATAGTGTCCTTACCATTCAAACTACCACCAATAGTACTGTTAATGCTTGACGGAGACAAAAAGTTATTAGGCGATAATCCACTGCCTCCACCATTCAGTTTTATAGCCTGCCTATTTTTCACAAAGCTCGTTGAGGATTTCCAGTAAGTGTCAAACTTTGAGGTTTCTAATAATGTACCTGAAAATGGGAAAATCACTTGGTAGTTGAACTTAAGCTCTCCTATATTTCTTAATCTAAGATCAAACAAAGGAAGTTGAATCGAATAGATCTCGGGAGATGACGTATCAATCTGAGAAAATGATAATGCGGTCGTTTTCGCAATAAGTCTTGTACCAAATTTAGGAAATAATTCAAAGTCGATTCTAAAATCATTGAGAGAGTCCATATCGGTTTGGAAGACACAGTGATTGTGAGACTTTGTCTCGTCACCAATCGGTAAGAGAATATTTCTCGGAACAATGTCAGAGATATTTGAGGTTAAGGTGATTCTTCCTGGTTTTAAGTCGGCTGTTGAGTTGAACAAATTAATGAATTCAGCATCTGTGGGGAATACCAAGTCAACCATCACTTTCTGCTCCAAGAAGTTATGTCCATATCTTCTTAAGGGCAATATTGGAGGCGGTAATTGTAAATCAGGTATGCTGTCGACATTATTCTTCTCGATACTACCACTGTCTTCTGAATCGACATCATTATCGATTAGAATCGACATATTCTCGCCTCCGCTATTTTGGATGTTAGGTACAGTTTCATTGGATGATTTACTGTTTTTTGTAGACGTTGCCAGGGAACAGCCGTTATTATCTGTGGTATCCTCATCTTTCATAGACAAAAGTGTGTTCTGATAGGTAAGTAATTCGTTTAAAACGTCAATATGACCTTCCACTACACAATAATACAATACATTGTATCCATCTTCATCCACAATATTCAATTTGGCACCGAACTTGACCAATTCTTGTGTAGTTTTGACGTGACCCTCCAGAGATGCATAGAAAATTGGGGTCCACTTGTTTAAACTGTCCAACTTATTGATTTCAGCACCATATTCAATTAAGAGTTTAATCAACTTATAGTGGCCAGATCTTGAAATCACATGTAATGGAAGCAACCCTTCAACATCTTGTTGGTTAATTAACGAGCTATTCTGTGGTCTATTGGATAACAAATATTCGAGTGTTTTATAATCTCCAAATTTGCATGCATAATTGATGGGTAAATATTGTAACCTGCTCTCGTCAGATTCAGGAAAGCAATTACTTCCAAATTGTATCAACTTTTGAATAATGTTCAAGTTGTTATGTTTGATAGCCAACAACAATGGTGACATAGAATCGTTGTCGAGGTCATCGATATGCTCAGTTGGGTAATGAGGTAACAATATGTCCAATAAGTCCAACCGATTGTTTTGCGAAGCATTGTGCAAGCATGTTCTTCCGTTAAAGTCCTTGCACACAAGAAGATCCCTTGTTGCCTGAGGTGAAAGGTTCCGCATAATATATTCCAAAATGAAAGTTCTTGAATGGTTAATGGAATCAGTTGAATTCACCACTTTCACACCATTGTTTATCACAATATGTTGGCTGCTTTCATGAGTTGAAGCTGGAGGAATGGAACAGCATTCGTGAAGAATATTTTTGTTATTGTTGAAATCGTCACTGATAAAAGCAAAATCAACATCGTAGTTGATCAAGTCCAAGAAAGATTCCAAAAATCCATCTGATATCTTTAAATTAGTCATGGAAAGGACGAATATTTTAGATAACTTGTATCTAGCAGCACTGTTAAGTGGGACAAGGTCCACCTTGGTAGGTGTGCCAGACAAGCTAGTGGCATCCAAATTCTTGGAAGACAATTGGACTTTTTGTACCCAAATTGCAAGGAGAGATAAGTCAGGGTCTTTGATTGTGGCAACGTTAACAAAACTAGAATATAATTCGTCGATTTCAGAATTATCCACATTTGTGATGGAATTGTTGCGGGAGGGCTTGAAAGAATCTGGCTCTGAAGACGTGGCTGTCGCTGGTGAGATTATAGGTCCTGGGTTTGATAAAATGGGGCCAGTGTAGTTGCTTAGACACGAATAGTCACCATCCATAATAGATTCTAGATCAAATAATGATTGAGTGACCAAGTCACTTAATTCATTGATTTCATTCTTATGAAAAACAGGTTGGACACTAACAGCTGTACTGATGAATAACTCTTTAGTATGGGATTTGGACCGTTTATCCCACTTTTTCACTACTTTGGAGAACCCCGTTTCATTCAATTCGATAAATTGTTGTAAACGAATGAGATCCTGGTGAATCTTTTTGAAGTTTTGATACAAGTTCAAGTAAGAAATGGAATTACGGAAGTTTGCAGCTGAGCTTGAGTTTGAGCGTTGTAGAATATTGTTGGATTTTGTGAAGAGTTCTGTCTTTTTCATCATGAGTAAGTCCAAGTTGATGGCCAAGTTGGCCTGTTTTTCCAAGTAGAAGGAATTAACTTTGTCAAGCTCTCTCTCCACTCTGAAAAAGAACAGGGCCTTGTTTTCCTTTAGTGTCTGCTGTATCTCAACCTGTGTCAATTCACCATTGGCAGATTTGGTAGATGCTGGGATGGCTAAGTGTTTGATGAGCTTCTTAAGTGCCTTGTAGTCGATAAAATGGCCCGAATACTCTGAAAGCTCTAGCTGACGCGAGGCAAGATACTTTCCAAACTTCATTGGTAAAGCTCAAAAGGTCCGAAATGTGTACTTGATTCTCTCGACTCGATTGATTCGGCTGCAATCAATAATCTAAAATGGCTTGTCCCACACGTGTTTGAGCTGCACACGCGCTGCAATACCTGAGCCCCACCCCCACTTCGGGGCCAATTCTTCGCTACGGACTGGACAGGCCCCTTCCCCACGGCTGTGCAGTCATTATACTTCGTTATTGTTGTAGTCAGGTGAGCTTTTATTTCAAGCACACACTGACCAAATTAAAAGCTGTTTGATTTATACAACGAGTATTAAGAGTCAGCTTATTTAATAATAGCTATACAGGAGAAAATGCAGTGATTACTTCTTAGCAGCGGCAACAGCTTCATCAAAGTGTTCCTTGAACTTGTCAGCGTTTTCCTTGTTACCGAATCTGATAGCCAAAGTTTGGGCTTCTGGTTCACCTTCAGAAATATCAGCAGTGACAGTGTAGACCCATGATCTGTCAGAACCAATATTTGGCTTCAATTCGTAGTCGCCGGAAATCAAGTGGTTGGCACAGATCTTCAATGTCTTGTCTCTTCTCATCAATACTCTGGTCTTACTGGTTTCCTTGTGCTTTAAGAACTTGACATCACCAGTTCCTCTTTCCTTCCATTCCTTGGTATCACCATGGAATCTGAACAACTTGGCACGAACCTTATATAAAACTTCCTCTTCTTCTTCATTGGTCTTGACTTCAACCTTTTCCAAGTTGACTAATGGCTCGAAGTGCACATCGGCTTCTTCTTCAACTGCCTTTTCGTCATCGTCCTTGGTGGCACTAGACTCTTCAGTCTTCTTTTCCACTTCATCTTCCTTCTTCTCCTTCTTGGCGCCAAACATGGCAAAGACGTTGGAGGTTGGCACAGCTGCTTCTTCCTTCTTGGTTTCTTCGGCAGACATGATTTCTATTGTGGGATCGAAATTGTTGATTTTACAAGAATTTTTCTATTTCGTGTTGTGGTTGCGTTGTTGATTTCCTATTCTGGTAATATGTTTCTCTATTTACAATCGTCTATTATTTTGTCTTCGTTCAAGGTTGTTTTTTTTGCCCACTTCATGTGCCCTTACTTGGATCTTGTCAACACCGAGTTGGTCAAGAATTCCAAGGCGCTTCTAGCGTCTGACTCGGGAAGTACCCGCAAGTTCTCCAATGCCTTGTGGCAATATTCCTCTGCCATTTGACGAGTTTTTTCGAGTCCCTGGTACTTTTCAACTGCGCGACGAGCAATCTCAACGTCGCCTGGCTCGCTAAATTTACGACCGATTAGCTCGCCCAATTCAGGCTGCTCTCTCCAGGCAAAGAGAATGGGTGCTGTAGCCAATCCTAACTTAAGATCGGCCTGCGACGGTTTGCCAATCGCTTCGTTAGAAGACGTGTAGTCCAACATGTCGTCGACTATTTGGAAACACAATCCCAAGTTACGACCAAACTCGTAGGAGTTGGTGATGATAGCATCGTTCGAGCCACTAAGAACGGCAGCAGCTCGTGAGCTTTTGGACATCAACGAGGCGGTCTTCAAGTATGTCTTGTGAAGGTAATATTCAAATGCAGCATTAACATTGGTAGCATGGTCTACTTCTTGGGGTTTTGATACCGAGTATTCGTGTTGCTTGGTGGGAACCTTTCCAGTTGGCTTGGGAATAGTCTTAAGATCACCGTCATTGACAATAGACTCGGAGTTGTTGATAACGGTGTTTTTCAATTGCATAAATTCCCCTTCAACCAAGTTGGCAATGGTGGTCGACAATAACTCGATGACTTCTGGGTTCCTCAAACGTGCAATGGCAACTGAGGCTCTTCCTAAAAGGAAATCACCTGCTAAAACTGCCATCTTGTTGGTGAATGCAATGTTACCACTGGGTCTTCCCCTTCTAGAGTCCGACAAGTCAATGACATCATCGTGAAGCAAGGACGCAGTGTGGATCATTTCAACGATCTCGGCCAACCGACGCTGTTTGGGCAAAATGCCATTGACAGCATCAAATTGGGGGAGCTTATCCATGGGTTTTGATAATGGATCAAGAATGACCTTCGGGTTTATTCCATGTAAAATCGCCAATGGCGAGATTGAGTCGTCAACAGAATATCCAGCAACTGAAGTCGTTGATGGAGTGCCTTGAAATCTGGGCTGTTCTGTCACGTCTTGTGTATCAATCTTTAGTCTATCTCTCTGTTCCAACGGAATGTACAGTAATGACTTGCTCAATAACAATACAATTAACGGTCTGACATTCTTGCCTTCGGCCTCAAAGTAGTATGACGATACCCTGTTGAGCGTTGGGTGGCCTGAACCAATTAAGCTGGCAATCGACTTGGCCAAACTCAGCATCTCATGGCTAACGATCGAAAATGGGTCGCTGAACACTTTGTCTGATGCTGGCTGAACCAATTTTTCAGCAGTTTCTACGGCCGTCTTAAAAGTGCTTGGGGCCTTCCCAGAAACACTTGTTATGGCCCGTGAAAGAGGCCGTCCTCCAACGGCAGATACTCTCCTTGTCCACTGTAACATGCTCTTGTCGTGTGAAAGTGGTTACAATTCATTTTTCAATGGTAAGGTTTTTTGTTGCTTGGGAAGAGACACGACCCCTGCCATCCCTCCTCTATATACTTCTATTGTTGGAAAACTGACTACTTATCTCCTTTGACATCTTGGTGAAAAATACTGGAGGTGGTGTAAGCGTTCCCAACGCCCGTTTGGCAACTGTATTCAAGAAGGTGAGCCCAAACAAGTAACTAGCATTGACCCAACCAAAACCTTCAGTCGCGACACCTTTGAAATCGAGGCCCTGGTTACCGTATTCAGCATCTACCTTGTGGGGTATAGCCCCCTGAGTTACATTGTACTTTTCTACCACAACTCCATTGTAGTCAACAAAAGCTTGTGTCATCGTAAAGAGCCATCGGTAAGCCAATCTTTGAGCTATGCCATGATACCCGTAGTTCTCAAATCCAATCCAGGCTAGGATCTGGTGCGGTGCCCAGCCAAAAGGGAAGTCCCATTGACGGGAAGGACGATGAAGTCCAATTTCACCTCGCGAGCGCAGCGTACTGCCAACAATTCCCCCATATTCCTCTAGTTTGGCCAAAGACTTCTTTACCAAAGCATCAGCTTGAGCATCGGAAGCTGCCTGAGACCATAGTGGCCACATACAAGTAGCAGACTCGTACCCAGTCTGCATTTCTGTTTTGACATTGTAATCATAAAACATGCCGTCTTTCTCGTTCCACATGTACTTGGTAATCCTATCTCTTCTGACTTGAGCCCGCTCGTGCCATTCGTCTGGGGTCTCGGTCCCTTTGCCAGGAACAGCTAACTGTCCATCAAAAAACTCTCTGATTATGTGGGCAATATCCACTTCATACTTGTACAACAAGGAATTGAGATCAACGGTGGCCAAATAAGCGCATACACCCTCCAATCGGTATGACGTATCGTGACCTGATTCACGAACCGCCCGATCGTGCAAGAAATATTCATCCAATTCAGGTTCATAGATCTGTTGATTGTTGTATA
The DNA here is from genome assembly GCA_030574975.1 of Teunomyces atbi. Lineage (NCBI taxonomy): Eukaryota > Fungi > Ascomycota > Pichiomycetes > Serinales > Debaryomycetaceae > Teunomyces > Teunomyces atbi. The sequence continues at coordinate 29,797 of JAJMFW010000048.1, read as the reverse complement.
GTTCAATAAATTCTTCCTTGGAGACCCCATACTTCGCCGCGTACGGGTTCAAGATTTCATCAAAATGAGTAGATTCCGTTTCAGGTGGTACACCTTCTCCTTCCGGGTGGTAACAAGATAGACCAGTATAAGGATCCAACCTTGGAGAACAACACCAAACTGTTTTGTATTCCTTAATTGCAGCAAGCGTCGCTCGCTTCAAGAAGTCGAAGGTGTCCTCCTTTTTGTCTGGAGCAATTTCCATAGTCTTCTTAAATACTCGAAGTGCCATATCGGTCAAGAAAGGAGGCTGGGAACGGCCCAAGTAGTACGAACGGTTGGCGTTCAAGATCTTTCCATAATACTCGATCTCGTAGATGAAATTCTCTGTCATACCTCGCGCCAACTCCAAATGTTCTTGGTGTTTAGATGTCACATCAGTCAATAAACCTATAGTCTCCATGTAAGAATCCCATCCATATAACTCGTTAAATCTCCCGCCGGGCACAACATACGGCTCGTTGATTAATATCGTTGGATCTTGAGGATCAAACCGAGCTGCCAACGCCAATAATCCGGGTTTCTTGTTTATCGATCTGATATAGGCAGCGTCGATCTTTTCAGGTAAGTATTGAACATCAAGTCCTAAACTTGGATTCTGGAGTTTGATGGAACAAAAGTACTCATACTGTTCCTTTCTCAGAAATGGTACGTATATTCTATGGCTCTCTGTTTTCTTGTGAAGCACACCATTTTCGTACACCTCTTCCACAATCTTTGTATCCTTTGACATTTCCATCACATTGTCCTTCGTGAGTCTTCGGGTCAACGATTTCCAGAAATGTGTTGTAATCAACCGTTTCATTCGATTCACGGGATCTTCATTCAATCTTTGTTCATCCAAAACCATCTGGTTTCTCCCAAAGCTTTTGGCAATGGTCAATTCCTGAAGAAGATTCGAAAGCATATATGTGCCTCGAACTGGAACCCTTCTAAACCCGTTTGAGTTTGCAGTCCCCACCTGCAAGACCTTGGGCCCTTTATCATCGATGGTAATTTGATGGTTGTGGTCGGTATCTTCATTAGCAAGTAATTCTGAAAGGGTAGTTTCGATATCAGCAATAAAGAATCTTTTGGGGCGATCATACACACTGTCTACCGACAAACGTCTCAACGATGGTGTTACCTTCCTTTGCTGTTGGATGACCTCGTTATCATCTATAGATTCCGAAGACAAATTGGTAACAGGAATAGAGGGTCCAGTTGCAATTGGAGATAGTGGATCTGTAGAAGATTTGGGCATGACTTCAGATGAGCTTTCATTAATTGAGGGTTGGTCTTTCCTTATTTCAAATGCACTATTCCAAAACTCATTATAACGTTTCGATTTAGTTTCTAATACAGAGTATGTGCGGAGTCGACTGTTCTTGGAACCTTTTTCAGGCCACACAGGGTCAGTACCTTTCCCGTGGTATTTCTCTGGATCATCAAGAGGGTCGTCTTCTGAAAGTGACGACTTTCTTCTCAGTGTAATACTGTTATCCATTGGCATAGTTAGAATTACCAAACGCAACCCGCAAGATCTCATCGTTAAATTTTAAGTACAGGAAGATGAAAGATTGACACTAACATGATGTCAGATTTCAAGTAAGAACAGTATTGATGATGGAAACTAAGATCACACTGAAAGTTGGCTTGGCTCTGTTTTTAACAGTTATAACTTTTGAAAAAACTAACATTTTTTGAACCATTTATACGAGTATTCATATCAGAGTTTCTGCATCAAGTTATTCATGAACGAATATTATGGAGCTTTGGAATTAGAAGCCTTTGAATTACTTACTTGCTTAGAAGTGTTATCATTACGGCGGTCCTGGCTGCAATATTTTGAAATTTTACAATATTTGATAAAATGGTGCAAATGCTAGAAATAGGTGAAAATTGATTCGTTAAATTGTAAAGAAATGATCTCATTTTACAGACTAAACCTGTTTAATTCATTCTTAGAATCCACACCATGTTATTCAATGCAATTCTACGTCAATTAACTTGCATCGACACCTATAATTTCCCATGATTAAACATGTTGCGGCCCTGGTGTTTCAGAAGGAATTTTTCTGGGGTTACCTCGGGGCATCAAGTTGTCCGGGGCGACATCACTCCGAAAATCTACGGGTTCTTTGTCTTATGTGGAGGACAGAGTCCTTGTGGGGTTACCAATCAGAGCAAAATATTTTAGGACGCTAGACCACTAAATTTTGTCACTGTAAAGAATCCTAACCAATACAAGGTTTGTTCCTAGATAAATAGGGTACCATAGATCTGTAGGTGGGAGCATACTACACTTCGGTGGACAAGATTACGGTCAGCTCACTTTGAATGGATTGCAATTTTTTTTTGCCTCGGTGATCGAGCCCCGGAAGGCGCCGCATCCACTCGGCCGGGTTACAAAATCACGTGCACAGAGGGCGGCTTACCCCATATATAAGGTGTTGTTGTCCGGTTCTTTGGGGGTGAATAATTGGTAAAGGTTTCATCACTTTTTATTACAAGTTCATATATAAATCATGGTTAAAGTCGCAGTTTTAGGTGCCGCTGGAGGAATTGGCCAGCCATTGTCTTTGCTTTTGAAGATAAATCCCAACATTAGCGAATTGTCGTTGTTTGATGTGGCTCCGGTCGTCCCAGGGGTCGGTGCTGATTTGTCCCACATAAACACCAACTCCAACACCACTTCGTTTGTCCCTTCTTCTAGAGAGGACAAGACTGCTCTTGCTAATGCTGTCAAGGGTGCCGACTTGGTTGTCATTCCTGCCGGTGTTCCAAGAAAGCCAGGTATGACGAGAGATGATTTGTTTAACATCAATGCCTCTATCATCAAGAGCTTGGCTGAAGGTATTGCTGAAAACGCTCCAAAGGCTTTTGTTTTGGTTATCTCTAACCCAGTCAACTCCACCGTTCCAATTGTTGCCGAAACTTTGAAGAAGGCTGGTGTTTACGACCCAAGAAGATTATTCGGTGTCACCACCTTGGACATTGTTAGAGCTAACACCTTCATTGCTCAATTGTTCCCTGGTGAAGCCAAGGCTTCTCAATTTAACATCAATGTTATTGGTGGTCACTCTGGTGAGACCATCGTGCCATTGTACTCCTTGACTGGTTCCAAGGCCTTCTACGACAAGTTGTCCGAAGAAGACAAGAAGGCCTTGATCAACAGAGTCCAATTTGGAGGTGATGAGGTCGTTAAGGCCAAGGATGGTGCTGGTTCCGCCACCTTGTCCATGGCTTACGCTGGTTACAGATTAGCTGAGTCAATCTTGACTGCGCTCACTTCTGACAAGGAAGTTGTTGAATGTTCTTTCGTTGACCTTGATGCTTCCATCAAGGGTGCCGAAGAAGCCAAGAAGTTGGTTGGCGGCCTGACTTTCTTCTCCTTGCCAGTTTTGTTGGGCAAGAACGGTGTTGAAGAAGTCAAGTACCAGATCTTGAACGAGATCAACGACGACGAAAAGAAGTTGTTGGCCATTGCCATCGAAACCTTGTCCAAGAACGTCGCCAAGGGTGTTGCCTTCAGTCAACAGTAGTTTTATTCTTTGGTGGTCCGTAGTCTACATTCTAAATTGTATACGTTAGTTTAGAATTCAAAAATCGAAGTATATGTAAAAGTAACCACAAATTCCGAACACACAGCACAACTGAAACTGTACCCTATAAGCATGGGCGTGGAAAAAAAAAAATTGAAACGACCTTTATATACAATACCCGAGCATTTTCCTGACAAAATTTTAAACCAACAGGAGAATAACAATAAAGTACCACCGATTATCCAGTGAGGAAAACGCCCAGAAAGAGACGTGAGTTGCAAAGTAATTGAATAAGCTTGATCTCTAGACACGGATATACAACTTACTGGAGTTAATAATAAGAACGGTATACGCCTTACGAATCGATCCCCATCAGTACATCAGTAAACATAGGTGAGCTACACACTAATGAGTATGAACGATATTCTTGACTTTTCAAGACCATTCGACATTAACTTGTTTGACCAGGTCGTTGATTCTTTCTACAAGGGCTCAGGTCCAACACAGAAGGAAGCGCTGTTGATTTTGAACCAGTTTCAGGAAAATCCTGACTCCTGGAAAAGATCCGACGCCATCTTATCGGAATCGAATAATTCTCAATCAAAGTACATCGCATTGTCCTGTTTGAACAAGTTGATTCAATACCGTTGGAAGACACTCCCAGAGGATGAACGTATCGGTATCAGAAACTTTATTGTCAAGATGATCATCTCTTTGTGTGATGATGAACAGATTTTTGAAACCCAAAGAGCGTTGATCAACAAGATTGACTTGACTTTGGTTTCTGTTTTGAAACAAGAATGGCCCCATAACTGGCCTCAATTTATTCCTGAAATTGTTGCCTCTTCTAAGTCGTCATTCAACGTTTGTGAAAACAATATGATAATCCTTAAATTATTGAGTGAGGAAGTCTTTGATTATTCTCAGGACCAATTAACCCAGGCAAAGACTCAGGCATTGAAGACCGGGATGAATGCAGAATTCGAAGAAATCTTTAGATTGTGTTACGAAGTTTTAGATAAGACTACTAAGCCATCTTTAATCATTTCTACATTGAATGCTTTGTTGAGATATATTCAGTGGATTCCTTCCAAGTATATCTTTCAAACAAATTTGTTATCATTGTTATCTACTAAGTTTTTACTGTCTCCAGATACAAGAACTATTGCCTTGAAGTGTTTAACCGAGGTTTCGAACTTACCTTCCCAAGGTATTGAGACAAAATTTATTGAATTTTTCAAGAGCTCTATGGAGCAGATCTATGTTATTATCCCTAGTTCTACCAACTTGAAGGAATCCTACCAGAATGCCAGATCTGATGATCAATCTTTCTTGCAAGACTTGGCTATGTACTTATGTACATTCTTGGGAAACCATTTGCTACCATTGGAACAGAATGAGAACACAGACTTATTATTGAGTTCCCTCTTTTATTTGTTAGAATTGTCCCGTATCGAGGAGCGTGAGTTATTTAAAACATGTTTGGACTTCTGGAGTTCTTTTGTCCACGGTTTATTCATCGATATTCAGAACTTACCTAGAAACGAATTATCTCCATTAATGCAATTAAGCTATGGAAGTTCTATGAGGGCAACATCCGGTGGTGCTCCAGATCCTACTATCTTGGCTAAATTTCCATTGAGACAACATAAGTACGCCAAGATTTTATCGAAATTGAGGTTGGTTGTCATTGAAAGCATGGTTAGACCTGAGGAAGTTTTGATTGTTGAAAACGATGAAGGTGAAATTGTCCGTGAGTTTGTCAAGGAAAGTGACACTATTCAATTATACAAATCGATGAGAGAAGTGTTGGTTTATTTGACTCACTTGAATGTCGTCGATACTGAAGAAATCATGACAGAGAAGTTAGCTAGACAGATTGATGGTAGTGAATGGTCTTGGCAAAATATCAACACATTGTGTTGGGCTATTGGATCTATCTCTGGTACCATGAACGAAGACATGGAAAAGAAGTTCTTAGTTTCGGTGATCAGAGAACTTTTGTCGTTGACTGACTTGAAGAAGGGTAAAGATAACAAGGCCGTTGTGGCTTCCAACATCATGTACATTGTTGGTCAATACCCAAGATTCTTAAAGGCACACTGGAAGTTCCTCAAGACTGTCGTCAACAAATTGTTTGAATTCATGCATGAGACTCACGAAGGTGTTCAAGACATGGCTTGTGATACGTTCATTAAGATTACAAACAAGTGTAAAAGACATTTTGTTGTCTTGCAACAACTGGAACGGGAGCCATTCATCAATGAAATTATTATGAACATTCAAAGCATTACTGAAGATTTACAACCACAACAAGTTCACACTTTCTACGAGGCATGTGGTATAATAGTCAGTGCCCAAACACAAAAGGAATCTAGAGACAGATTATTGAGCGAGTTGATGGGATTCCCTAACATGGCTTGGAGCAGTATTATTCAAAGTGCTGGCCAAGATCCTCAATTATTAACTAACACTGAAAATGTTAAGATTATTGCTAACATTATAAAGACCAATGTTTCAGTGTGCAAAGCATTGGGACCAGGCTTCTACTCGCAATTGGGGTTGATGTATGTCGATATGTTGTCATTATACAAGGCTGTATCAACGATGATTTCAGATGCAGTTGCCAAGGATGGTTTGGTAGCCACAAGAACACCTAAGGTCAGAGGTTTGAGAACCATCAAGAAAGAAATTCTTAAGATGATTGAAACCTACATCAATCAAGCGGACAATCTAGAAGAAATTGTCAGAGACTTGACCCAACCATTATTTGGAGCTGTGTTGGAGGATTACAGCACCAATGTGCCAGATGCAAGAGATGCTGAAGTTTTGAACTGTATGACCGCTTTGGTTTCCAAGGTTGGTCATTTAATTCCAGAAGGTGTTGTCTTGATTTTGCAAAATATCTTCTCATGTACTTTAGACATGATTAAGAATGATTTCATTGAATACCCAGAACACAGAGTTGAGTTTTACAGATTATTGAAGGAGATCAATTCGAAGTCATTCCAAGCTTTGTTGAAGTTATCAGGGGAGGCTTTCCAGTCATTAATTAACGCTGCTTTGTGGGCATTTAAGCACAATAACAGAGATGTTGAAGATAACGGTTTAATTTTGACAATTGACTTGATAGAAAATGTTGAAAGATTAGGTGACACCGAGTTTACCAAGGCTTTCTATACCAATTTCTACTTCCAAATTTTATCTGATACCTTCTATGTGTTCACTCAACCAGACCACAAGTCTGGATTCAGATACCAAGCTCAATTGTTAGCTCACTTGATTCATATGGTGCAAGACAACGTAATCAAATATCCATTGTATTCTCCAGATCAAGCACCAGAGGGTACAACCAACTCAAACTTCTTGAAGAGATACTTGGCTGATTTGTTGTCTTCTGCATTTCCTAATTTGCAAGAGAGTCAATTGGTTAATTTCTTGAATGTCTTAACTGAAATTTATAACGACTTGTATAAATTCAAGGCCACATTGAGAGACTTCTTGGTACAATTGAAAGAGTTTGGCGGAGATCCTACTGATTACTTGTTTGCTGAGGATAAGGAAGAAGAAAAGCAACGTGTTATCAAGTTGCAAAGAGAGAAGGACTTGCAAGTCGGTGGTTTGATTAAGCCATCTGAAATGGACGACGAATAAAAAAACAAAAAAAATGATATTTTTCTTTTGTCATACAAAGCATAATGTTAGCTATAAATATACTTAGTGAAACTAAATATTACACCTCTTTTTGTATAATTCTTTAAGTTAATCTACTTTAGCCTTACTGAGTAGAATCCGAAGTGGTTTGTTGCCAAATTGGGATCATAAAAATACTTACCCGGCCTTCAAACTTGATATAAATTGAACGCGAGTCCCATCACTTTTTCTTTTCTTCTGTGTCGCCAGAAGATCAATTTCAAAATCGTACATGGTTCTTGCCTTTTACCAGAACCATCCGGGAGTTGTCTTTGCTAATGGCGTTTTTTCATTTTTTGGAACTATCCTTTTTACAAAGGAACAAAGAGTTAAATAAACTTTTTATTAACTTATTTTCAGTTTGTTTATTCTGAGGTCAGAATGGAGATTGAAAACAAGATTGAATGAAAGCAAGTGCTAGAATTTAATATAAATATATATACATGAGAAGATTAGTTTTCTTGGTTGATGGCATTAATAGACTTACCGTACAATTTCACGGCATCGCGGATTCTGATGAAGCTCTTGGCTGGGCCTGGAACTTGGCCCTTAAGAACCAAGATACCAGCATCACCATCAGCATGCAAAACTTCGTTGTTGTAGACAGTACAGTTGGTACCACCCATTCTACCAGCCATTTTCTTGCCTGGCAAAACTCTACCTGGGTCCTGGTTACCACCAGTAGCACCAGCTTTTCTGTGGGCCTTGGAAACACCGTGCGAAGCATTCAAACCTTTGAAACCATGTCTCTTCATCACACCAGCAAAACCTTTACCCTTCGTCACAGCCTTAACGTCAACCAATTGACCGACAGCAAAGTAGTCTGCCTTTAATTCAGTTCCCACAGGAATCAAGCCAGATTCGTCTCTGACTCTGAATTCCCCAATGTTTTGCTTAGGAGAAATACCAGCTTCCTGGAACTTTCTCAAGTTGGATTCGCTTATGTTCTTCAACTTGTCTATCTGACCCAATAAAACTGAGGTATAACCATGTGAATCCATGGTCTTGTGACTAACAACTTCACACGAGTCGATCTCTATCACAGTGGCAGCAAACTGCTTACCATCATCAGTAAACCATGTAATCATTCCACGTTTGATACCCAACAAACCAGGTCTTGACAATAAGCTCTTTCTCAGATTGGACAATTCCAATGAATGGTTGATGTCCGGAACCTTGGTACGAACAGAGGGTATAGCATGCACAGACGTGATTTGTGCTGCTCCACGAGAGAAAACAAGTGGTCGCATACCACGAAGACCAGTCAGTATCCTGTTCATTGTGAATGAGATTGGTGTATATTGGTAGTTAGCAGATATGAAAAGTTTTCATCAACGAGTATTTTATATACAGGACAACATAATCTCTCCCTACAAGCTACGAAGAATTGTCAACAGGTGGTAGTTGATTTCTTTAAATTGACTCAGATCCGAATACATGAGAGCAACAGGTAGTTGTTGAAATACTCAAGGGTAACTGTATGGTGGAGTAAATAGAAATTCATGTAAAAATACAGATCAGCAAAACACCTGCATGCAGAGGCATGGGTCTAAGCTTACAACGAACTAACCTTCTTCATGTGTTGTTATATTTACAGGTCTAGTTACAAATGCACTACTTGATCTTCTTCTCCTTCAACTTGATAGTTTCATCATCCACAAAAATACCCTTACCTTTATATGGCTCTGGCTTCTTGTAGTTTCTTATGACGGCTGCAAAGAGCTTAACTTGTTGCTTGTCAGCACCTTCTACAACCAATCTGGCTGGCGATGGAGAGGTAACAGTCAAACCCTCAGGAATTAAAACCTTTGGGGTGTAAGGATACCCGATTTTAAGTGCAACGTATTTCTTACCATTGGACTCTTCAAGTGCAGCTCTGTAACCGGTACCAACAAATTTGATAATGGTTAAATGACCTTCGGTAGTTCCGATAAAGTTGTTTTGTAATAATGCTCTGGTAGTACCCCACATGGATCTCTGTATTTTGTCTTCTGGGTTGTTAACACTAACGGTGATGGTGTTGTTCTCGTTTTTTATGTTGACAAACTTAGGCACAGCCGTTTTCAAGACGCCCTTTGGACCTTTCATAATGATTTGTTGGTCCAAGGAATACGTTTGCTTACCTTTGGTAAAGGTCTTGGAAAATTCGAATGGTATTTCTTCAACCGAACATTGGACGGTATCGTTTATTTTGATGGGTAACTTTCCAATATTGGAACGTGCTGCAGCTGAAGAAGAAAGTGTTCTCGCAAATGCAGGTATTCTAAACATGCTGGAGTCGTGCTTGGGAACTGGGTTTGGCTTTCAATAAAATTTTCCAAACCGTTAATTTTTGAGTCGAGAGAAAATCAAGTGATATTAAATCACGTGCAGAAACTCCATCAATTTTTTAAGAGATGCTCATTGATGTGAATCTAGTTTGTCAAAGCTACAACCATGGTCCGTGCCCTCAAACATCATGAACAGAAGCTCTTGAAGAAGGTAGATTTTCTTGACTGGAAACAGGACCAAGGTCATAGAGATACCCTGGTTATGAGAACATACCATATACAAAACAGAGAAGATTATTATAAATATAACAAGATGTGTGGTGAAATAAGGAAATTGGCACATAAGTTATCATTGCTCCAACCTACTGATCCTTTCAGAATTAAGCATGAACAGTTATTGCTCGAGAAACTTTACTCCATGGGCGTTTTAGCTACAAAAGCCAAGATTAGTGATTTGGAAAATAAGGTATCTGTTAGTGCCTTTTGTCGTCGTAGAATTGGTGTTGTGATGTGCCGTATGAAGATGGCAGAGAATATTTCTGATGCTGTAACTTTTGTGGAGCAGGGTCACGTCAGAGTTGGCCCGAATGTCATCACCGATCCAGCGTACTTGGTGACAAGAAACTTGGAAGATTACTTGACTTGGGTTGACACATCCAAGATAAAGAGAAATGTCCTCAAGTACAAAAACAAGATTGATGATTATGATTTGGCCTAATATATTTTTAGTTTATTGTACAATATACAAAAAGGGTAAACCAGTACTATACATCAATGACCACTCAATAGTCATTCAGAAATTGGTGTTCATCATCCGTCTTACATCACTCTTTCTATTCCCTGGAATCAAGTCATTATCCGAGGTTCCTACTCCAAGTCCAACGACTGGATTCACGCCGTTAGCACCAGCAAATTGTGGTGGTGCCTGGCTGAGAGGAGAGCCCGTGGGCGTCAAGGAACCAGCTGGCTTGAAAGCTCTATGTTTGGGGATTTCGGCAACTGGATTCAACATCACCACAGAAGATCTAGACAATTGAGTGGCAGACGGAACAGATGAAGTACTGCTAAAACTTCCTTGGTTAGCTGCCTGACCCTGAGGTGGAAAGTACAGTTGGTTAGAATTGTAACCGACCTGTGGGTTTGGAGAGTTTACAGAAGCAGACCAGACACCATCTTCAATTGGATTGAATGCTTGTCTCTGTGTTGGCAGTGTTACTTGGTTCTTGGTTTTTGGCTGAAAGTCCGTGTAAGTCTGAATTGTTGACTTACGGATATCAGATGCATTTGGGAGGTTTTGCAACGGTGGTAATGGTTGTTCAGACTCAGCATATTGTTCTTGAGGATAATATTGCTGATTATACTGATATTGCTGCTCTTGGGGAGGATAAGGATTTGACGAGTAGTACTGCTGGTTTCCATGATCATCAGCATGTAAAGCTTCAGTGTAGATAGATGAGGTTGTGGTCATTCTCTTATCGTAGTTGGTGTCCATCTTCAACTCTCTGTTGATTCTAACAGGTGCTAATCCACTGTCCTCAATGGTGTCAATTCTAGGCAATGGATTCTTGAGATCAGCTTGGAACGGTTTGTTTTCAGGATTTGATGGATGGTCAGCACCATCTTCCTTACCTTCAAAGTAGACCCGGTAAACCGATTTCATTCTCTTTAACTCTTCTTTCTGTTCCTCATCGAGTATATCTTCGTTTTCACCCTCACCCGCGTCTTCTTCATCACTGTCATTTTTCAATAAGTTGAAGGCAGACATACGAGGTGATTTAACAACCGTATTCTGGTTTTTGTCAAGGCTAGCGTTCAAATGTGTATGCGAATTATTCTGAGTAGACTGTTCTCCCGAAAAGTCAAAGTCTCCATCAATTGGCTCAGTATCGTCATTATAATGTTCAATTTTTTTGTCGGAATAAGTTTCAACTGTTGTGTCTACAGTAGATTCAGTGTCCGGCTCAAAAGGAGACACCCTGGTTTGGTATCTCTTAGGCTCATCATTATTTGACAACTGATGCTGCTCATGGTTCGCGTATTGGTTTAAGGCTGTCGTAGAAGATGGAATAACGTCGTCTTCGTCTTCGTCTTCAGAATTGCTTACCGATTCCAAATCTGAGGAAGCGCTCTTGTAACGCGTTTCTAAGGTGGCCGTTGAATGGTTAGGAATATTAGTGTATTCCATATTACCAACTCTTTTCATTGGGCTTTTCTTAGGACTTTTGTTCATCAGGTTTCGCTTGGAGAGTTCGGTTTTCAAGTTCGATTTAGTAGGTGATGTGTTGGAGCCAAAGACAGGGGGAGTTTGACTCATGCTGGAGTTTCTAGTCCTTGTCAAGTATTGAGATGATCTCGACAGCATATCGTAACCTGGTTGTTCCCCAAATACCCTGGCGTAGTCGTCTAATGAAGCCTTGGATGTTGTTTGGTGGTGATATGGTAACACAAATTGTTCCAAGTATGGATCATTAACGGACCCGGCAAGAGACAAGCCCGACTTGGTAGCCTGCTGATTTCCGTAAAAGCCGGATGCCGGTTGTTGGTAGCGGAGCGAGTTTCTATTGTGAAAGGGATCTTCCGTTTCATACTTGGGTAAATCGGGAAGAGCTGTTGCTTCTCCGTTTTCGTCAAAGTCTGGATCATGTTCCATATCTTCTTTCTTGTCTTTTCTATAGTTTCTGTAAAGCAATAACACCAACACCAGGATGATAACGACACAGGGTAGAACCACTGCTAACGCGATGGTCAAGGCGTTATTGCTGACTGGTTTCTGGCACATGTTGGAATTACTGTGCTTACATGGATCCGAAGTGGATTCCGATGCTCGTGGGTAGATAGCAACTGTATCGGCGACATCATTTATCGTTGGAGAGGGGGTGAATACCGCCATAACAAAATAAAAACAAATGGTAAATGAGGGTGAAGTGAATGACAAACAAAACGAATGAAAGACAAGGGCGTCAAGGTAAAATGAATATCACAAGTATAAGCCTGTTCCTTTTTCCGCAAGTATCAAAAAAGAACCAACTGGTACGAGAAATGGTTCCGGGAAGTTTTTGTAGGTGGAGAACAGAAGTGATCTGTTTGTGATGAAAACCGCCCTTGGATCGCTGAATCAAAAAATTTCAATTCGCAAATATTTTTTTTCCTCCTTCTCCCAAACAAAACAGGACGCGCCTGGACGAATTTGTGTTCGTAAAAATTCAGATCTCCTATATATATTTACATGCATGTGCATGCGTGCCACCTCGGGGGTGTGAGAAAAACTACATGAAGGCTTTGTTACACCTTGTTAGTTTCCAGAAGTGAGGTGATTCTCAACAGTTGTTTGAATAGAGTGGTTTTTTTACTATGTTTACCCTTTCTGATGCTTGCCCTTTCTTCTCTTCCGTAGTCATTTGTTTAACATGTAGGTATCAGCCAATACTATCTGTCTAATTATAATATTTTTTAATAAGTGTCGGATCCTCGTATCCTCACTTTTGTGACTTGAATACAAAGATCACGGGGCCTCAACTATGGCTTGGGCATCCAATTTACCTATTTACTGGTTGACATCTATAACGTTAAATATTACCTCTTTAGGTTCCCGGGTCGATGGGTGACAAAAGAAAGTTAGGTTACGCATGAAAAAAATCTTGCTTTTTGTTACATGTTGCAAGGTTTTTGTGTTATTACGTATTACTTTATGCCTATCTCTATATTTACCACGTTTGTAATTGTTCAAACAACTCTACTCTGTACTTGGACTTGTCGAAGTTATCAGCAATCGACTTTCTGGTGTCATCCACCATGGAAGCGTGAGCACATGTAGCGAACCCAATAGGTCCCGAGGCATCGGTAATCTCTTGCTTGACCAACCCGTAGATATCGGGTCTACCTTCTCTAAACTCGACAAACGAGTATTTGTTTCTAATCCGCTGGATATAGTCGTTGGACTCCACGACAATATCTTCCTTCTTTTCCTGTTCTTCCTCCTCCTCTTCACTCGAGTTCAAGTAGTCTGCGACCGGCTCAACCAATCCAACTTGGGGCTGGGTAACATAAACAATAGGAGTGATCGCAGTGTTCTTAAACTTGGACAATTCACGGTAGAACCATTCAATCGATCTATAGTGACGGATGATCCAATAGAACTTAATGTTAGTCGATGGACTTTTGGAAGCGATAGTAAGGGCTTCGTAGAACAAACCAGGAATACCGTTACCACCGGCAAGGAACACACTGTTTTCGTACTTGTAAAGAGCCGATGGTTGACCGTAAGGACCTTCAATACTGATGTTAATGACGGCCTTCTTATCAGGCTGGTTAGACAAATACTTGTACAATCCGTGAGTGACACCACCCTTGACCTTAACGTAGAAGGTAATAGTGTGGTCTTCTTGAACAGAATCCACCACAGTGAATGGATGCGACTGCCAGAAACAGGTTGGTCTCAAGAAATGAATGTAGGCAATGCACGAGGGGAATGGTTTCCACCACTTTGGACGAGGAACAGTGACTCTTAAAGTTTCGTTGGCAATCAACTCAACTTGGGCCTTACGGACACCAAATACAGCCAATCTGGCTATTCTGACCACACGATCAAATACCCAGATGGCAGCAGCAGCAATGATAAATTGTTCGTAATGATCATCTCTAGTATGAATCCAAGAACCAGCAATGAAAATGGCAGAAAGGACAATGTGGGTACCTAAGAAGATTTCGTAATTCATTCTTCTGAACACAAGAGCCGATTGGAACATCATGAGACCCATGGCAACAGTAGCAACGAAACCCCATTTCATGTAGTCCTTAGAGTTTCTGCTAACATACTTCCCAATATATCTACCATTGAAGGTCAAACCTACACCGTGGGTAACCACCAAAAGGAATGTGGTTCTCGACATCCACTTGTGGACGTAGATGAAACGAGATTGTGACCAGCCAGAAAACCAGAGCATGAAATTGTTTCTTCCAGCAAACAAGATATTGGTAGGAATCAAGAAGATGGCAATAATACCGGCTCTGTCACCGATTTTTCTACCAATTTCAGCTGGCTCCTTGGGCCAAATACTGTTGGGGGAGTCGTGATGGTACAAGATGGCGTTGAAGATGACGGTCAAGGCAAACCACACAAAGACCAACAAGCCCTCTAATCTAGTGGGGAGTAAGAACTGGAAGTATTTACCGACATTTTTGTGGTGAGCATGAGCTCTGCCAAACAATGCTGGTAAAGTAATGTACTTTCTGAACAAGTTGATTGGAAAACCGGTCAAAGACTTCACAAACGATGGGAACAAAAAGTAAGCCAAGTTACAGACACCAGCAGCAAACAAGACAGCGTACCAGTAGCCAATCAAAGCCGTACCGAACCAAGTAGCGTAATTGTAGTTGTAGAAACGGCCCTGTTGCGAGTCGTAGGCACCATTAATGATAGTTTGACTAAGTTTGATTGGTACATAGATCAATTTCTTTTTACTAAAGTTGGCGATCTTCTTTGGCTCGAGGATGTATAACGATGCGTTTTCATATGCAGCATCGTATTGAGCATCGGTCAAGTTGTACTTTGCACATAGTTTAAGGAAAGCGGCTTTACCCTTACTTGAAGGCATCAGGGCAAGACAATGGGTCATAGATCCCAAAGCTTGTTGGACCTTGACATTACAGTAACCTGCTTTATTTAATGTCGCATTGAATAACTTGGCATTCAGATTCAAGATCGAGGTACAGGCATTGAGAGCAAATACGTCATTGTGAAAGACCTGAAACCCGTCCGCCGAGACCAAGCTCAACAAGGCTAATAGATATAAAAACCGCATGGGGAATAGCAACTTTCTCTGGCAAAGCAAAAGGCTTGTAAAAGTGGAAAATTATCTTCATTTAAATAGCCTGGCAGGGACATTGTTGTCAGGCTGCTGAGGCTGAAGAAATTTTTATCAGATCCCAAAATATGAAATATTTT
Source organism: Teunomyces atbi (assembly GCA_030574975.1). NCBI lineage: Eukaryota > Fungi > Ascomycota > Pichiomycetes > Serinales > Debaryomycetaceae > Teunomyces > Teunomyces atbi. The sequence continues at coordinate 14,327 of JAJMFW010000048.1, read as the reverse complement.
TTTTTGCAGTAATATTGAGTAATAATCTGTTGCGGCAAGGTAAAAAATCCCGCTCCCTTCGCACTTTTGTGCAATTACGGACCAGCAAATTAGTCAAGTTATCAGATCAATCATTGGCTTAGTCCCACCAGAAACAGACTATATGCACACACATAAAAAATAATTTCAAAAACAATTGAATTAAAGTCAAAAGTAGCAAGTACAAAACGAAGGCGGTGATGAGTTCATCCAATAGAACAATTACGTAGTGTGTAACCAACGCCGAGAGTTACAGACAAAATGACTAAAAGTTTCTACCATTGGATAAACATCAACTTTGTATGCTAACTGTTGCCTAGATTCTCTAACTATTAACTTCTTTCTTCCATTTTCTTTTGTTTGTATGTCTGACTTTGACGGGGGCCTTACCATATCTAAAATTTATTTCTTGTTAAAGATTTTTTTTTTTAATTGTGAAACCTTTTTCCGACATAGGATATCTCCTTATCCAATCACAGTAATTCGAGTTGTTCTAGTCGTATCTTATGGTTAAGATCGATTTTATTTCTTTTGTGGCGCAAAGCCACGAGCCCCGTTCATGTACCTGACCGTGTTCCTCCAGCAAGCGAGACAATTTCAACATTTGGACAGAAAACGGGGGAATAATAATAAAGCGAACGGAAACATAGTAACTATTGATATGTCTTGTTATGGTAACCGTTACAACGGCGGACGTTTCTTTGTTATTTACAGTTTGTATATACAAGATTGTGATTATTCCCGTTCAGGCACAGGAACTGCAGCCAACTCACCATCGGTGTATGCTGCTCTGAAGAACGAATAGTTCAAGACAATGTCGTCAATAAGTCTCATTGATGGATCTTTGGCAAACTCAGGATCAATGAAGAAGAATACTGGCATCTCAACCTCTTCACCAGCAGCCAATCTCTGTTCTTCAAAACAGAAACACTGAATCTTATTAAAGTACGGCGCAGCATGGTCAGGAGTCACAGAATACGTTGCCATTCCAATAATATCTTCCTTCGACATGTTCTTGGCCTTGTAGAATGCCAATGCTGTTTCACCGGGAACAACGTACACTTCACGCTGCAAGGGTGTAAACTTCCATGGCAAAATACCCGACAGCTGGCACGTGAACTGCACCCTAATCCGCTTATTGGTATCGACAGGAATCACCTTGTCAGCAGTGAATTTACTCAGATCGGTGATCGGGGTCCCTGCCCACCCTGTTCTCTGACAAATGGCACGGTAAAGTGGAACAGCAGCAAAAGCAAGAGCCAAAAATAACACTCCTACGGATGCAGCATAGTATGTGGCTGTCTGGTTCTTGTACTTTTGACGGGCAGCCCGCTGGACCTCTGCAAGACGCATCCGTTCTCTTTCACTAAGCGGTCCTTTTCCTGTGCTGTTAAAACGAAACTGTGACTTCCATTCTCGCATTGCCCTACTGGGTTTAAACAAGGAAGATCCAAGACCACGTGTAGAATAAATTCTAATCCCAAACATGGTATAAATTGGTGCAATCAGTTGATTTTTTTTGCTTGGACAATTAGTGAAGTCGCAAATCCCGATGTCTCTTTCACTCACCGTGTTGATGCTGAGAAAACTAAAGAGAGAAAAAAATGTCGTCCCTGTTTTATTCTACACTAGAACCAAATGAAACGTTTCTATTCTACAAGATTTCCTGAATCTATCCCTGCCAAACCAACCATCTCCCAGTTTAAGAACCCGTTGTTTCATACGTTACTTGTGGCTTGTTCAACATGTATCTTGCTTCATTCGATTTGGTGGAAACTCGAATACAAAGAACAGGAAGCCCTGCTTGTGGCCGAGGCAAAATCGCTTGAAGACAAGATCCAGACACTTGTTGACGCAAAAACCCAACAATTACAAGAAAATCAAAAGCGCCACTGGTACAGTTTTATCTGGAAGAAGTAAATCCGTCTTTTGACCGAAACTTGCTGCTAAACTTGGCAAACCTCGCTGCAGTCGAGTTGGACCGCAACGACTGCAGTTCATAGATACTGTCAGCATCATCTGTCAATGTCAGATCGTCACCATTATACCCCTGCATCTTGGCTATCAACGTCAACCCATCTTCATATTGGATACGATCAAAGTTTCTCATTCTGAATGAAGGATTCTTGGTGAACTCGTCATAGCTCTCCAACTTCAATAAGTTAAGACATTGACGCAACTCGGTAAATGTCGTTTCCAACGCAACATGACCACCACCACCTTCTTCATCTTGCTGAGCAGAATATAACTTTCGCATACTATCTTCGACGTAGGTTACATCCAAATCAAAATTTTCAATAGCAGTCCGATTGTAGATCTCCACCTCTTTGAGCATATTTAAAAAACTTTCGGCAACAAAGTCATAGGTTCTAAATAACCCCAACGTCCTTATGCTCTTCGGTAAGTTGCTGAAAATAGATGTGAACAAGTTTTCCAAAAACTGGGCGAAATCCTTGATAGAAAAGTTGGCGTCGGTGTTTTTCTCGACAGGTAACCAGTTATCATATTCAACCAACTCCAAAAGTTCCCTGATCTTGTTGTCAACCATGGAAAATATGGCACTTTCCGAGTATTTCCGAAGAGTTGTAAAGCTATCGACGGCCCGGAGAGTAAATGTACCATTAGCATCAATATTGTGGATTCCAATCCCTGTGTGAACACGAAGTTTCCGATTAATCAACTTGCTGATCCCATATAGACTGAAAAGATAGTATTCCAAGTTGGTATATGACTGTGATGTGACTTCCTTGTTGTTGGTATTCTTTTCGATAAAATCATGAATAACGTAACTGATACCAACACCTTTCTCATTACCAAGAACCCGTTCAAATATATCATTAACAATTATATTGTTGAGCTCATTCATGTCTGAACTATAATGCTGACTGATGAATACTAATACATCTTCCAACAATGAACGGATCCCTAAACAATAATGCACATAATCCTCACTGAAGGGAAATGTAATTGGCATGCGCTTAACGTTCTTTGGAGCAAATGGAGCATCCTCTTGGTACCAACAAATTTTCATGATGTTGTCAAAATCTTCTCGTTGGTCCACCACCAAGGGCATATAGTGATCGGACTGAATGGATTCCTGGAAATCCATTTGAAATTCATTGATTCGTCCTGGGGCAAAGTAATCTTTAAAGATAATCATCAAAACATCATATAACTCGACAATTGAGTAGCCGTTGTTCTCTACGATCTGTAAAAAGTTACCAATGACGTCTCTGAACATGACAAGGTCTTCCTGGATGTGAAACCGGTGCTCACGCTGGGTCTTTATGTAATTGAGCAATACTGGTTTCAACTTGGTTACATAAGAATCCCAAAGATCATTTGAGTTCGTGTTAGTTCTGAGTTGGAACTTAGTCACTAAGTTGATCTGTTTATCCATGACAAAGAATGCCGCTATCTTTTTCAAGTACTCCTCAAGTGACGATAAGCTAGAAAACTGAGCTACTGACTCAGCTGTGGCCAGTGTGATTGGGTAAATGATTCTGTTATACTTTTTGGCCCATTCCTTGTTGTAAAGTGATGATAAAAGTTCGGTTTCGCTTAATGTGTGATAAACTAAAATTGCATCATACACTGTTGCCAAGTTGAGTTGTAACTGGTCGTCCTTAAAAATGTTATAGTTTGTAGTTGGTTCACGCATGGATAATTCGACGGGGGAGTTGATTTTGTGAGGAGTGAATGCTGAGTTATGTTTTCTTATTCTGTTCCAGTTATCTTGTAACCGATACAAGTTATCGTACATGTTTTCCCCAATTTGCAAGAGTTGTCTCTCTAAGTTGATGGTAAGCCACTTGGTTAAGTTGTCGAATGATTCGTCCTTGATCATTTTCGTCAAATGGGGGATAGAGTCGTAGATTTTGACAGCAAAGCTGAATGTTTCGACCTTGGGGAGATGCATTGAAGTCAATTCATCAGTGAGTTTCAATGCACTGAAGTATTTCTTTTGCTTGATGAGTTCGTGGATCTTATTTGTGATTTCAAGCACTTGGATACAAAGACTTAGTACGACACTTGTTTCGTTGATTTTACTAGTCACTTCCTTTGATTTGATAAGGTGTTTCTTGCGGTTGATGAGCTCATACACGGACTTGTTGAGCTGCTTTGACACCAGCACCAAGCTCGTATTCAACTCGGAGGCTTCCTGGTGGATATTGTCGATGGTATCAATACACGAGTTAATTTCGTCAGTAGAGTCCAAGGATAACTGGTTCAACTCCTCGTCTTTATCCTTGACGATTTCGTTAAGTTTCAGAATCAAGTCGGCGAGTCCATTGGCTTTGATAGCGTCCTTTATGATCGGGGCAAGACTTTCAAGGTAATCTTCTGAGTTCAATGAGGTCTGGAAAATGTCTTCATCTCGAAGTAGAAGATGTTCAAGTCCGATTGTATCGAGATTAGTATTCCCGTTCGATGCGGACGGTGTCATTGTATGGAATGTAATAGCCACCTAGTCAAGTCAGTTAACAAAAACAATAAAAAAAAAAGCACCACCGTAAATATCCTGCACTCAATTTTTATTCACCACCACTACCATAAAATGGGCAGCTACGTATTGGTTCTAGGAGCAGGCGATTCGCGGAAATCGGAAGTATGCGAGGTGATCACAGGCGAGAAACCGGATGCCGAAGAAAAGATTCTTCGAAGCACGATCACTACGCAGTACTATACTGTTAAGATCAGTCTTTTAGTGGATGAGTATCCTGAAGATGGCGAACTTAGCAATGCCGCTAAACTTAAGGGGTTGGAGAATTGGTACACTGAGTTTTGTAGTGAGGAATTCCAGGAGCTCCGTGAAGCGATTGAGGGAATAGTCTTGTGTTTCGAGGAGGTACCGGACCATATTGAGCAGTGCTTGCGTGTCGCAGCCAATTTGCGGGATCAAGTGGACGGCTTTATAGTCGTGGCAGGGTGTCATGATGACGAAACTCGCGACGAGGTTGAAGATATCGTTATTTCCCATGGATATGAGTATGTTAATCTTGGAGAATCTGGTGTCAATGAGTATAAGGAGCTTGTGGGGAGGGACCGGTTGCGAGAGATTGTGGAGACAAATGAATGGAGCGATATGGATACCAATACCACAAGCAATAACTACGAAAAGAACAAGTACGATAAACTTGATGATATGATGACGGGCCTTCTTGCTGTCGAAGACGACGACGACTACACGAAAGAAGGAAAGAAGCAAACGATGGATTTGGACCAGGTGTTTCTGAAGCTTCAGCTTGCGCGTGATACAGCTGCTGATATGGATGCGGGGCAGCGCGAGAAGTACGTCAACAGTGTTATTGCGGAGGTGCTAGACTATCTATAAACGTGATGCTGTTGGATCGCGGTATTGGACGGTGTAGCCTGGTTCGAAGTAGCATTCCTGGCAATCGTCATCAGGTATCCCGTTTTCGTGAATCATCACGGCAAAGTCTATGTATGGAACCGACTCGTCAATCACCACCATTGGTGCGTGCCAGGTACCAGCACCGTATGTCACTGCCTGGTTTCCACGACAGACAAAGGCCCTGAGCTTGTCTGTGGGTAACTTATGCGGACTTGATTCGTCAGTGCTGGCTACAATTACAATGTATGATGCGGATGCCTTGTTTTGTCCCATTGGAAGAAATGTCTGAGTCGAGTACGGGTGTCTTTCCAAGACTTTAGCGGTATAAGTAGCCGTGCTGCCGTGGTGACTGATCAAGGGTTTAGGTGCCAGACACCGGAAGATGTTCCAGTTGGCCTGTGATGTGTGGCGGCCGCTGATTGCAAACGTGTTGACGATGGGCGATACTTTATGGATCTTTACCGCAGTGCCGTAGTTGGCAGATGTCGAGTCGGCGTTTTTGATCTGGTCATCAGCACTAATCACTCCACCAAATGGTGCAAATGCTTCGGGAGTCAACGGTTCGGCCACGATGGTAGCAATACCGTCAGTACTGAATGTCTGGAGAACCATAGTCTGTGATGTTCGGAGATATGCGAGCGTTATCGCTGAGGAAAAAAAGGTGCGATTAGATTGTGTAGAATAATAAAATTTTAGGTAATGAATGCAGGATGCGCTCGAGTACCTAATCTAACAGTATACTAAGTTGACTTGTTTGTCGGGGAATGGGGAAGGAATTGAAGTCGCTTTTAGAAAGTAACTGTGTCCTGAGTTGTAAAACTAATCTAATCGGATAACCTCTGAGTAAACCGTCGTAGCTCCTCGTTTTATACTTCGACGAGCTGCTTGAGCTACCTTGATGGTCAGAACAGGTGTGCCTCAGATATCAATAACTGGGTAACTGGTACCACATGGACTCAATTAGTGTTTCATAGACTGGAAGGTAATGGGTCTTCATGAAACATATCATCCTGACAATGTATCTAATTATTAGCCGCGATACGCTGGTGGTGTTTAGTGGGTGTAGAAAATATTTTTCTAACCTTCATACATCCCAACAGATAGCAATCCTCCTCCGAGAATTTACGAGATTTACGAATATTACTTTGTGGGTGAAATATGACCCATGCCTTGGCACATTTTATATAAAAAAGTCCTGCCGCTTATTTGTTGTAGCAAACAAAGATGTCATCCCAGGCTATCAAAAATGCATTGACCAACAGTACTTTCAGCGGTATACATGATGACGATCCCAGGGCATTGTTGAACTGGTTGAATGAGCTCGAGAGCAAATTCGCATTGGGCGTGCCAAACGAAGAGAAAGTCTCGATTGCGGTTTCGCTCTTGCGTGACGAGTACTTGGCTTGGGCATTAGACGGGTCGTTCGAGTCGTGGGAAGATTTTAAGTACCAGTTGTTCAACCAGGTGTACTACTTTAGAGGTAACTTGGGCAAGCATGTACGTCGCTCGGTCAACCAGACGAAACAGCTTATTGATCTGCGCGACCACAATCTTTTTACGCAATTGCCACAGTTGGCGCAACAGATCCAGCAAATCACACGCATCTTGCAGCCCTATGAAGCATGGGTGAAACAGTTAGATTTACACGATGCATACATCAAGGTCAACAGTTTGACTAAATATTTCCGCGACTCAAGAATTGAGCTTAATCAGCTCGCTTTCAAGGATTCACTAACAGAAACCGAGGAAAAACTGCTCATGGACGATACCGCTGCCAAAACATTTTGGGAAAATTACAGTTCGTTTGCCACGGAGTTCTTAGCAAACTCTCTCAAGCTTACAATGGCCAGAGACAGTCTCATGGCCGAATACGACAAGTTCAAGATCGGTAAACTTGCAGTCAAAATTATGCAAGGTCTTTAGACACAAAAATAAAATGAAAATATAAAAACGACCTGTATACGAATTTGAGCCCTGTAAAAATCCAAAAGAATTGTAGTCTCACAAATTGCCATCATCCCACAATATATCTACTAGGTGTAAGTGATGAGCTACGACGACTTCCAGCACCTAAAACCAAAGTCAGAGTTGCAGGACTCAGATGACGAAGAAAGCAAAACATTGATCCCAGACCTAACCGCGCCTTCCAGCGTTGTTTACATTCCCGATGAAGGTTTCGCGAACGACGAATCGTCTACCCTTATTAACGGCAGCAGTAGCAGCAATCTGGGCTTGAGAGGTTCCTTAGAGGCTCAGAAGCGCCACCAGCTAAATGCCCTGTTGCAGCAACTTGTCTACAACGAAAACAGAGTGGCACTTGACCGCTGCATCAACCAAACCATTGAACTTCTCTACGAGCTCTCCAAGGAAAATAAAGAAAGACCAGTGTTCTACCCTACCGATGTAGGTGACGACAGAAATATCTTGTTGAACTCTAGAAAGGTTCACCTTGCCTTGGTCCGTAACAATGCCTCGGCTAAGTCTATCGGTAAGGCCAAAATTTCTTCTGAAGAAGACTTGAGCGAGGTGCCCGAGTTCAAAGTATTAAAACTTAGCATCAAACTTGACCACGGAAGCGATAATGTTGCAGAAACATTGGACAAAAAGGCATTGGCAACTCTCTTGGAAAAGAAATTAAATAACCAAGTCAAATATTTACTAAACCTAAAAGACAGAGTTGACGATACCACTTCGAAAGTGTTTGTCACCGGTGACTTGAACGCCGGTAAATCTACTTTCTGCAATGCTTTGTTAAGAAGAAAACTTTTACCTGAAGACCAACAACCATGTACCTCTGTCTTTTGTGAGGTGATTGATGCCTCCAAGGAAAATAACGGATTGGAAGAAGTCCACGCCATTCCAATTGGGAAAGATTATGACCTCAGAGACGAATCCACTTACGAAATACACCCATTGAAGAAATTAGAGGACTTGGTCTACGATTGTGATAAGTTTTCTATACTCAAAGTATATGTCTTGGACCACCGCTCGTTTCAGGAAAGTCTCTTGTGTAATGGAGTCATTGATATCAAGTTAATCGATGCGCCTGGATTGAATATGGACTCATATCAAACCACTCAGGTTTTCTCTAGGCAGGAGGAAATCGACTTGGTAGTCTTTGTCGTTAATTCCGAGAATCACTTTACGTTGTCTGCCAAGGAGTTTATCGCAGCAGCTGCAGCTGAAAAGAGATATGTCTTTATCGTTGTCAACCGTTTTGATAATATCAAGGATAAGGAAAAGTGCAAGGCAAAGATCTTGGACCAGGTAAAGAGCTTATCGCCGGATACATACAAGAACTCCAAAGACTTTGTTCACTTTGTCTCCTCAACAGATGCTTTGGAAGGTGGAAGTGGTGATGGAGGAGGAGATGATGATCCAAAGGATGATCCAAAGGATGAAAGTGGCACCAATCCAGACTTTGACCACTTGGAGGCATCGTTGCGGAAATTCATATTGGAAAAGAGAGCTGTTTCCAAGTTGTTACCAGCTAAAAATTACTTGAGCAATATATTAAAGGATTTGGAAACATTATCTGTTATTAACGAAAAGATTTATACTCAAGAAAGGGAAGAAAAGGTCAAGGAATTGAACCAGCAGGTTGCTCCCAAATATAACGAAATTCTTACCCAGAGCACAACAATTGTTAATACTATTACCAACTTAATTGAAGACACATGTAACGATGTTTACAACCAGACGAAAATTGATATCGTTGATACTGTGAACAAGTTGGGCGACAAGCAGATAGTGCCTTATCATGGATTACAATACTTGTTTGAATATGCAAAGGCCACTCAACTGGCTATGATTGATTCTGTTCTTGATTCGATTAAGACCAGTGAAGCACACACAAGGCAATTCACTTCGGACAAGGTTGAAGAGATTATCAAATACGGCAAAATTACGTTGGGTGACGAATTCCTCAATGACAAGGTTTTCCATGCTGACTTGATGTTTACTCGTAAAAATGATACTATCAAGAGAAGTTTGAATGATCTGATAACGTTTAGTGACTTCTTCGACCCATCATGGGAGTCATGTTTGTTGTGGTTGGGGGTTCCTGAGAATTTCGTACTGGCAACCAAGCAACAAATCAACGCATATAACCCCATAGGGATGATCGCCAATATTCCTGCCAATGCCACTGCATTGAAAGAGCTGTTGCCTACTCAAGTGACGTTGCATACCCTTTATTCCTCAGGTAAAATCTTAACTACAGGTGCTGTGATCCAGAGATTATACAGCGCCACTACTTTGATAAGCCCTGCAGTTTTCAAGAAGATTGCTATCCCGATTGTTGTTGGTGTTTCTGGATTTACAATATATTATTTGATCAATGATATCCCAAATGCATTCCCCAGAAAACAGGCCAAAAGACTCAAGAAACAGATCAACAGTTTGGACTTCGCTCACCAAAATGCTGCTCGTATTTCTAAGGAGTGTCGACGTGTGTTAAACTTCCCTTCGAGACAAGTAACGAATAATTTCCAAACTAGTATCGATAAGAGAATTTCTGAAAAAAAGAACTTGGAGGCTTCCATCAAGGACGCCGATATTAGTTCAGGTTACTTCCGCTCTTTGTTGGACAAGATCCAGCACCAGCAAAAGCTTGTTGATGATATTTCCATCGAAAATATCCATACCGTGGATTAGTGTATATAAAAAGAATATGACATTGCCGTTTTTACTTCAACGCTTTCTTAACGTGTACATCAAAGCAGATACAACAATAGTCACAATAAAACACAACGCAAAACTCAACTGGAACGCCTCTTCGTAACATTCGTTGCCCTTATAACATATACCATCAGAGCCAGAATGCTTATCATAAAGGCGACCAAAATACTTGTTAAGACCAAAGAGAACAAATGGTGGACCGGTACAGAGCATTCCCCAAGTGGTCGAGAAAGTCTTTGTTCCAAACAGGTCTGCTATGACAGCAGGATACGTACCATAAAACAATCCATAACAAGTGCCAATAATGGCTGAGCCCAAGCTAATGAGGTGGATGTTGTTGACGTTAACTATTGTGAGAAACTGGCCAGATGCAAGAAAGAGAGTGGTAACCAATGAAATCCATAAACGTTGGAGATTATATTTCTTGTGAATAAAGTCACTTAAGAACCCCGAGATAAACCGACCCAAAAATGAACCAATCGAGATGATAGAAACCTGGAGCGCTTGAGCCTTGGCAGAAGACGCACCTCCTGGAGCACCTTGAAATACATTGGCATTGTTTGGATCATAGTTGTGCTGAGCAGTCACAATAAAGCCCACTGAATAGATATACATTTGGCCAATTCCAGCAGCCAAACTGAGGGTGAAATAGTGAACCAAAAAGAGTCTGCTCAGCAAGAGTGCCTTGACCTTTACAAGCGGTGAAGCCTGGGACTTCTTAATTCTACTCGAGTCTGGGTTGATGATACTTGCAGTAGAGTTTTCACGCGAAATGGCGGATGGAGGGGTGGTGGAGCTCAGCGAGTCTCTTCTGTCGCCAACCCCCCAGAATGAAATGGAACCAGCAATGCTGGCCGATGACAGAGCCACAGGGTCGGTAGGGTTTTTGACCAACAAACCTTGCTGTTCATCGTCCGCAATGACAACCTCGTCCTCGTGTTCCAAGTAAATATGAACAAAGTAGGAGCCCGCCAATGCTACACTGCCACAGAACAAGGACAAAAACAACAACAAGCCACTGATGTTGTCTGCAAAGAAAGCAGCCGTTACTGCGGAGAATAGCGTTGCTGATAACCCATATGCACTGACGGGAAGAGCACCAGCAACACCTCTGTTCTTCGGGAAATTAGACTGAGCTGTTTTCAAGCAGGCAAAGAAGGACATGGCTGAGCCGAATCCGATCATTGCCATCAAGACACATATAAGAGTAAGGTTACTCAAGCGAGACTCGTAAATTGTGTGAATTCCAAGATAACCAATAAAGATACACAAAGCGCCAAGAACAATTGAAAGTTGGGGACCATAATGATCAATAATAAGTCCTGCTGGTAAACCACCCACGCCGGTTCCCATATTGGTAGCGAGGGAGATGATGGCCGAGTCCGATGCCGTAAGACCAACCCGCTTTACGAGCTGGGGAGCAAAGATCCCATACAAGTACGGAGTCCCAGCAGCAATGCAGACAAAGAAGGACACGCCTAAAGCAAAAAGACGGTGTTGAAGAGTCATCTAGCACAAGTAAACAATCCTCCTTTTGTTTTCTCCAGTAACTGTGGTGGTATTCGCAATTGATAAGAACGCGAAAAGAGATCAAAAATGGAATTTTGGCTTTAGGGAGAGAGGCTTCTTTACAGTAGTCAATTTCACCAGAAACATGTGCTTATGAGAGCTAATAAAAGGCGAGTCACTGATGCAATTGAAAGGTGATGTAAGAAATTGTTATTTTAAGAAATGAATGTGATGATTCTGACAAAATTTGGATAAAATTCCCATTGCTCGTTAAAATATTAACCCAATTACAGAGATTCCAGACTCAGAGGATCTTGCAAGTCATTGGAACATACTACTATCTCAATATATGTAGAAGAAACAGTGTGGTGCCAAATCACCAGAAATTACCAGACATTTCTCACTTTTTCTCAACTTTTTCATAGAATAAAATTTCACCACTATCACTCATGAGACTCGACAACACTGAGTTTCTTGCCCAGGTTGGCGATGTATTGAACAAGAATGACGGCAAATCGTCTGTATATCTCACACAAAAACGTTTAACGCCAACATTATACCGCAAAAGTATAGAGATTAACGACTTACCTTCGAACGTAGTGGATACTCAATCATATGCCACTAACATCACCAGTTATCCCCTTCTCATCAGAGTGTCACTTAACGGAAAGGTCAAAGCAGACAAGAGGGGAAAAACCAAGCTTTCGACGGTAGTGGAAAACAACGAGCTCGAACAGTTCTGGTCAGATTACGTCCAGGTGATAAAAACTGGTTTCGTGGGCTTGAAGAAGAAGGAAAAGAAGAAGGCAAAGAAGTCAAAGGTGTCAAAAAACTAAGCATTTCGTTATTAATATACGTATCATTCAATCCAGCTCCTCTACTATCAAGAGCCCGTTTGGGTATACAACATCAACATCCCGAATCAACATGTCCCTCTTGTCGTTAATCGATTTACGTGGAGGCAACGGCGACGAGAGCTTGAACTTGTAGTCAATATTGATGTTGGCAAACTTATTTGCAGCCTCATGCTCCGTAAGAGTGCTGATAATGTTAGGATCGTCCAAGTAGCCTCCCATTTGCAATTCAACATAGACGAATATATCGTCTACTTTAGAGTCAACAGGGAAACATACGGTGGTACGGACTCCACTGGGCAACTTTATAGCAACCTTTGCACCCTCGGTATTGTCATGTAACCCACGAAAGTACTCAGCTCGCCAGACCAAGTACTGCTTCTTCAAGGCAGCTTTTGCCTTTTCTTGCTTCTTTGCCCGGTCCTTCGCAAGAGACGCCTGATAGTTGAGTTCCTGTTGCTTGAGCAAAACCTGTCCCATAAATTTGTTGCGAAGCTCGTTTCGTATTAACGATAACTCTTCTTCGTATCTTACAATCTTTTTAAGAAACTTATTCTGGATAATTGCTTTGGAATTAACATCAGGTTTAAGTCCTCCCTGTAACTTCAGCACCAAGGAAATGGTAGGAGCTGTCTTAACTGGTCCTTGGGGGGTCATTGTAGTTGATCTGGTCAAACAGAGCATGCCCAAAAACGGGAACTTGGTGACATTAAGAGAATTGGCAAGCTGATATGCTTCTGGATTTGTAAGGTCACCACCCCAAATGATCATATCCGGACTGGTAAATAATGAAATGAAATCCTTGTTCGTCACTATATTCTTGAACATTATTGACGAGTTCTCGTTTTGGGGGTTAGTCAAGTATACAAACAAGAATTTGGCCCGATTGGTGGCCATGTATAATGCTTGAGTATAGCTGCCTTGGAAGAATGGAGGCAAATATGCCGAGTCTGATGCTAGTTGCTGCGGCGGCAAGTTATCCTCTAAGTCTCGAATAAACTTGTTGACCTTGTCTATGGGGTCATGAACCACGGCCTCTTCTGCCACTCCTTTGAAGTAGACGATATAAAAGAGGCGTGCTAATATGTGGAAAGCGACCACAAAAACATATATCATCGGCTTGATTAACATTAGCTGCACGGCATTTGATATTGTTTGTATGGTCCGGCCCATTGCCTCCGAGTTGAATGTGTTCCGTGATGCGTCTGGCGATACCGGTTCATGACTAGGAAACGAGCCTGGCATGCTATTGGCTGGATTAGCCACCGGGTCATAGTTACGCGAGCGCCACCGATTAATCCACCCCGACACGATATCTGACATCGTTTATATATCTTTAGAGAGTGTTGAAGTAATGTAGGTTGTGTCGCGGGGTGTTAAAATTGTTTCAGACCTTTATACAAACCAACCAGAGCGTAAGATTGTGGAGATTTTTATGCGATTATCTTACCACAACAAGGCAAATGTAGATCAGTGACTTCTGGATCGGGAAACAAGAACTTGCTTTCCAATATAAGATAAAATTGTTTACAATAATTACCTAATAAGCTTTTAACCCGGAGTAGTACAAGTGGTGGGCACTAGGCTATAGATAATAGACTAGACTATATTTACAAGGTTTTCATTTCCTTTGTTTGGCACATGTCAATATAATGTGAACAAACACTGGCAACAACCAAGCGAGCTAGTTCTGTAGCATTCTACATGAGCTAACATTAAGCTTAGAGTATTGGCTTGTGCTAGATATAGATAATGATAGGGCGTATAAACGTAGAAAGCCTGCGTAGCGTAATGGTTAACGCGTTTGACTTCTAATCAAAAGATTGCGGGTTCGACTCCCGCCGTGGGTTCTTCTTGCGGTTTTAGCTCAGTTGGGAGAGCGTCAGACTGAAGAGATTCAGTCACAGTTA
>JAJMFW010000047.1:0-83330 GCA_030574975.1 Teunomyces atbi | reverse complement strand
AGAGATTCAGTCACAGTTAATCTGAAGGTCCTGTGTTCGATCCACAGAAATCGCATTTTTTGCTCAATTATTCTTTTCGTGGGCTTATTTTATTTTTGACATGTTATGTTTTTAAATTAATGTTAGAGTGTAGTTGTTGATTTGAGCCCGTGCCGCAATACTGGTCTGCTCAAAAAAATCATCATAGGCGAAATAAATTTAACTACTTGTAATGGACCTTTGAATTAAACGAAACGGAACTGGAATGAGTTTGGAATCATTAATATTTCCGTTTTCTCAAGAAGAAGACGCTTCGTTAATTCTTAACAAACTCATATTGACACAAGATCAAGATACGCTGCGATATATCATCGAATTAAACGAGACAAAAACTGCAGCTCTGGTAACTAAAGTATACAGCCAGACGCTCCAGCGGTGCAGCGAACCAATCAGCTATATCGACAATCCATCCAGGACTCCATTGACTCCTCTTTTGATAAAAATCCCCGCCCTGTTTTCCAAATTCAAGCTCAATATTTCAGTAAAACCGCAGCCCAAACACTCAACCAAATCCATTATAATCCTCAAGTCTCTTGGGGATAACAATAATATCAAAGAGTTACGGGAACAGTTATCCAAACATGAGTACCATGCCGAGAAGTTAGATGTTGGTTTCCACAGGGACTACATCGATGTCTCCAAAATTGATTATTTATCACTTCCACTCGATCACAAGCAAGAATACCCCCAAAAGATCATTATCAACGACTCGTTTACTCCTGCTGCTCACCATAA
Source organism: Teunomyces atbi (assembly GCA_030574975.1). Taxonomy (NCBI): domain Eukaryota; kingdom Fungi; phylum Ascomycota; class Pichiomycetes; order Serinales; family Debaryomycetaceae; genus Teunomyces; species Teunomyces atbi. The sequence continues at coordinate 82,556 of JAJMFW010000047.1, read as the reverse complement.
CGCCAAGATTAATATCTTTTTGTGGGAATATGACTCGTCTACTGATAACTATACTCCACATTGCAGTTTTTCCTTATGGATAGATAGTCTCGCAAAGGAGCAGCCCAAGCTTGGTTTGCTGCCTCACAAAAAGAGGTTCAAGATCCGTGATTTCAAGCGTGAGTTTGATTTTGTACTAGAAGACGGGCCTGAATTCCGGAAAACATTGACAAAAAATGAAACTGTGTTACCTGCTTATCAAAAGACGTGTAATATGTTACTGGAGGAGATCAAGAACTTGGAATATATTCTAAAAAGATTTATGGGCAACAAAAATAAGATAATTGAATTGATTAATACGTTTTCCGAGCTTCAGTTCACTACTTTGATAAGTGCAAGTGGTCTTCCTCGTGATTTTGAGCGCAAGTTCAGAGCCATATTTGATCCATTTGAAAAGAACTTGAAGTTCTTTTTATCCAAAGTCTGTGACGTGAAATTATTACAGAAAATTGCTTCTCATCTTCTGTCAAACAATCTTGAAAATACTCTGAATTCCTCCTCGACTTCTTCATCAAGTCACAATGAGTTACTTCTTAAAAAGAAACAGTTTGAAAATCTGTCAAAGGAATATTATAGTTGGTTGAACAAATACTTGGCCAATGAAAAGGAGAGACCGGAGCTGAAACTCCTTCTTAAGAGGAAAATATTTGAACTCTCCAAGTTTGACTACTTGAACCATCTCAATTCAATGAGAAATAACCAATACTTAAATCTGTTACTAGAAAGCTTATTCAAATTTGTCAACTTGAAATGTGACCCTAAACATCCCAATTTGTTGAACTTTAACCAGTTTGTGGATGCAAAATCGAGCCAGGACTTGTTGCTTGATCAGTATCAAGTTTACTTGAATGTTTTATTACGGTTCAATAGTGAAAAGTATCAATTCCGACAAAAGATCGAGGCGTGTCAGTCCAACAATGAATTGAGCAGCATTCTTAGTTACAACAAGTTTAACTACAGTGTGATGCCTTCCAGTTCTCCGGTGAGTCCCTCTTCAGATGATTTGTACATCAATAAGGACAATTTGGACAAGTTCTTTGCTAATGCATCGAATTCTCCTGATGATTCCGCCGCCTTAGCTCAAACGACAGGTGGTGGAGAATCGGAGATGTCGGGTATTCTATATGCTTTGGGTGGACAGGGAAAGCCAGGATGGCACAAGGAATGGGTTGTATTGACCAAGGGGCAATTGATTGAGTATTCTGATTGGAGAAAGGGAACGCTGCCCATTAACCGGCCAATTGAAGTTGCATTGTCGAATGTGAAACCGGTAAATTACGATAAGAGACACAATTGTTTTGAAATATTTACTTTTGGTGGACAGAAACATGTTTTTCAGGCCATTAATGACGCCGAGAAGTGTAAATGGATCAAGACCTTGTACAATGCCGGCCAAGTGGTTGATACTTCAAGACTTAAACGGAACGAGCCACGATCCAAGCCTGGAAAGAGACCTACTCCGCTTAAGGTGGACACTGTTTTCCATGAAAAACCGGTGATAGCCGGACAAAGCATGGACGGCTCCATCTCACCCGTTTCCATCAGATCAAAGCATCACCCAGCCGAAGTGGATTATCTCAACTTGGTTAAATCGATTCCTGATAGCAACAATAACATTTGTGCTGACTGTGAATCGACGGAATCTGTCGAATGGGTAGCGATCAATTTCTTGGTATGTTTCTGTGTTAACTGTGCCTCGTGTCACCGGAACTTGGGATCGCATATCAGCAAGATCCGGTCGCTTAAGCTCGACAAGTTTGAGAACGAGGCCGAGTTGTTGTTGAACTATATCAACAACAAGGAAGGGAACGCGTACCTTTCGGCAGGTAAAAAAATTGCAGCCAATGCTCCACATGAAGAGCGCTTGGAACATATTCGGCAGAAGTATGCTGAGCTCAAGTACGTTGTCAAGGAACCCAATGCTAATAACAATTTGATGAGGGCGATTCAGCAGATCAATATTCCACAGGTTTTGCGCAGCATTGTGTGTGGAGCCAACATGAACACAAGTATTAAGATTATGGTTTCTGGTAAGCCAGAGTTTTTGCAGATCACGTTATTTGAGTACTCGTTAAGGAAGTACATTGAGGTGCCACAAAGTACACAGAAGTACTTTGTAGTGTCTGAACTATTGATCCTCAACGGTTATAAGGTGGAGAACATCTCTGAGTTGCAGGAAGACTTGGCACTAATACCTGAAGCTGTGGAGTACTGGAAACAGAGACGGATCAAGTTGGGACTATCCAGTAATAATATTAATAATAATAAGTAATGAATCTATAAGTCCCAAAGAGGAAATATTCGGCAGTATTTTTTTCCAAACCCTGGACGTGCCTGTGGGGGTGGCCCACGCCAGTGCTTCTATAGAAGGAAAAAAAAAAGAATCGTATTTGTGGCTGCGAAATCGAATCATACTGTAAGCAAGATGTCTTCATCAAAGTTGGTCAAGTATGAGTTCCGTGAGTGTATAGGAAAAGGGAACTTTGGCGATGTTTACAAGGCAACAAATTTAAGAGAATCGAAGATTGTGGCCATCAAAGTGGTGAATCTTGACGAGACCAACGAGGAAGTCGGGGTGTTGATCCAAGAGATCCAGCTTCTTTCGCGGCTCCAGAGTCCGTTCATTACACGCTACTACGAGACGTTTGTGCACCATACCAACATGTTTATTGTGATGGAGTATTGTGGCGGGAGTTCATGTGGGGACTTGTTAAGGTACAAGAAACGGTTGGACGAGGATATAGTCAGTTATATTATTGGCAGCGTATTACAAGGGTTACAGTATTTGCACCAGGAAGGCAAGGTGCATCGGGACATTAAGCTGGCCAACATTCTTCTTACTGAGCTTGGTGACGTCAAGTTGGCTGATTTTGGTGTGAGTGGAGAAATCACGTTGACCAAGGTTAAACGAACAACCTTTGTCGGCACGCCATTCTGGATGGCACCCGAGGTGATCATGCGTCGAAAAGGAGGAATGGGGGGCTACGACGTCAAAGCAGATATTTGGCTGACGGGAATCACGACGATTGAGTTAGTGACGGGATCTCCACCCTTGGCAGAATATGATCCGATGAAAATATTATTTGAGATCCCCAGAAAACGGCCACCAGTTTTGGTTGGTGCGGCGTACAGTGACAGTATCAAGGACTTTGTCAAGTACTGTTTGATCAAAGATCCAAGCAAACGGCCGGGGGCACGGACATTGATGCACCATGATTTCGTCAGTGGCAGCGGCAAGGCGGTGGATGTGCAGCAGAAGTTGGTGCGGATGCTACACGAAAAAAGCCGGAGTGGCAGTAGCAAAATGTCACGCAGACCAAGACATAAAATCGAGGAAGAATTGGCGAGCATAGACGAAGCAAAACCAGTGGTCCAGTGGGATTTCGAGACATTCAAGACGTTTCACGCAGGACGGAGCGATACTGCAACCGAAGACGACGAGATGCCTCTGGGAAATGGGCAGGTGTTATTTTACTGCTTGGAAAAGGTGTATCATCGCGGTCGCAGCGATACGACGAGACAAACCGTGAAACAGCTCATCAATAGTATTCTCAATTACGAGCGACAGCAGCCAGGTCTTTGTGAAGCTATTGTGGAGGAATGGCGTCACTTTTTTGGCTAAATAACTAATACATAATCGTCATTATCATCATCAATCTACATTATATCCAATAATGGCTATGTCTCTATATGCTGGCTCTTTGTGCACCCATTTCCTTGTTCTTTTTTTTTTAGGTTCTATTCTCTTCGTTTCAATTTATTTTGTTGCTCACATAATGTTGTCATGTACTATTTAATCTCTGGTGCGCGGTCTGGAAAAAAAAGCGCGTTTCTTCCCTTAAAAAATTTCGTGTTTTCCCTTGACAGATCAGTAATATATGGAGGTTTTTTTTTTATCTTGCTACATGATATAATCGAACCTCTTGCTTTATATCCGAATTGTTTTTAATTCCTTCCATCTCTTCTTCCACCAAAAACAACCACTTTTTATCATTTCTTCAACCTTGTTGTACTTCCACACGCCTACAATACCTCACATCACCGTTGTTTTCGGCTTGCGGTTGTTATAAACACACACAGATAGATCCCCCACCCACCCACACACACACACACACATATACACGCATACAACCACACAAGCAACACACTCATGCTGTTCAACTTACAGGTCCCGCCAGTGTCTGCTACTCCACATACGCCGCGTTCGACCGCCAACAATCACAAGCAAGGCGTCACGCCCACATTTAGTTTCGGCTTAAGCTTTCTGCCGTCGTTCCAGTTCAACTCGCCCATCGCGTCTGTGTCGCCCCAGAAGTTCTTGAACGTCAGCAATAACTTAAGCAGGGTCATCAGCAGAAAGGATCCATCCAACGTGTTCTGCTCGATGTCCACGCCGCCTAAATCGTCCAGAACAAACACAAACAAGTTCTTGGACACCTTGACAAAGACTAATAAGGACGACAAAGACGATAATTCCGTTGATTTATGGTCCACTTTGGAAAGCGAACATTCCCAGGACAACCACACCAACCTCACATCCATCTACGACGACGAAATGCCGTTAAAAAAGGGCACGTTTCTCACTCCAAGCAAACTAGTCAACACCACCAAAGACGTTTCTGTTTCAGCTGCCAACTCAGTCGAACCCAAGGAACCAGCACAAGCCCACTTGGAATCAGCACCAACGTTGGTTCCCATCCAGCCGAAAGTTGAGCCTGATGAACCATACACGTCCAAATTGGACCTGGTCATCACCAGATCAATCAAGCGTCGCAAAATGTCTTCGTCGCAAGATTCTCCCAACAACTCGGTAGCTTCCCACATCGACTCGGCCATGGACTCCCCAATCAACCTTCGTAAACATTCTATTGCATCATCCACAGTCTCGCTTATCGATTCCGGAGAAAAGGTTTGGTATCCCGAGTTGGACGACGTGTTGATCAAGTCCTACATGAAATACAAACGATTCAAGGAAGATAATACCAGATACAACTCAACGGTGGTTCTCAAGCACACAACCCAAAACAAGGTTTTATCCCGCATGTTATTCAACAAAACCGGCATCTTACGAACTTCGAAACAGATCAGCTCGAGATTATTCCGACTCGCAAAGTACAAGAGGTTGAACAAGCCTAAATCAGAACCCACGCCTTCAAATAATGGTGTTGATATCACCTTTTCGGAAGAGCTAACCGACATAATTGAAACTCCTTTGGAAGACTTTATTTCCTCTGCTAGCCAGACACACCTTCACAACTTGGACTCAATTAAAACCAACGAAATCATCGATCACGAATTGAACTTGTTGTTGTCTTCTCCAACAGAGCACAGTGTTGACGGCTGTACCTATAGATTGGAACCAAGCGACATCAAAATTGCATTTAAACATTACGGTGGTGTTCTGAAAGAAGGCCACATCTTTACCATGCTTAAGAACGTCGCTTCTTATGACTTGACAAGAGATACTTTGACTAGACTCAACCGATTGATTTCGCACAACATCATGGATCATTTAAACTTAGAGGGTCTTCCTCTTTGGTTGGTTAGCCATCACTGCAACTTAGACTACGGAACGAATCAACAAATCATGACATCGACTCCAATATCTCCCTTCGAACACCAGAATCAACCTCAGCATAGCAAATCGTTGAATTTGTTGAATGGATTCTTTGAATCATTCATCAAGATTAATGCCAGGAGTACCAACGAGAAAGCACAGCCTTCAATGCTTAACTGGAACTGTTTAACTCAGATTTATGAAGATGACAGCAACCAATTATTGGTAGAAAATATCGATATGGTTAACGGCTATTATTCGATGGATAACGATAATTTCAATTTACAGTTACCGTTTATGAAAAATTTCTTTGCCGGCTACTTGGGTTATAATGTCAATGGACAACAGAATAAGAAGAACCTCACCATCTTACAAACACTTTACAAGAACCCTGATGAAGAGCAGGGTAATGCCATTCGCTATGATGGACAGAAGTCCAAGTTGTTTGGACATTTCGTACACAAGATTCACTTTGAAAGTACTCACGAAAAGGGTACGTCAAGCTGTAAGATTGTCAAGATTGTCAACCGGATGGAGGATGAAAAGTATGACGATGCAATTGGTCCTAAAATGTTTGCAATTGACTATCCGAAAGAGGATGATAATGAAACGGTTGTTGCTGATTCATCGCCGTATAAATCGTCGCCAAAGAGCATTTCTAGTGCTGTAACTGACGATGTTTCTCCTATGAAGAGAAAGTACGACTTGAGAATCGATACAACCCAGTCCAACATGAAAGTAAACGCAGGCCCATTGAGTGCGCCTATTTACAATGCGGACATTGTTCATAAGTTCAACCAGACCATGTTGAAGCAGCAGGGAAAATTGAATACTGCTTCGATGGTACCACAGAACGGATCTTCATTCCAGAACCAGCAGCAGCCTCTATTGATGCATTCCCAGTCCACAGGTAACATCCGGCACTATCTGATGGTTGAAAAGTCGCCGGCTGATATCATTCCTCCGGGGTCGCCGTTCAACAATCACTCCTCACTGGTTGGTAACTTATCGGGAGCTGTGTATGCTCCACCGGCCCAACAACAGATGATGGTAAACGTTGGCAATGGGTATGTTCCGTTTGGCAGTATGCATCCAAAGGTCCAGGAGCAGCTTATGAACCGAAGACAATTTGACTACGATGTAACGATGCTTTATCCACAGCAACAGCAGCAGCTGTCAAGCCAGCCATTAGCAATGAACCCCCAACAGTCGATGACAATGTCTATGGAGTTCCAGCAGCATAAGCAACCACATCCGGTATCGCAGTCGATGCCGCAGCAAGCACAGAGATCACGTCCTAACAATCTTCATCATCAGCAACAACAACAACAATTTATGTATAATTCTATGAACGTGAGGTCAGCACCTGCGTCACAGACACAGTACGATGCTGCACAGACCTCCTTCAACAACATGCCAAGTGTTGTGTACACACAAGCACAGTTTGCCGGTAACATGGGAAAAGATAACAAAGAAAATTTGAAGCCGAAGGAGATCAAGTTTGGGCCGATTTTGGAGTATGATCCGTCGAAGGACTCAAAAAAGATCCAGAGCAACCCAAACAAGCGGAGCAACGGTGTGCATCGTTTCCCTATTAATACGCCTGTGACTATGTACAAGCCCAAGAAGAAGTAGATGGGCGTTCATGAACATGTCTTTAACTTTTTAATTCTTTTATAGTAATGTAACAATAATACAAAACCCGGTAATTTTTCTTTCGCAGCAACCGAAGCCCGAAATTTTGGGAGGAACGGGACTTTTTGGAACCGACCTGCACTTTGCTCGGGCCCCGAACCGTTTTGACGTCCCGAGCTTTTGCCAACTCATTGAAGCGGATTTGAATAAGCAACCAAATGCCTGCGCCAAACAGTTCACGTCCCACGTCCACGGATAGTACGGGGCTTGATCCCTCTGCTGGCGTGACGCAGTTCAAGCTTATTTCAGTCAACTTTAAAGAAGCAGCGCTCGATTCCCCCAGTTTCCGTTCCAGTGTCAATCACTTGGATAACCAGATCGATAACATTGAGAAATGGCTACTTGCTTTGGTCAGTTCACTTAAAAAGTTTCCCAAGTACATCCGGGACTTGCAGACCTTTTGTGACTCGTTTCTCGAACACTTGGTGCCGACTTTCCTTCAGGATGGACTCATTGACCAGGAATATACAGTTCAGTCGTTACGGTTCACCTTGAGCGGGTTGAAGAAGCTCTGGAGCGAAAGTATCTTGTCTCTCCATGTCAATCCACTGCTTGTAGGAAACCTCAACCAAGTCGTATCACAATACGTTGCCCAATACAAAGAGATACGGGTCCGTTTCGATACGGCCCAGGCTAAACACGACAAGTACTTGGCCCTCTACCAGTCAACCCCAAAGGCCAAGGAAGCTACCATTGTTATGGAGGATGCAAAACAGTTGTTTCTCGTCCGTAAGGAATATATCCACGCCTCGCTCGACTTGATTATGGAATTATCGACATTGGGGAATCTATTAGACCGTCTGCTCGTCAAAATGAGTAACGAGTTGTGGAGAAGACGGTCGTCGGTCGTCAGTGACGACGACGAGTTCTTTAAGGAACATTACAACAAAGTCCAAAAGATATCTGGCTGGAGTGAATCTTATTCCACTGCCATTGATAAATTAAGAGCGGATATGAAGGTCGCACGCGATCAGGTGGAAGAAAGCTCGAATTTCCAGTTCCTTCCTTCTTCAAACCCTGCTGATTACAAGTCATCCACCATTAATGCAAAGACCTTGAGTGATATAGACGAAAAGTCGTTTGAAAAGCATGGCTATCTATTTATGAAGACCTATATGGACAAGTCCTCAAAGCCAATCTGGGTGCGTCGTTGGGCCTTTATTAAAGGTGGAGTATTTGGTTTACTTATCCTTAGTCCATCGGGCACGTATGTACAAGAAAGTGACAAGGTAGGTATTCTCTTGTGCAATATCAAGTATACACCCAATGAAGACAGACGGTTCTGTTTTGAAGTGAAAACGAGTGAATTGAACGTGGTGTTTCAAGCAGAAACCTTCCTTGAATTGAAATCGTGGTTGAAGGTGTTTGAAAACGAACGCAATCGGATCTCCCAAAACGCAGAAACAGATAAAGAACTGTTCAATATTGCTTCGGGGAGATATCCACCTCTTATCTCGGAGTTGGCTCTGACAGCAAATACCGTGGTTGACCGTGAATTGACCAATATCAGAATCATGCATTCCAACGGCCACATCATTGCATCGAGTAACTTGAGCAGTCATATTGAAAAGAATGAAAAGTATTTCCAGAAACATGTTTACAACCATATTCCTCAAATTATTCCTCCGTTTATGACTGATACAACAAAGACTTCGATAGTAGCTTACTCGCTAGCAGTAGCGACGTCGGGTCCCACGGCATTGACAGCGAATATCTGGGGTTCCTTGAATTGGGGACTTTATTACATGCAAACAAGCTCTAATCCAGAATTGGAGGGTCACATTCAACCTGATATGGAAATGGTACGAGTTCAGCAGGAACACCAATATGATGCAGGCATTTATTACCCACAGTACTATCCAGATGAGCTTGTTCCCTTTGATATCCAAATGAGAGCGTTATTTGAAACTGCTGTGGATCCTGGTGAATACTGCTTGTTCTCTTTTAGATGTATCTGGTCGCCCAACTCTCTGAGGGAATTAAGTGGAAGATGCTTTGTTACTCAGAATCACATCTATTCGTACATGCAAGCCTTGGGATTTGTGTCGTTATTCAAGGGATACTTGGGCCGTTTTGTATCGGTTGAACATACTCCTCTGAAAAGCTATGATTACATCAAGATCTACAGTATAACGGGAGTGATCAAGATGAAGATATTCTTGGACGATGCCAGAATGATAAAACACAAGACCCTCTACTTAATTGAAAATGTTGCCAAGGAAACACCAAAGACCTTACCAGAAATTATTCCTGATTTACTACAAATTGAAACTGAAGTTAAGCAGGATAATATCGACAGAACAAAGTTCGGAACCATCAGAACCTTAACAAAGGAACTAGAACTTTCCAAGAGCCAAGCGCCAGACAACAAAGTTTCTGGTATTGCTCCTCTTCCCAATATCACCAGCCGGGACGGAATCAGTTCATTTGTTACATCACCAAGTTCAGCTGAGAAGAAGTACCGAATTGATTTTAGCGGCGAGTTCTCGTGTATTTTGGAAAAGACTTACCCAATTCCACCCAAAGCCTTGTTTCATGCGTTGTTGGGAGACAATGCCATTGTATTGAAGGAGCATATCTTTTTCGGAACCACCCAGTTTTTTATCAAGAAGCCATGGACGATAAACGAAAAAGGTTTATTGTACCGTAAATACAGAGCTCCTGTGTTCCACAACCAAAAGAATTGGCACTTGCTCTTTGAGCAGACTATCGAGGACGCGGTTGAAAACGAGTATTACACGTTTACTTTCAAGAAGTCGAAGTATAAATTCTTTGTTGGCTCCTCATTCAGCGTTGAATATCGATACGTCATCATAGGCGAGGGGAAGCTGACGAGGTTCTACTTGTATGCAAAGAGAATATTTGACAGAATACTGGCGTTTAAACCATTGATTGAGACGTTGAGTCTGTCTATCGCCGTTGCCAATTCCATCTATATCGACAACATGTTGAAGGATGTTGTACAAGAGCTCGGACACCACGGTATTGTCAACAGATCCATTTATTTGTACGGCAAATTGTCTCACACAGATACTACTGATGAAGTTGAAGTCCCACCAGTTATCCGCATCAGTTTCGTGTACTTACTTATGAAACTCATGGAGAAAATCACCTACTGGGTGTTTATTATCATGTTGCTGACTTGCAAGTTTATTAGAAACGGAATGCTTTTGGTCTGCAAGAGTATCCTGATGCAGGGGACCTTGGTTTTCATTTTGTTTGTTTCGTCTATTCTTAATGTGTTGTTGTTGGGCAAGACTACGACGTCTTATTGGACAGTTCGAAAGGCAAACAAGGTGGCAGAACAATTTATCAGTAAGCAACCGACCATTTTGCAACGGGCCGTTTATTTGAAAGATGTGCAAGTAATGGTTGAAAGGGAAGCCAGTACGCAAGGTTCTATTTGTTTCGACATGTTTAGAAACCATTCCTTTGTGTTGAATTTCGACCAGTCGGATAATTGGAAGGAGATGTATGGCGACGAAACAACGAGAGAAGTTGCCATTGGTTTAAGAAAGAGTCTTCAGGATATTGGTATCAAGAGACATAAGCTACTAGTTGAATTAAAGATCTTGAACCAGGTAGAAGAACAGCTTGGAAAGGCTGAATGGAAGAACTGGTTAATGAGTGAGGTCGACCGGTGTAGCTATGTCCAGAGCACGATATTGGACCAGTTTCCCGAAACTGTTGGATCTGACGAGGAGATCGACGCGGGCTTAAGGTCAGTGGTGAGTTTCTGTCAGGATTGCACGACCGAGCTTCGTAACTTGTTATAAGTAAATAAATATCATCATATGCCCTCTTTTAATTAGAGTCCATTCTTTGCTAGAGCATCGGCGATATGTAAGTATAAAGCCAATGCGTTGAACTTGGGTTCTTGGTGGAACATGACTCGGTCAACCACCGTTCGTGCTCGATTCGTCCAGTTGATCAAGTCTAGATGGTCTACATTATCGAGTGTTCCAAGATACTTGCCCCATTTCGAGCTCTCCACACTGACAATTCCGTCGTTATCTGTAGATAAACCGTTCTTGTTCAACTGGTGTTGCATGATGTTCCAAGTAAGGTTGAAAACATTGTACCATTTGGGATGGAAACGGGCTCCGTATGAAAAGTACTGTACCGATTCGGAATCGGGCACGCCTGCGTTGAACTTTGCCATATTTGACGTCGTCAACTCGTAGACTGACTGCGGACAGACGAGATGTGAAGCTTTGGAGTTACCAAGAATATGAACAAGAAAGTCAGCGCATTCTGAGCCATGATGGGGCGTCGATACAGTCGTTAACGAAGCAATCTCGTAGTGTTTGCTGCTATCCATTAGTTTCGAGATCAAGTACCGGCTATCCAAGCCACCCATGGAATGACTGATAAGGTTGAGTCGGATCGGTTTCTCGTTATCAAACTTTGAATGTCGCTGAAGCTCCTGGCACTCCTTGTCGATAAAGCGGTCCAAGATCGTGGCTCGTTCATCAACTGTACCAAAAGGCGGTACCTTGCCAACCAACACTGTCGAGCCCAATTGTTCGAGACTGTGCCTTATTCTGTACCAGTACTCTACCAGAAACCAATCATCTGTGCCATGCACGGCCTGGTGGGCTTCCCGGGTGGCATTCTCGTCTATCTGCTGCTTGCTCACGAGTCTCGGCACCAAAGTCAACCGGTCAAACCCCGAAAATCCATGACACAACACGATCGGGTTTTGGGGAGTGTGGTACTGTGGCCTCAACCGACTGAACTCCTCGGTAAAGATGTGATTGGCTACCCGAGCCGTATATCTTCGTGCAAACACAAGCATCAGACCCTCATGTGAAAATTAGTTATGTACAGTATTTAACGACTATTAAGTGATTTGATCATCATGTCCTTGACAAAGCCTAACAGGTTCAACGTCTTCATTCCAAAACCTCTCAACATCACGAGCGGATAGAAATCAAACGAGAAAACCTTGTGGAGCTTATCGCATACGCCAATGAGGACATGGTTGGCTGGCCACGACTCAGAAACGTATCTTTCCAACACCAAGGTCGAACCAATGTCCATACCTCGATCCACACCTTTTTCCAACGCTTCTACCAAGGAAGCAACGTCTGACTGGCCCATGTTCAACCCCTGGCCTGCTAAAGGATGGACGGTATGTGCAGCATCGCCGATCAAAGCCACACGCGGCGCAACGTACGTGTCGGCGTGAGACAATTTCAACGGAAAACGGGCTCTTGAACCTTCAATCACCTCTGTGACAGGCAACGGGTAGTTGTTTTCTAAGTCAGACACCCTGAACTTGGACATTCTCCACTCAATATCGTCCAAAACAGACATATCGTCGGGGTTTGCCTGTAATACCTTGTACAAGTAATTCAAGTCGACTTCATCGAGAGTCATGGCAGCGTTGACCAATTGAGGAAAGATCTCGGGATTGACTTTAACCAACAATTCCGATAATTCAGGCGTGCTTGACCATACAATGGTGGCATTGTCTTCACTCAATGGCAAGATGGCTAATGGACCTGTAGTCAAGAACCGTTGCCATCCAATCGCACGGAAATCTTCGTATTGGAGCTTGATGGTGGCCACCACACCAAAACGATTGTACTGCCAGCCACGAGACTCGATCCCGGAAAACTTACGCACAGGCGAGTTGTAACCATCGGCTCCCACAAGCAATCGTGCCTGTAAGCTTTCGCCGTTGGAGAGTTTGACTATTGGCCAGTCGATCTCAGCAGAGTTCAACGAAACGTTCTCCAAATTCAAGTCGTGGTTCTCCAAGTTTGGTTGAATGGGACTCACGATATCCGTCACCTTGGTGTTGTCGAGGATGGTGGTGGATTCAGGCATGTTGAGCGACTCCACTTTCTGTAACAACGAGCTCTGGATATTGATATTCTCAACCATGGCAGCCAATACACCAGCCCCAATCGCCGAGCCATCAAACAGAATCCGGGCATCGCTATCCTGCGAATCGTAAGCTACTATCGAGTCGTAGTACTTTACTCTGTCTTCGTTGATGAATTCCCAGCTTCCTATGCGTTCTTGCATGAACTCAATCGACTTGGGAGTAAGTGAAACAACTCTGTTGGTGTAGTTTTCGGGCGGATCCTGGCCAAAGTCTCGGATCTTGTCCAACAGGAACCCTTCTACCAATGTGCATGTTAAATGTCTCGTTTTGCGGGAACTTTTCAATGCAGCAAGCAAGGACAATCCTGCGGGTCCCCCTCCAATAATCACCACATCCTGGAGCTTTGGCTGTGCTGCGGTAGCCAATCCTCTGAATAAACGAAGCATGTCTCTGAAGGAAGAGGATTGATGGGTCCGAAATTGATGTGGAACGATTTGTCTATATGCACACTATACGATCTTTTTCTGTATACGAACTGATTGCAAAAAGAATTATGTGATTCCAGTGCAGCCTTCAACAAGAGCGAACTGAAGCAATTTTCTGCTTGGTTCATTGTATTTGTTTTATAGGATGCGAATTAGTTGTAATATCTTGTGTTTTCTTCCGATCAACCTGAATATTCTGTAGAAATCAACAGTTTTAGCTCATCAACTTCAAACATATTAATTGCTATATACGAGCTGTGAAATGCTTGCAATTTTATGAATTTTAAGTTGCTGATTACTCCTTATGAAAACACCTACAATCAGATCAACTGTAATTGTAATAGAAATAAAAGTGGTTTTGGAGATAAAATGACCTTTGTTTCTTTTTGCGTTTATGTACAACTTATCCCAATATTTAACAATTCTTAAAATATTTGATTTTTTTACCGGAATTTCTCAATACGTAAAGAACATGACAGAACCATTAGAAATCATCTATACTTTTACCCGTTTCTATAAACTTGCAATAATTAAGTCTGTATTGCCAATTTAAAAGATAATTCAGTAGGCCTGCTGATGGGCAAAACTATCTTATCGTAAAATTCGCGGATCGCCTCGAATCTTTGTCAGTATATGATGAACTTGACTCCAATTGACGATATATCCACGCTCGACTCCAAGAAGTTGATCGCCGAAGCGAAGCGTATTGTTGACTCTATTGACTCCTGGAAGGAAAAGAATCAACACAAATATACCCTTGCGAACAATAAGCAAATTGTCGTACCCGTCTATGCTACCGAGTTGAATAACGTCGAATGGTATGCCAGACTGAGTGACTTTAAAGAATTCAACACGGCCTTCAGACTGCGGTTCTACGACAACTTTGTGAGATACGTGCTTGGATCCACCACCGATCTCACTCACACTCATTCCGAATATGAACAAAGGTATATACACGAAGTTGAAAGCTACAAAGTAGAACCTTACGAAATGGCTGGTACAGATAAGACAACAACTTTCAGTTACTTGTTGCGTGCTTATTATAGGTTTCCTTTCCCACTTAAGAAACGGGTCTTTTACGAATTGGTACATATTTACAAACCTACTGATTCCAACGAAGGGTATGTAATTACATTAGCCATTGATCCCAAGAACTTCCTGACCCAAATTCCAGAAAAATTGGTAGTGGGTAAGTACACATCTATCGAGAAGTTCTCACTTATTGACGACAAGTTGAAGTGGTCCATGTGCACCTGCTCTACGCCTGGTGGCTGGATCCCTAACTGGATGGTCAGCTTGAGTATCACTGGTGCCATTGCGAAAGATGTACCAAGTTTCCTTGACTGGGCAGAATCTCTTTAAGTATCGCCACTCGATATAAACCCTTCGAGCCAGACCTTGACGTCGTCTCCCAAGTTTTCCAAGAACCCCAAGCTCGTATAATCATACGCTCCATCGCTTAATCGATTGAGTATGGTTTGGTTGGGCGATGGTGCTGAACTATTCTTCTTAACCTTTGTACGATTGCGATTCATGATGATAATAATGAACTTTTCTTTGTATCTAATGTAATAAAACATCCAATCGTTCAACTTGTTGCTGGTAAACTTGTGGAAATACTCATCCAATTTACCCGAAACATTGAAGAATTCTTTGTTTCGCTGCTCCAAAAAGAGCTGGGACAACTGGTCATGAAGATAGAAAATGACACTCTGGTATTTAGCTGTAGATGTTCCAGCGTTAACAATGCTAGGTAAGAATGGTAACGATGACTTGATAGATCCATCAACAGAATCATAAATCGTAAAAAAGAAATCGTTATCAACTTCTGTCTGTTGATGTCTAAGTAGTCCGTTAAGAGACCGAATTGAACCCATACTTCCTGAAACACTACCGTTTAAAACAGAATAGCACATCTCCTCGATTGCAGGGATAAAAACATCATATTGCAAAGTTTGATAAAACTCCTTTTTATCAAGTTTTGGGTTTGATGTATCAAACACCAATGTAATACAGAAATCCAGACGTTTAAAGACAACGAGCAGAAACTCTCGTTCAACATCCAGCAAAGTATCACTCTTGATCAATTTGGTCCGCAAATAAACCAACCTTCTTTTGATCGAGGAGTCTTTTGTTAATCCGATTAAGTACTCTCCTTGGTCATTCATTTCATCGTCATCGCTCTCTTGTTCGTCCAGATTACCAGCATCTGGAGCATTGGAATTCAGCGTCAAGCGAGTAGAAAAGTTACGGAGCATGGGAGGTACGGAAAACCAGGCACTTGAGGCCTCATCTCCCTCATCTGTTTGATTATTGGAGTTGATCTTGAAAGATCTCATGCTGTTAACAGTGTAGTTTAATGGAGTTACAACCAAATTATTGGTAAGGTTTATGGGATTAAGAAGCTCCATTGCAGATACAGCCACTGTGTGTACTTGATTGGATTCGGAGTTGGGCTCTCGCAGTTCGTCCTCGATTTCTGGCTGCACGATACGAGTCGAAAAGACTTCACTGGCATCGATATCTACCAAGCTCGCTGTATCAAGTTTCTCGTTACAATCGTAGTATTCCAACCAATTGTATATATCAACCAAAGAACTTTCCGGTATGACTTCTTCTTTTCCAAACTCGTCAAAATTGCTCATGAATACTGAACCATACTTTTTTTGATTAGATTTATCAAAGTATGCTATAATGATCCCTTCTGGAACTTCATCGCCGAATAGACGATTCAACTCGCTCTTTGCTTGGGAATTAATACTGAGTGAAGATTTTTTGTATGTTCTTGTCATACTGTGTGGAAGCAAGCCTAGAAATCCCCGGTAATTTGTAGTATTGGGCCACTGGAGTCCTGGTGGAATGGTATATGCCTGGGTATTGAAGCTGTGCAAAAATCCTGACCAGAATTGTTGTAATACATCCTGGAGAATCTCGCAACTGTACTTCTTCGACACTGTTGAAAAGGAGCCATTGAGTAAGACAAAGTAATTATAAGCCTGCTGGACAATTCTGATCAACTGCTGGTTCACAACCGATGATTTTTTGACATTACTGTCATTCATGAACACTGAATACGCAAGGTAATAATTAGACTCTAGGTTCTGGATTATAGTAGACGAATTCGTTGCCTTTATTATAGTTGTTTCGTCCAACTGAGCTCCATTTGAATCAACAAAGCTTTTTGCAAACGAATCTATACCTCGTATCAACCCCACTACCTTTACCTGCTCGTCATTATCTGCTTTGGAATCCAGGGACTCGAAGAACACGATCTGTTTGAATAGTTCATCGTTTGCTTCTGCTTCAGCCGGTACTAAATCAGGATTAAAAATGGTGATGTATTGGATCTTCGGTACCACATGGCTCAATTCAGTGGTAAATAATCCATTACTTCTACTCTCACCACCAAATTGAGGTATAAATTGTGAGAAGTAGTTACTCATAACTCTGGTACCATATATTAACCTTTGCTTGACGAATTTCAAAAACCAAAACATCCGTGCTGCAATATATAATTACTTTTGTGCTACATGTATTCTATCTTGTGATGCATCAATGAGATTGTTGTTTCTTATTGCTATGTATTTATTGTCCTATAACCTAGTTGGTAAGGTTACTTTTTAAACAATATAAGTTGTTTTATAGACAAATATACTTGCCTACCTTCTTTAAACATAAGATGGTTTTGTGGTCTAGTTGGTCATGGCATCTGCTTAACACGCAGAACGTCCCCAGTTCGATCCTGGGCAAAATCATTCTTTTTTGTATTTCTGGATCTAAAAATTTATGACACGTAGTATTTTTTAGATTATTTTCAGGATCATGACACGTCAGAGGACACGTGACATGTTTTCGATGGAACCTCATCCAAAAATAAGTCAAGACAGTTACTGTCAAACTTTAAAACCAATAAAAAACACTATACTTGTCATACATAATTTGTACTAGCAAAATAGGAGAACGCTGTGGCACAGAATGAACAAAGTACAGGTTGTATAGTGTAGTGGTTATCACTTTTGGTTTTGATCCAAACAACCCCGGTTCGAATCCGGGTACGACCTATCTTTTTATATCATTATTGTTTCCTTTTTGTTTGTTTACTTTTTTTTTTTGATCCACAAAACCAGGTTTCTAAATCCCACCGTCTAAATTTTTTCTTACTCTGTGATACACCACTAAATCCATTAGTATTCCACTATATAAGCCTAACCATATATATTAGAAGATTCTACTGTGATTTGAAACGTTCTTAGATTTGAATAAGAACAAAAAAGTATTCCACGAAAACAGAAATAAAAATACGGACGAGCAACGGAAGTCAACGAAATCGGCGAAAGCAATTCAGGTCTCATCATGGAAGATAGTCCAGTCAAGTACAAACCAACGTCCAAAGTAATCGATTCCTTACACTCTCAGATAGATGTGTTGAAGACGGAATTGGAAACTGTCAGAGTTTCAAGCGATGAATATAAGAAGAAACATGCGGCTGTGGCCAAGAAGAACGAGTCGTTTGTCGACCAGTTAGCCAACGCCAAACACGAAAACGATATGATTAATGCGTTGTTGAAAAGAAAAGAAAGACGGATTCTCGATTTGGAAGACCAGAGTAACGAGCTCCATTCCGCCAACGAGACGCTACAGTTCACCAACAAGAACATGAAGATTAGATACGAGAACTTACAGGACTCGTCAGCGCTGTCGACTGCGGAATTTGAGAGGTTGAAGATTGCATATGACGCGTTGCTTGCGTCGCAGGTTGAGTATAAGAGACATTACCAGAAGGAGTTGAGTGCTATAACCTCGGCTTTCGAAAAGTACAAGGAGGAGAACAACCAGAAATACAACGAATTGTCTCTGAAGTTGCTCAGTAACGACAAGGATGTGGATACTCTTTTGGATAGTTTAGCTAACAAGCGGAAAACTATGGACAATCTCTATGTCAACAAGAATAAGAATATCTTGGAATTGTTGACCAAGTTGGGCAAAGCAGCCAAGATACACGGCCAGGAATCCAAGCTCACATTACAGGAATGTGTTGATACCATTAAAGCTTTGATTACCAAACATCCTGACTTGCAGGAGAAGTTGGCTACCCATGAGCAGGTCGATATAGACTTGGATGAGTTATTGACTGAGTCTGTCGATACTCTTTCCAACAGTTCGTTTGACGAGGATGCCACAATGGTCAGTTCTCCAGATCCCAACGATTCAATTGACGCACCAGATACTCCTAAGAAGTCGTCAAGTTTGGGCAGAACACAGTCGATACAGTCTAGAAAGAGGAAGAATAAGAGAAATTCTTTGAGATTTGATTCCAAGAGTGCACCTGATTTTTCCCACATCAGCACTCCAACGTCACAGCCACCAGCAAACTTTCCGAAGAGACCGATGTCCAATAACAATAATATCACAAACGTTGGCAGTAAGAGAAACAGCTATTACGACAACAAACAGAGAGCGGCCACTCCACCAACCAAACTTCAAGATGGGTTCGAGATACAACACGGTCAGTATGGTGGTAACAGTTATCACCACCAATACCAACATAACAACCAGGGTAACAGGCCAAATAGATCCAGAAGCAGCAGTAACAGCTTCTATGGACACAACAACTCGAACAGCTCGAACAACTCGAACAACTTGAACAACGCGAACAACTCGAACAACTCGAACAACTCGAACAACTCGAACAACTCGAACAACTCGAACAATTCGAATAGTACCAATAAGAAAAACTATAACAGAAGATCATACAACAACAACAACAATAACAACAACAACAACAACAACAACAACAAAAGAAACTCTGGTTTCGAGCCTGCAAACTTCAACTTGGGCTTAAACAACTAGACAGTGAAGGGTGACTTTAATGTCACCTTCTTCATTATTATTATTAAATTGGGGAAACACCAGTGGTGCTCGCTTGGTGCTGGATGCTATTATATATTAAACTTAGTATTACAATCTATGAGCAACTATAGTTCCGTCGTTGTAAGCAGCAAATATCAAGCTTTCCACGTTCCGTTTGGCCTTGACAAGTTGCTTGTAGGACTTAGGAGATGCTTCTTCTGTCTGGGGATTAAATACTGCCAATGCTGATTGTTTGATTGTGGTCTTGTTCGATTCGCTTGTCGTGATACGGGGAACATCTCGAATTATCAGACGGACAACAGTTCTGTCCTGAATCTGAACCTCTTCAATAATTCCGTTCCAATATCCAATCATGACGGTGGATCCATGAGGAATAATGCTTTGGATTCCAGAGTTTTCAAGCTTTAAGATCTGCTTGGAGTTCTTTATATAGTCATGGAAAACAAGCTTGTTGTTGCTTGACCCAGAAATCAAGCACGAATCAGCAATAACCAACGATATCACTGGATGAGGTGTATACGTAGCATCCGAATACACAACACTGACGGTAGGATCTAAATTAAAAACCGTTCTCTCTCGTTCAGAGACTCGTGAATAAACGGGAAACTCTATTTTAAGCCCCATTACTTGTCCAGACTCGTATCCAACAAATAATATCGACGTCTCTTCCATGTATTCCATCCTCATAATGATTCCAAAATCGTTTCGAGCCTCGGTGGTTCCTATTTCAACAGGAATATCGTTCTGTGAATTAAGTAGCTCATGGGGATTGATATTGGTAAGAAGTCGTGACAATTCAAACGTCAGACTGATTTTGTAGAGGTCAATGTTGTTTGAGTCAACCGAAGCAGGCGTAAAGAGCAAGCCGTGGCTGTAAACAGCGTTGCAGAAGTTGAGAGCGTTGATTGGAAGCTCAAACACCTGTTCATGAGTCTCTAAGTTCCAGATCTTAATTGAGGAGTCTCGTGACTGTGTTAACACAAGCAAATCTGTTTCGTGGTCCACCTGCTGCACAGAGACAATGTTATCTGAATGGGCCTGCCATTTGTGTATGGGTCTTCTTGTCGTAAGATTCCACCAGATCACTTGGCCAGACAGATCTGCTGATACTAGAGTCGCGTATTTGTACTCTGGCAAGCATAGAGCTGTGACAGAACATGAATGTCCTCGAAGAGAGAAGAGCATTGCATGCGCTTGAGATAAATGTCGTGGATGTTCTCAAATATACACTCACGACATTTGGAAACCCGACATTTTTCCCTACCGATTTTGACGCCGTGCCTCGTGCCTGCTGATGAATCAGATAAATATCTGGTGCGACAGCCGCCACGCGCATATTTAGCTTCGGACATAACACACGCCAAGCAAAAATTAAGAGATTCGAGACATCTCGGTAAACGGATTCTGGGATTCGGTTACGAAGAATAAGATTGGCTTGGTTATAAAACTCAAAACAACTGACTTTATGTAGGAACAAGATGAGGCGGCTTTCGTTGCTAGACCAATCGCCCATGGTTCGGAACAAACTTGTCCAGAGTCGGATGATATGCGACACTCGCTTCTGATTTGCTGAAAATTACACATTTATGGTTACGAGACCCAGATTGTGCAGTGAGATTTATTAGATAAAATAATCCAGACTAAAAATATTTCACATCTCACAGGATTCGTCCATCAGATAACTTACGTTTATTGGGTCTGGGGGAAGTTAAGCCTCCTTGAAAAAAAATTGACACGAAGGGCTTTGTATAAAATGGATAGATTTACATCATTGTAGAGAATTTTCGTCTTCTTTTCTCGTTATAATTGTCTGGGTTAAGATTTCTATATCAAATAAAAAAAGATGGTTAACGTTTTCAATGTCCAGATTTTCTTTATTGTTTTAAGAGAATCGTTAGAAGCGGTTATTGTTGTTTCTGTTCTCTTGGCATTCTTGAAACAGGGTTTAGGTGGAGCACACCAGGATCCCAAAGTATACAAACAGTTGAAACGACAGGTTTGGCTAGGATCAATATTGGGAGTGTTGTTTTGTTTAATTATTGGTGCAGCCTTCATTGCAACCTTCTATACTCTTAAAAATGATATCTGGGCCAAGTCTGAAGATCTCTGGGAAGGTATTTTCAGTATCATTGCCACGGTCTTGATTTCCATCATGGGGATTGCCATGTTGCGTATCAACAAGATGAAGGAAAAGTGGAGAATCAAGTTGGCTTTGGCTTTAACGAAACCTCCTTCAAACAAGAGAGATCGTTTCAGAATCGGTTACTTAACAAAGAAATATGCAATGTTCATTTTACCATTCATCACCTGTTTAAGAGAAGGGTTGGAAGCCGTCGTGTTTGTTGGTGGTGTTGGTTTAAGTTCACCTGCCACTGCATTTCCTATCCCTGTTATCTGTGGGTTGTTGGGTGGGATTGCTGTTGGGATAGTCTTGTATTACTCCGGTGCTACTGTGTCCTTACAAGTTTTCTTGGTTATCTCCACCTGTATTTTGTACTTGCTTGCAGCCGGGTTATTTTCCAAGGGTATCTGGAACTTTGAAATGCATCTATTGAACAAGCAGACTGGTGGTGATGCTGCTGAGAACGGTTCTGGTCCTGGTACTTATGATATCGCCAAATCCGTCTGGCATGTCAACTGTTGCAATCCGGAAACCGACAACGGTTGGGATGTCTTCAATGCCATATTGGGCTGGCAAAATTCTGCGACTTATGGTTCGGTTATTTCGTACAATATCTATTGGTTAGTCCTTATTGCTGTTCTCGCTTTGATGATGTACGAAGAAAAGAACGGTCACTTGCCATTCCTCAAGAATCTTACATTTATCCAGTTGAACCCAATGTACCACATCAAGGGGAAGAAGAAGAACGAGTTATCTGCTCGTGAACAAGAAGAATTGTTCGATAAAGTCAGAAACACTCAGTTCGGCGATGAAATCGAGGATGCTGGATCCTCTTCTTCGGTTTCCAACAAGGAGGTGATCAAGACTGTGGCCGACGAAAAAAAAGTGGTCGATGAAATCTAGTTGTGACGCAGGAGGAAAGTCTTTTTCACTGTGTTCGTTCTATGTTTATTTAATGTTATTAGAAACAATCAAATTGATTTTCAGAGTCATGTAAGTTCTCCTGTAATATAGTCTTGAATTCCTTTTTGGAATAATCTACTTCCAGGCCCAACTTTTCTTCTATTGCGTTTAACAAAACTTCCAACAATTTGAACGTCTGATCATTGAAACGTAATGCTTGTGATACTTCAAAAACTTCCATAAAGAAGTTGACGTCCAACTTCAAGTTGATCAATTCGATTGGTCTTAAGGAGTTTGAGGATCTTAAACTATCCAATGTATTCTTCAACAAGCCCATTTGAAGCTCGTTGATAATGCTGATAAAGATTTCATTGCCAGTAATCGGTTTCACTGTATGCACAATCTTGACAAAGTGAATCAAAACATCATATATGAACCCGTCTACCTTCATACTCAGTCCAGTGCCTTCAGTAGGACTGTTAAAAAACTTGTTTACTCTCAAACTTACCCATAGCTTTTCCTTATTCAAAATATCGTCAAATATCGTCAAACCGGCCTTATCGATATCAGCAAACAATTTGAGGTTCTGTTTCAGCAAATCTTTCGAATAGATTTTATCAAACTTCGCTATCACCTTCGGATATATTTCTCGCGATAACTTGTCAAAGTTGTTCATGGTCAAGATTTTAAACGGACCTTCTTCGCTGACTTTTCTTTCCAACGTATACTTTTTCATTATGGAATCAACCATTATGTTCAAACTTCTCATGAACTGGATCTCAATACTGACCAACATTCTCTTACTTGGATGAGATGAAACTATTCTGAATTCAGAACTGGTCGATTCCTTGGTGAACATTATCTGACTAATCTTCACCAAGACATAGTACTGATAGTATTCTATTATGTTCATCAACTTGGTATACATGGCATCGTCAACGCTCTTGCTTTCTTCATATTGCAGCTCATTTAAATGAATGGTATCCCACTGCTCCAAGTCATAAATTTGTGAGCAATCATTCACCCACACGGCACAGACTGCTTCAACAATCTTTTGAGTAACTTTGTTCGATGTGTTTCGCAAGAGTTTGATAAACTTGTTGGTCTCGTTACTCTTGCTGAGATTGCCCAAAGTTCCCACAGATTCACCGGTACTGGTCAAGAATGAGTTTAATTTCGAGCTGATGCTCAGCAAGTAGAAAATTGCTGACAAAGAATTGCTATATTCCGGTAAGAACTGACGGTAATTTTTGGGCGTTGATTCCAATTGATTGTTGTCCCCGGACTCGTCATCAAACAACGTCACCAACACCACTGAAATTTTTTCAATCATAGCAAAGAATTTTGCCTCAATCACCTTTTCCGGATCGATGTTGTACTTGCTGTAATGGACATAGTTGTTGACGAATTTGCTCAAATTTCTCAGGAATAAACCACTAATGTACCCAATAAAGTTGTTCAAGACTAACCATGTTTCGTTAATGATGGACAAGTCGAGGTTCTCGCTGCTTTCGAATACTTCTATGACGACCTTGAGTATTTCCTGAGTACTTGGGATCGTAGTGGTAGCGGTAGCTCGGAAATATTCCTCAATGGTGTTGTAGTTATCACCGATATACTTGACATGTGACCCGTTCTGTCTCATTTCTGGTAATGAACTGACGTAGTCCACCAACTTCTTTTGCATGATGGCCCATCTTGAGTCAACTTTCTTGATTTGGTAATCCAATTCATCTTCCAAGCCCTGTAATTGTACCGTTAAGAACTCAAAAATGGGGTTTTTAAACTTGTATTTCTCCTTTTCGCCGTCCAACTGGTACAACTTGTCGACAAGAGCCATAAAACGGGCACTAGAGCTAGACAAACCAGTTCCACCTGATCTGACTGTTTGGTTAGAGGATGATGCTTCATGGTCGAGTGAAAGTAATTCCTTAAATGTCTTTTTCCTGTATTGGTCAATGATACTGTTCACTTCCTCAAAAACCTTTGTCAATGCTGTGTTGATGAGAAGCTGTTCTTGGTGCATGCTGGGGTTGTTTTGGGACTCCCGATTCCGTTTTTCCCGAACTCTCAAAAACTCGTGCTTTTCATTAAGGAACCGATGGTAATCTTCAATGAGTTGTTCGATGTTGTGGTTGGATACGTGTCTGATCAATGTTTCTGGCAAGTCAAAGAAGAACTGGTGGGCCTTGATGAACTCGATCAACTTGGAGATCTTGACTACTTTGCTTTTGTTGTCGATGATAGGCCTGATCATCAAAGCAGACGTTGTGTTGAGGTTGTTAATGGATTCTTCTAGTTCCGATAAGAGTGTTTCGTTTTTATTGATGATGCCATGGCGTTGAGGGTTGAATACCTTAGAGTTTTCCCGATCTCTCTGAGCGTTGGTTTTCAGGCCTTTGAACGAGACCAAAACATCATCGATTGCTTTCTTACAGTCCAAGAACTTGACGAAATTAGCGTCCATGACTCCCTTCAATTCGTTAGTTTGGCTGTGGATATTTCTTTCAAGAAACTGAAGCGACTGGAACAACTCGTTGATGGACGTATCTTTGTGGACTTGGGTAAGAAACTGTTTCGAATTGAAGTTTTGCGACGAGATCAAGAACTTGGTCAACAGTGGGTCTGACGTCGACGAAATGATCCCTTTATGGAGCAATTGCTTGATGACATTGGTGCCGCTGCCACGTAGAGGGTCCTCCATGTCCTTATTGCTGTAGTTATAGTGTGTATCGCGAGTATCATCGTTCAAGTTGACGAGACCACTGAGCGTGTTGAATTGTTCTTCGAGATTGAGACCGACAAGCTCGTTCGGTTCGAGATATTCTTGTGGCGTAAGATTCAAGTCCTCTTTGGACTGTGGTTCCAACGTCTCCATGTTATAAAACGCAAGGATATTCGCTTCATTGTATGTATGATCCAACATCGTTGTCAACAATATAATTTTAATTGTTTATTCGCATTTTTTATTATCATATATACGTTTACTATCGCCAGAGCGTATACTCCTGGTGCTGTGCCAGATCGGCATCAACACCAGAACTGACTGCAGCAACTGCAGCGTTGGCGATATTTGTGGGGTCGTTGGGATCCATCCCGGTTTTCGGTTCGCCCTTCTTCTTTGCGGGGCCCATGTTGTTTTCCGCAAGCACCGCCGTGCGTTCGAATCGCTGGATCTTGTAGATATCGTCAAGCATCTGTTCGTAAAGCACAGCAAGCGCAAGCTTGCGATGGTCCTTGAGTTCCGACCGCATCTTGTCAAACACCGCCTGGAAATCACTGCCGCTCCATTCCTGGTACCCCTGCAGCTTCGGATACTCGGCATCATACATCTGGGCAAGCCAGTTCCAGTCGATCTGCTCTACATGCGTGTAATCGCTGCCCTGGAGCTTTTGTACCAACCACATCTTGGTGTCGCCCGCCATATACGACGTCTTGAGCGCCGACTCGCGCTTCACCAACTTCGTCCATTTGTACCGGCACTGGATCCGCAGACGTGTGCCGTTCATCCTTTCACTCACCACTGTCCAGTTGATCGTGCCGTTTCCGCCCTTCTCCTTGTCACTCGTCAGCTCTAACATCTCGGTCACAATCTGCTTGAGTGTCCGTTCCTCATCCTCCAGCCACTTGTTCGAACTCCGGTTCTCGCCACACTTGACGTAGTTCCGCCACCGATCACGACAATCCTCAGGCATCCGGCCCATGATCTCGCCAATCTCTTTCCATTTACCCTCGTGTGTCTGTGCCCACCGCCGCAACACTTCGTCGTCGGCTTTTGTCCATTTCGCTCTCACATCAAAAATATGGTACTGTCGCCGGACATGCTTGTACACCAGCGCCCGTGAGCGGTACGGAAGAACTCGCGTTAACGATTCCCAGAAATTGTCCTTCTTTCGATCGTTTGACCAGATTCTGTTGCACACATCTTCTCTCGTCCACTTAGAAAGATGACAGTACCCCGAAATGAAATGATCCACTGCTCCAATCTCCTCCTCGCTAAACACACGTGCTCCCTTGCCCGTTGCCGGCAAGTTGTACCACGATCCGGCACGCGACAGCAGCTCTTCGATCAACGACTCGACGTCCGTGATGTGTTCAAAATCTTTGGTGGGCACCGCTTTCGCTACATCCTCCGACCGCATCTGGTCCGATGGGTAATTGATTAGGTTCTCTTCAATGCGCTTAAGCGTCTTGCGGGCCTTGGGCTTCCTTTTCGTGCCATTTGAAACGGTATTGGCAGCCTGGGCCAACTGCGTGATGGCCGAAATCGATTCCTGGCTTGCATCTGACGCCGCTGGTGGAATACTAAGACTATCGACCGACGTATCGCCGTTCAAATCGCCGCCGTTACCGATATGACGCGCCAACTCTCGCGCATCGATGATCGCCGCCTCTACCAACTGGTCGTGTTCACTCGAGCCCAAGCCAGCAAGATCAGGGTCGATCTCATTGGTCATTCTTCTCTTTTTCTTCTTTTTCTTCTTGCGTAGATCAGCTGTGGGCGCTGTGGGGGCCGCGTAGTCGTTGAAATCGCCATCGGCAGTGATGTTTTCGTCCAAGAACCCTGTCCATTGGTTAAAATCATTGATGTTGTTCATAAGATCGTCGTGGTTCTGTTTCCGTTTCTTTCTATTGCTGTTGCTATTGTTGTTGTCGTCCAACGTCCCACCAACATACCGCATCACCGCTGCTTCTACCGCATCGTTGATCTGTTGATTTGTGGTTTTGTCATCGCCATCGTCGCTGCGTACATGCACATCGTACTCGTGTCCTTCGTCCTCCTCTCCGTCTTTAAGCTTCAGGCCCAATTGAAGTAACGCCTGGGCTCCTCCGATTTCTTGCTGGTCCTCCATTTTTCTAGCTGGTTACCCGTCTTTTTGGTTACCCGTCTTTTTGGTTACCCGTCTTTTTAATGATAAAAAAACATTGTTGATAGTCTGCTTAGTAAATGATTGGTAATCAAATAAAAATCATTCCGTGGATCCAACAGAATTTGAAAACAGTAACATATATAAATATATATATGAGAAGGTTATCTTCTTTATTACTGTCTTTTTGTGCCATTGTTTTTCTGCTTCTTCATATCATTTCTGGCCATTTCTGGCCATTTCTGGCCATTTCTGGCCATTTCTGGCCATTTTCAGCCGTGATTTTTGTTATCTCTTTGTATATTATTTCCTGCATACACTTTACCCAAACACAAAACATTCACCACAACTATGGAGAGTCCCAGTCCCTTGGGTAGAAGCGGCCAGCGGAGCCCAATCACGCCTAAACGGTACAGCGAGGAAGTGTTGCAGCGGTTGAGCAAAGATGAGTTGATTGAGAAAGTGTTGGATCTCGAAACGATGATGAACGAGTTCCAAGAGCTGAGCAAGGAGTTGGAGCAGGTATTGGAGGAAGAGCTTCAAGGGTTGGAGCTGCGGTATGAGAGTTTGCGGGTGACGTATGAGCAGCAGCATGTGAGTCTTGACAAAGCCAACGAAAAGATTGTGAGCCTCAAGAACGAGTTGAATCACAGCCATGAATTACTTGGCCAGCAAGCGCGCGAACACGAGGCAGAGATACGAACGGTGAAACAGCAGTTGGTTTCGGTCGAGGTGATGAACGACAGCATGGAAACCAATGATCGGATGCTCCAGAATAAGTTGGAGTTGGCGACGCAGTTTACCAACGAACTCTTGGAGAAGCTAGCAATGTTGGAGAATGACTTGGACCGTGAAAAACGGGTGAGTGCCGAGAGGCAGTTCTACATCGCCAACTACCAGAACGAAGTCCGTGAGTTGAACTTGCGGCTCCAGGAATCACAGCACGCCGAGGGTGATACTCTGGTGATCAGCATGCGTGAAGTTCTCAGTGCCGGTCCACCTCCGAACTCCGAAACGTTCCATATGACGAAGTCAACGTCGCTACAGAAACTACAGGAAAACCTAAAGATCCTAAACTCGTCCAACATCGCTAACTTCAAGTCTCCGTCCACAGCCACCACCACCAACACTTACGTGACGGCATCGACGCGTGAAAAGGGCAACAAGGCGATATCGTCACCGACGCAGCAGCACAGTAACAGTCGCAGTCGAAGTTCAAGCCGATCGAGTGTCAGGAGCAAAGGCAGCATTTTTAGTGAGAAGCTGGAGGCGATCCCGAAGTTTCCCCACGAGCTTCCATCCATCAAGGGCTCGCCGAACCCCGAACGACTACTGGAACTCGCAGATAAGCCGAAGCTGAAGTTTAAACTCCGGGGCTTAATATAGAGGCAGGTTACATTCGTGTATATACACTCCACAAAATAGACAAAAAAAACAGCGACACAACGAAAATCTACACAACAGAATACCACTTTAAGCATGACATTTGGGCAGATTCTCCAGCGGTTGGACAAGTCCGAGATCCACGAGTACTTAATAGATCTCAATTCCAAGTTATCTCTGGAAGAAAGCGACGATTTTTCTGTTTACTTGAACGAACTATCCGAGTTGATTGAAAAGTTTAATGTACCACCCAAAAAGAAAGACCTGGACCCACAAGCGGATATAAGTGTAACTGACAAGGCGTCACTTACCAACTTCAAGTTGGTCTCAAGAAACTTGATGTTGATCTTTAAACAATTGCCCACAAAGGCGTACGACTTTACCAACGGACTCTTGAACCATTTACAGTTGAACGAATACAACGAGTTGCCCGTGGTAGCACAGATCGCCATCATCATCCTCATTGATCTCTTTGAATATTTTCCAACGTCACTCAGCTCCTTGTTCAACTTCTCCATCCTTCAAATATACAAGATCATCAAGAAATCACCCGGAATAAGCTCCTCCTTGGTGTACCTCTTGAACTGCATCACCAAAAACGCCTCCAAGTTGGACGCAGACGAGAAATTGCAGTCTAAACTCTTGAAACTAGTGGCAAAGAATATCACACTTCCGGTACTGTACGAGTTATACTCTGATGCAGGCGATAAAGACAATGCATCCACCGTCTTGTTGAAGAAAAACTACATCTTGTGTCTCAAAAACTTGTTGCTTCTTGCGATCAACTCAAACTACGAGGGGTTGTTGGCTCTTTCCACGTCTTCGTCGTCGGCCGGCTCGAAATTGAAGCCAGAAGCAATCATGTCACAACAGCACCAATTTCAGCTCCATTTGTTGTCATCCCACGATAAAACCATTACGTACGGCTTGGGCAACTACTCACAGGAAGTAAGAATAGCCATGATTGAACTTCTTGCCAACTTGTTCATCAACTTTGTTCCTACCGGCAAGTTCGATGCCATCGAGCATTTGCTTGGACAATACACGTTCCCAGCCCTCAACAACTGGGATGACCTGCTCACGGCAGTAGTTGAGCCAGAAACTGACGCCATCACGATAGATATCAGAAAGGACAAGAATACATTGGTGACTCGAGACTCGGAATCAATCATCCACTCTCAGACAGAAAGCTTGCTCTTAGAAACAAGCATTGTTGAAACGGTGATATTATACATCCAATTGGAACAATTCCAACATCCAGATTACTTATCAAATAACTTGCCACAGATCCTTGATATGATCTTGAGCAAATTTGGAGAATTGAACCACACCACGAACCACATCCAAAACCAAGCATGGAATAAGGTCTTGATCCAATGGTCATCAGTAATCGACTACATAATCCAAGAAAGTAGCTTGAGTAGTCATGAAATCTTGACTGGATACGTGTACTCCAAGTTCAACTTGGAAGCTCTGGGTGACAAGGCAACTGTCGAACAAGAACATGCTAAGCTGACCAAGGAAAGAAGGAGAGAATCTATGCTTTTTGGATTTAAACCAAAGGGTGGATCCAAGAACAGATCAAAGGATGCCAAGTTCAAAGAAATCAGACCTTACCACAACTCGTACCAAACCTATCTCTTGCTCAAGATTGTTAAGGATTTGTTACCGTTTGGAATCAACTTTAGCTCCATTGCAGATGAAAAGAAAGAAATTCCCGACAGTTCAGAAGCCATTGAAGAAGAGGAAATAGAAGACACCGCAGTCAACGAGCAATCCTTCATTGTCACCGTGTTGTTCAAATTACTTGCCAATGACGTGTCATACATCAGAAATTATGCTTTAAGTGCTTTGCTTGCTTATGCCAAAAGTAATGATTCCGAAATCAACATCTTGATTTTGCAAGCATACAGATTGACCCACCAGGAGTTCAAGAATGCCGACACTCACAAAGAATTAACAATTACCATCAGCAAGAATGACAATATCACAAGTTCAGTCTCGATAAAACTCTTAAGTTTTTCGTTGGCATTATCATCGTTATTCAAGCAGACTGACTCGTCTTTGCTTCAAAACTCTACCATCATGAAGGTCTTGAGTTTCTGTACCCAGAATTTGAAGCACAACACAAACAACTCGCAGGCAAACTTTTTGAAGAATTCTTCATGCTGGATAATTTTGACATCGTTGGTTACCTTTTATAACGAATCTGAGTTTGTCAAGTTGAATTCATCCCAATTCTTAGTTTTCTGGAAGGGATTATTAACGTCTCAATTTATCAGCTCTTCGGTCTCTCCAGACAACGAAGAAGATCAAAAGAGAGAAGTTGTCGGCAACTTGAAGATGAGAAACTTGAGTTTGGTCTGTTTACTAAACTATTTGAATTCAGTTGAACTCACTCCTGAGTCTCTTAAACAAATACAATTCTTGTTGAGTAAATCATACAATTACCTTACTTATTTGGAAAGTAATATTGAATTGGTTGGTTCAGTCACGAACTTCAACAGCCATAGCTTTAACGAATTTGACTATAACCCCAATGTGTTGAACAACATCCACTTTTCCAATTTTGGCAACAACAAGTTGGCTTTTGATCGGACTCTTATCAGTTTAATTTTGAACAGCAAAAAGATTATCTTGCAAAGTTATACCAAACTTGCAGCCTTGTTGAAGAATGAGATCAATTCCAATATGGTTATCTTTTTGTTGAAAGTCTTTAGTGACTCCAAGTTATTCTGTAGATCATCTCATCCCGATCAAGAAAAAGGAAAGTCATCCAAAAGTAAGGGTATTGTCAGAATCAATGATTTTGATGATGATTGTATTATTTTAGGAGACGATTACAACTATTCATTTGGAGTCACCAGTAAATTTACGGGTTATTCTCCAAACATAGAAGACTTATTGGTGAAATCATCTTCCAACTCGAAGTTGGACAGTGGGTTGAGCTACCAGGATCCATTCAATGCTCCTAAAGTTACACTCGACAATTCTGCAGAGAATAAATACAAAGAAAAGTTTTCTATCTGGATTGATTACTTTGAACATTTAGTATTTAAGTCAGTGGACCATTCAGTCAACTACGACCCAACGATCTATTTGACTCAATTCTATTCAACCAATGAAAGATACTCGGCCAACTTGATCACGACGTTGGTTGATTTGTCGATTGAATTATTCCAACTAGTTTTCCCCTATTTGAGTTTACAAATTCAATTGTCTTTATTAGAACAAATGAGAAATTCAATCACAGCCAAAGGAATTGATCCATTGAGGTTGAAGGCTGTACAGATCAACGTATCTATAGCTTTACACGGAGTATTGACCAACATAATTGAAAAGAAATTATCATTGGATAAAGATATTGTGAAAGTGGTGAATGATATTCTTGAAAAAATTGAAGCAAGAAATAAGAACATTATGGTGATCAATTCGGACTCTATCGGATTGGCCACTCGTTTATTACCTAAGTCGCTTGTCAGTGAGATTATTAGCAAGTACATCAATGACATCGTCAATGATTCGAACCCTTATAAGAGAGGTTTTTCCATTTTGGCTCTTTCAAAGATCTATAAACAAACACATTCTGGCTTTGGTGATATCTACAACATCGCGACGCAGTTATTGAATGATCCCAACGCAATTATCAGCTATTATTCTGTCGAGTCGTTGCTTATTTTGATGGAATATCATTTAGATAGTGCTTCCTTGATTCCAGAGTTGTTGAATAAAGTTTACCTCAACTATTTAAGTGATGATTTTGGCTATGATGTTAAAAACAAGGTTTTGGTTAACTTGAGATGCAAGTACAGCTCTATAGGTTCTACTTCGGAGTTACTCGCGTTGTTCATTACATTACTTGGTCCTAACTTGCGTGAATGGTCACCAATCGATAGAGGAACTATTAAGAATTTCATTTTATCCTTGAGTTATGGTATTGGTTTTGTTACTACTAGGGACTACGTTGATGTTTATTCCAACTTGTTGTCATTATTCCAAGAATTGATCATATTCGACCCAAAGTTAATTGAAGGAGAAGTACAATTCTTTTCAGAATTGCTTACTCTTATCATATCCAAGAACTTAAAAACAGGATTAGCCTCAACACCTCCAACTTCTCTTAACAAGGAGGCGATTTTTCCATTCAACACCAGTTTTGATTTATACAGAGCTGCCTATGGATGCTTTGTGGAGCTTATTAAGGTTTCGGGGACGAAAATCTTGAACAAGGAGTCGGCCAATTTATTATGGATCTCCATGAACATCAAGCCCTGTGTTGAATTGAAGCAATTTATTCAATTATGGTTGGAATCGAGTATTGAATTGAATTGGTTTGTGACATTAAATTCACTTTTCAAACTTAGTTCTAAGAAATTGATCGGTCCTTTCTTGGAAAACAACTTCCAACAAAAATTGTTGCCATTGCTGCAGAGACAAAAGAAAAAGACAACCAATCAGGTTGATTTCAAGGACGAGGAAATCGAAAGTATTGTGGCTGATGATAGTCTTGATTCTGATAAGAATGAGCCAATTACTTGGGAATTCAAGTTATTCATCTTTGATTTACTTAATCACTTGTTGGATTTGGCCCAAAAGGATCCAGTCTTGTTGGATAAACTCAAACCAAAGATTGCAGATATTGTTAAGGTATCGTTTTTGGGATCCACTTCTCCGATTACTGCCATTAAAATTAAAGGTGTGAATTTGTTGGATAAAGCTTTGGGATTATTTGGACATATGGCTGATCCATTGTATCCATCGGTTTCGATCTTGGAACAACAGCAAGCACAAATCATTAGTGCTTTGATGCCATGTTTCAACTCCGATAGTGATGCTAAGGTGATTGTTAATGCTATCAATGTTTCTTCCAAGTTCATTAACTTGCCTAGAATCAAATTTTATTCTAAGCAAAGAATATTGAAGACTTTGATTTACTTATTGGAAGAAGTGTCTTCGAGTAAGTTCCTCAGGTTTGGTTTCTTGGAGAATATGTCAGAGTTTGGTAGAAAGTCCATCCAGGTTTCTATTTTGAATTGTTGGGCATTATTGAAGATTGACGTGGAAGAAGATCCTGACAATGCCGATTCTGGTTTATTAGAAACGTTGGTCAAGTACTCGACATTATTAACATCGTTGTGGATCTTGGCATTAAGAGAATATTCTTCGTTAAAGTTTAACGATTCGACTGCGAAGGAGTTGGAAATTTATGGAAACTACTGGATCAATTTCATCAGTGTATTGAGTATTGAGTTGGAAAAGAATCACGCCGGTATGACACAGTACTTGGATGGCGATTCCCAGAACTTTTTCTATGTCTTGTTCAGTGAATGTGTTGAATCATTGATTAAGAATAAGAACTCATCGGAGATTCTTTCATCGTTGAATAGGTTGGTCAAGAGTTCTGAATTGGTTGACTTGTTGTTCACCGATGGGATATTTGGAGAAATTATTGATCTATTCGACCGGTTGATTTTGATTGATGACGATACCGAGATCCAAGTGGAGTTAATTGAAATTATCAGTTCCATTTTCCATACGTACGTGGAAGCGAACCCAACTTCTCCTGAGACTGGGTTTGATAAGTGTTTTGAGTTGATCAGAGTTGGTATGTTACCTCTCTTTAATCTTCTCCCGTTCTTGAGATCGGACTACGATCCATCGAATGAGTATCAGGCATTGGTGCTCAAGCATGCCGACAGTGCGACCAACTTGTTGGTGATGAAGAAAGCATTGGGCAAACTTGTGGATATGATGACCAAGTTTTCGCCGGTGGTAAAGGTTGACTTGTATTCGTGTTTGTTGTTTGTGTTTTCCAAGATATACGAGTATCATAACGAGTTGTTGATCTCGGTGGTGTTGCCTCATTTGAAGCAAATTGTTGCTGAAGCAAGACAGCTTGATGATTCCTTGGTCAAGACATTCAGTCAGGTGATCCATGGACATTACCGTATCAGTGCTGAGAACAGCCATTCGGTGATTACAGCTGTTGTATTGGTTACCAGTGGAGGAATCCATCTCAATGAACAGGATTCGGTTGATCTTGCCGATGCCTTAATTGGGCTTTTGGTATCGAACGCATCGGTGGCTATTCAATGTATGAAATCGATGATCCAGTACTCGGCACAGAACGGGGTGCCTCTTCTTCCACTCAAACATCTTGTGACCAAGTTGATTCAGTTGTTGAGTAGTGAAGGAGAATCGACTGTGGACCCCAAGATTCTGTTCGAGATCTTGTTCTTGTTCACCAAGTGTGTCACTGAAGAGGAAAGAATGACGGCATTATACTCGATTCTCATTCCACTTTTGATCAAGTACAACGAAGATTCGTCTACAAGCCAGGATTACTTACATGAAAGATTGATGTTCCTTGTGAATCACAACGCACAATGTTTCAAGACGGTGGTGACCATGTCGCTCAGTGAGCTGCAGAAACAATTAACTGAAGAGTTGGTCAAGTTAGATATCAACCACAGCCAGGAAAGTGCGGGAGAAGAAGTGATTCAGTTGAAAACGTTTGGTGAAGAGTAAATAGAATGAAAAATCGCATCAATAAAAATCAAAAATTTAAACGCGTCGCGTCACGAAATAAAACATCAGCTAAAATGGATGGATTAGGCTTGGATTTCTCGTTCAATCAGTCGTCCCTCTTTGATCCCAAACAGAAAGCTCTTCATGATGTGGATACGATGAGTTTTGACTTTGCAGATTCGTCTTTGACGCAACCTTCCACCGCCAAAGAAGTGAAGCTTTTCAGTGGGAACATCATACGTCTTGAACGTCGAGAAAAGGGTACGGTTCCCCAGGATGAAACGTTGGGGTTCCGTGGAATCATGGATGCCGATGACTTGTTCAGCAAAGCCAAGTTACGCAACTCTATCAAAGAAAGCAACAAAAAGATTGAGGCCTTATCTTACTTCAAGAAGGAATCGACCGATACCCAAATGTGGACCGAAAAGTATCGTCCCAAACGTTTTCTTGACTTGTGTTCTGCCGGAAACGATAAACAGCATCGGCTCATTCTTCAATGGTTAAAAAAGTGGTCGAGCCTCGTGTTTGGCGGAGAAGAGCCACAAGATACCGGCGATACTTTGGGCCGTCCTCACCGCAAGATTCTCTTGGTCCACGGTCCTCCAGGAATAGGAAAGACTGAAACTGTCCACATCTTGGCTCGACAGTTGGGCTACAATGTCGAGGAAGTGAATGCTGCTAACAGTATGGATACTCTTCCGCAGGCCGGTGTCACAGGTGGCCCGTCGACAACCGTGGCATTGAAATTAAAGATCATGAATGCATTAACCACTAACACACTTACTTCTGGTGGGAAACCATCGTGTTTGGTGATAGACGAGGTAGACTCTGCCATGAACGCAGCTGAAATTATCAGGGTTTTGAACGACCTTGTGTATACCGATCTGAGGAGCACCAGGAACAGTGATAACGAAGAAACATCAAAGAAACAGAAGAAAAGGTTTGTCTTGAATCGTCCCATCATATGCATCGCTAACGAGATCTACAATACGCATAGTTCCAGAGGTCCATCTCCCATGGATAAATTAAGACCGTTGTGTGATCTAGTAAGTTTTAAAAAGCCAAATACAGTCAGAACATCGGCTGGAGTCCGATCGAGTGGGAACGCTCTTAAATCGATCAAGGATCATCTTGAGTGGATTAATAATAAAGAAAACTTGGGCCTAAACTACCAGAAGTTGGGTGAAATTGTGGAGGTATGTGACAGTGACATTCGGGCATGTATAAACCATCTTCAGTTCAACGGCAGAGCTGTCAGTGGCGATCTGGTACCTTCTAAAAACAGTCAGCATTTGAGAGACACACAGGTGTCGTGGTTTTCCATGGTCGATGTCTTGTTCAAGCGAGAATCGCATCTTTCGAAGGATGAAGGGTTTGATATGCTTCTTGATTCGTTTATGAATGGAAGCGGTAAGTCGGTAGTCAGCAATACGAGTGCATTTGAGAAGGTGATCCGGGGCTGCTTCAATCGGTACTTGGACGTTGTGCATTTCCTGGATGATTCGTTGGTGAAACCGGCGATCTTGAGTGACTGGTTGAGTTTCTATGATCATTTCGATACCAATGGCATCAATGACGTCAGTACGTATTCAGGATTAGTTGGACTTAAGATATGGTCTATGTTTAGTGAGATAAACCCCAAACGGAATCATGGTGAACAGTCGTTGATCCCCAATGCCCGGAGTCTTGATTTTGAAACGTATGAAACCATAAAGTCAAACCGGGCTATTTTGAAGCAGATGATGGGAAACACTCCGCTTAGTGTGCGATTATCGCTTGGTGGAACACTGTCTACATTCACCGAGTATTTCTTGGTGTATTTAGCCAAGATGATGTCACCGGACATTGCTGCAAAGGTCAAGTCAAGCATGAATGAATACGAACAAGCTGTGATTGAGAAGATTGCAGCGTTGGTCAAAGATTTTGGCGTGACGCTCGAGCATGAACGGGACTTTGAGACGGCAACCACGAGGCTCCAGTTCCAGCCCAACTGGGATAGTTTGCTTGGGTATGATAACGTTTATGTGCCCGTTCTGGCTACGAGTATGATGAAACAGGTGCAGGCCAAGAGACAGCACATGTTTCCGTTGATTACGGCGGAATTGGACCGTTTAGACACGCACAGAAGAGTCAAGAGAAGAGCTGAGGCTACGTCGGTGCCCAAAGAAGAAGAGAAGAAAAAGAGACTGAAGGTGGGAAACAGCGTAGACTTTTTCCGGGCCCGCTACGACGACTTATCGTCGCAATTGACAGCAGAAGCGCCTGCTGTTTTCGAGTCTTCTAGAATATGGGTCAAGTACCACGAAGGGTTCTCCAATGCTGTACGGAAGAACATTGGCTGGAAGGATTTCTGGGCTCTGTAGAATAAACGTCCGCATACATGTGCAACTACATTTTTTTCCCTTTTTCGCAGCTCGTACCTCGTACAAAAACTATCAACTGATCTCTTTCTTGCAAACATGTCGCTTCTTAAGCTGAATAAAGTGGCTGTGATTACTGGCGGATCGTCGAATCTTGGTATAAACATCGCGTACCGGTTCATTGACCAGGTGTCGGAACATGAAAACATCACGTTGGTGATAACTTCACGCACCTTGCCCAAGGCGATCGAGACGATAGGGCTCATCAAAACATACGTCAAAACCCACCATGCGGGCAGACCTGGCGAGATCCAGTTTGACTACTTGTTGTTTGACTTTACTGATATGGTTTCGGTGTTGTCGGCCGCGTACGAATTGACCAAGAGCTACAAACATATCGACTATATCTTCATGAACGCGGTCCAGTCCATTGTGGCCCGTATCGACTGGATTGGAGCCGTCATACAGCTCTCAACAAACTTCCTTGATGGTGTCACGAATCCCACGTACAAGATCCAATCAAAGGGTGCCGTTTCCAACGACGGGCTCGGCTTGTTGTTCCAGGGTAACGTGTTTGGACCCTACTATCTTATCCACAGAATCAAGCCGCTTCTTGCCCACGGAGGTAAGGTTGTCTGGATCTCGTCAGTCATGTCAAACCCGGAATGTTTCTCGTTTGACGATATCCAGTTGATCAAGACCGATATCCCGTACGAAGGATCGAAGCGAATGCTCGACCTTGTACATTTGGGCACTTACAAACAGATGAAACAACAGCACCAGATTGACCAGTACTTGGTCCAACCAGGCATTTTCAAGAGCTTTGGTGTCTATAAGGTGTTGAATTTCTTTACTCTATATGGCATGGTGGCGATGTTTTACATCGCCAGATGGTTAGGCTCCACGGTACACAACATCTCCGGCTACAAGGCAGCCAATGCGCCGATCAAGTGCGCTCTTGCCGACGAATCCCAGGACGTCAAGGTTGTTTCATCCTGTGATCGCTGGGGGAACGAATACATATCGTACGACGAAGTCATTCCTACCGGTGCCGAAGATGTGGTTGCGTACTTGGACAAGCTTGTGGCTGAATGGGATGACAAATTCAAGGATCAGATCGTCAACACACGTCAGGTTCCCTCATAGTTATAGTTAGATCTTGTGCTCTAGGCAACTACATCCACATCCGCTTGGACACTCCAGGCCATCAGAAATGCCCCACCATTCCGATGCGCAGTCGGTATGTAGGATATGCTCACAGTTGGTACAGACAACCAAGTTCTTGGTCACCACCAAGTTGCATAACACACAGCACTTGAGCACGTTCCTCTTGGACGTATTCCATGCGTTCGTCTTTGCAGTGGTCACCGAAGTCACAGCATTCACATGTGGCTGGTTCGAATGCTGTGCCCGTTTGCTCCTAAGCCCGAAATGACATGCATGAATCTTGAACGGAGAATCATGTTTGAATCCTTCGTGCTCAGGATAATTAAATTTCAAGATCTTTACCCTGCTAATGGGGAGACTCCATAAGAAGAGCATATCGGCATACTGCTCACGGTACGATCTGATCTTGTCGCCATTCTGTGAATGCAAGAGTGGTAAGCTGTAGACATCATCAAACAAGTCCAATTCATCGGAATTCTGCATTTCGATCGTTACGGCGGGCGGAAGCCTGAGTCGGTTCCGAGGCGTTGCGGTGGCTGTTGTCACTGACTTTTGCTTGGTTGGGAGTACCAATTGGCTCTTTTTCTTTGGCTCGACACCCTTCTTGAGTTTGTACTTCTGGTTATATCCTTTGGTTATTTCTCTTGCTTCGCTAAAGGGAGAAAGTTCGATCACATGAGAGCTTGTTGGTGTGATATTTTTCCTAAAATAACTGAATCTTTCAGGAGATCCTGTCAAGCTCATCTCAAGTGACGATGACACTGATTTGGCGTACAGAACGCCAATGTTCTTCTGTACCAGATTGGATGAGTTTCGGTGCTGTGATCCCATATACTCGTGATATTTCATATCATCATTTAATGAATATGCCAGGTCTTGCGAAAAAGAATAAAGCCTGATATCGTTGAGTTTCCGCATAGCAACAACCGATGGTGCTGGTGGTAATACTTGATACGGAGTGTTGATCGGGATATTGAAGATAGCGGCAGAGTTTCTTCTCATATTGTCGGTGTTTTCATACAAAATGCACGATAACATTGCAAGCATCTGAATGTTTCCCTTTCGTTCAAAAAACTCAAAGATCTCCTTGATAAGCCAGGCATTTCCAAACGGATGGCTTCCCCAGAAAAACTGATACTTGGCTTTGTTGGACAATGCCTTGGTGACAAACGACGAATTAACGAGTTCTCTTGACGTGTCTGACTTAAAATGTGTCGGCAACGATGGATTGATCTCGTCAAACTGGATATCTTTCACCAAGACCATTTCCAAGATCTTCCATACATCACTAATCTCTTCTAAACCATACTTCAATGCAACTTCACTATTGTACCGTGCAAGCTTTTCGGGAGAATCTCCCAAGACTCTGTATTCACATGCCAACTCGTACTTGTCGGGCAAGAGATGTCTGAAGTCAAAAATACCCACAATATTCTTGTTCTTCTCTCTCTTTTTCTTCATCTCACCATGATTGGAAGACTTGTAATTGGACGCAGTTCCTCCTTGGCTAAACTTGTTGATCTTATCAACCCTACCACTGTACCTGTTTCCTAGTCCAACAGAGGTCTTGAATAGCCCAGGAATACGAGCACGCTCTAAGGCATCGTCTTGTAAGATCTCATCCCAGTCATTGTTGAAACTGTCATCTGACGAATCCAGGTCCGTGTCGCTTTTACTCAGCATCGAAACGCTGCTTGAGGTTTCCGAATTGTCACCGTTGTCTGATTTGACCGAGTTTGGTTCTGTATGCTGATGGTGATGATGGTGGTGGTGATGATGATGGTGATGGTGATGATTGGCAGTATTTAAGCTAAATCCACTGTCTGTGAACTTGAATATATTAAACTTCTGAAGAGCATTGCTTTCTTCCTCATTATTTTTGGGGATAAAGAAACAAACCAAGTGTCCACTGGGTGACCAGATAGCACCACATCCCTTTGGAACTGGCGTGGAGTCAACAAAATTCTTCTTGGCATTTGTATTCTTATCAGCAAGACCATCCAAGGAATTCCTATCCGATTCATCCACATATACACCAGAGTCATCAATAATATTGTCTTCGTCGTCTGGTATCAAGTCAACATATTCTACATCTTCTTCCGAATCGTTCATCTCGGGATCAAGATCAGGTTGTTGGTTGATCAAGTCGTCAGCCCATCCTTCATTACCGATCTCGACGTCTCCAGGAAGCATATCATCTTCCACGGCCCGTTCCACCATCAACTCATCATTTAACTCGATCTTCTCGCCCATCAAGTACCTCAAACAAGGCTCCAAGCAAAACCTTTGATACTTGTTGGCATAAAACTGGGAAATGCAATTCAAGTTAGACAACATCTCGCTTTTTAATGGGCCTGTCAACTCATGAGTTTGTTCAATTGAAAACTTGATAAGATTCTGCTTTTGAGACCGGGTCATCTTCTTATTCTGCAATAGATCCAGGTCCATGGCTTCCAAGAACGGATATTGCTTAGGAAAGCCTATTTCCAATCTTATAAAGATTAGTTCCTGTTCCTGGTTCTCATCCGTGATATTTGAAGCTGCTGATGCTGCCGTGGTTGTAGTATTTGTTGCTTGTGGTGGTGCTGATGCTGATGCTGATGCTGATGTTGTGGTATTATTTGCTGTACTCGTATTAATAGCAGCGATCTTAGGTTCAGAGTCTCTGGTTCCCGATACGGAGTTACTCTTTTCGCCGTCCTTTGTAGTTTGATCCTTATCTGTAGAAGGATCATCTTTGACATCAGCAGTCTGAGTATTAGGTTCGACTTGTGTTTCAATAACCGGAACTGGTCCCTTTAAACTGATTACCAACTCACCGGTAGAAACCGAAATCTTTTCAAACCGAACCTTCGGAAACTTGTGGCCCACAATACTAACTTCTTCACCCAAATTCGAAGGTCCATCTTCGCCTTCAAAGCTGTTGTTGCTATCCTTTCTTCTTGGGTCGTTTCCAGCACGACCCATTCGTACCCCAGAGATCCAGTCAAGGTGGTTTAGTTGGTTGGTGTTGTAGTTATTCTTTCTGTGCTTTTCCAAGATTTGGAACGACGTCAACGATGAAAGGACCTCACCCTTGTTTTTCTTGATCAAATCTTCAACACTGAGAGCCGGCTCGATGCAGTAGGTATCGTATGTATAGGTAAAATGTTCCGTAGTTTCGTTATCGCTGAGATCGGGGGTTACAGAGCACGTTCTGATCCCTGATTCGTGGTGATCCTGACCCTTGAATTCTGAA
Source organism: Teunomyces atbi (assembly GCA_030574975.1). Classification (NCBI taxonomy): domain Eukaryota; kingdom Fungi; phylum Ascomycota; class Pichiomycetes; order Serinales; family Debaryomycetaceae; genus Teunomyces; species Teunomyces atbi. The sequence continues at coordinate 40,504 of JAJMFW010000047.1, read as the reverse complement.
AGTAGCTTGTCGTACGTCGGATTGTAATTGACTTGCTTGTAGAGCTGTTCGTCGTGCGGCCACAACTTCAAGTCGTAGTCCTGCGACGACCAAGTAACCAACTGGTACTCCTTCCAGCTATGTTTTGACTCAAATCCCTCGTACTTCTCGTGCTGTTTACGCCATAAAAAGTCTTTCATGGCTCCCTTGTGGCCCTTGAACATATGTGTACCCTCCCCATCGACATATTGGGTCTTGTTTGTAGCAATTGCAGTTTGGTATGCAGCGTCGTAGTTGACTATATGGATAGCATCCTGTCCTCCACGTAACGGCATGATCCCACACGATTTCTCTGAGCCAAAGGGTAATGACCGGGCACGAGAAACGGGATAACTTGTGTTGATGACGACCGTCGGCCGTAAGCCACAGATATCGTCTTCCCCATCAAAGAAACTGGTGGACGAATAGTTCCATTCCGTTTGGCCGTTCAAGTTCCAGAGTTTGACAGTATTATCATTGGAACAGGTGATAAAGTTACCGGATCCACCTGTAAAATCGAGACCATTTATCTTACCTTCATGAGCCTTATTGACTTTAAGAACCGGAACTCCACCCTTACGCAAGTCCCAGAGATAGAAGTTGTGATCGTGACTCGATGCAGCCTGGTACTCGTTGTCGTGGTTCCATTTGACCTGAGTGGCTCCTGCCCGCCACTCTGCCCATTGATTCACAGGCTTTCTCGGCGTACGCATGTCCCAGCACAACATAAACGTGTCAATGGAACATGTGGCCAAGAGTTCAGGGTTGTGAGGATGAAAGTTGATATCGGTGATGGCCCTGGTGTGACGATGGAGCACGTTGAGAATGGCGTTGTCGGAGGGGCGGGCTAAATCCCATAGGAGTGCCTTTTGGTTCGATGTGGAAATACACCACGATGGTTTGGCATTGTGTGGTGACCACTGTACGTCTGCCACCTCCCATGATGTGATGTGGTGAAGCCACCGGGGCGTGGTAAACGGATCGTCAAGATCAATGATGAAGAGTCCTCTTCGGCCCGCTAAAACAGCATCTCGTCCGTTAGGCGAAAGAGACATTGCTCCAATGGCCCCATCCACCCGCAACAGAAGTGAATTACCGAACGTGGACGAGTCATTGGGGTTCTGGACTCGTTGTTTCATGAGTATTTTGTGGTATCCGGTAAGTTGTGGGTTGCAAAGGTATGCCAATAATTACAGAGAAAAAAAGAAAAAAAGTTTGTGTAAATCTGAGAATTATCGGTAATTTTGAGAACGAAAATTAATATCCAAACTACTCACCAAAACCATCATTAGCACCAAGCACACACGAGAGACATCTCCCGATCTTTACTACAATATGAGTGAACCGTTTGATGATGTGGAGATAGACGAAGAATTTAATGATGTTGACGAACACATACAGCCACAGGAGTCGCTGGTGGCACCAGACACAGATGCCTCTGCCCCCGACATACCGGCCAAGCCAGCCACGATACCCGCAGAAAGCACGATATTGGGCATTCCTGACTTGCCAGAACTCACACGTAAAGATAAAACGCTCCAGGAAGTGTTGGAGTTGATGGATGGCGACTACGCGCCGATTATTCCCGATGCTGTAACCGACTACTGTCTTGCCAAAAACGGTTTCGAGACCTCAGACGTCAAGATCAAGCGTCTCTTGGCTTTGGCCACACAGAAATTCATCCTGGACATCACACAGGACGCATACGAGTACTCGCGAATCCGTAACTCGAGTGCCGTCTACAATTCGTCCAATCCACAGGTGCGGGCCAAACTCTTGTTGCAGGGCCAGCAGTACGCCAACCAGCAGTCATTGACGGGCGCTGGACGTGCTCCGGGGTCGGTAGAGGGCCAGGACCAACAGCAGCCCACACACTCTGGAAGCAATGCTGGAAATCAGCAGGGAAAAATCGTGTTAACGATGGAAGACTTGAGCAGTGCCTTGAGTGAATACGGAATGAACACAGCCAGACCTGATTTCTACCGATAATTTTGTTGTTGGATTATATAACTATGTATTTGTACAATGATTAAAAGCCCATGCCACCGCCAAACTGACTCATCATCTTCTGCATCATGCCTGGATTCTGCATCATTTGCTGGGCCTGCTGCATCATCTGTGGGTTCAGTCTCATCATCTGCTGTGCTTGTTGTATCATCTGTGGATTGTTCATCATGGCTCCAAAGTCTGGCATGCCTCCAGCGCCACCAGCTCCACCCATCATGTTCATTGCCTGCTGCATGAAGTTGGGGTTCGACTGTGCCTGTTGCATCATCCGTGCCATTTGTGGGTTTCCGGCCATGGGGTTGCCTCCAGGTCCACCAGCAGCCATCGCAGTCTTGGCCATCGAGCCCATCATTCTGTGCTGCTGCAAGACCATCTCAATCTCGACGGCCGAACAGCCAGACCCCTTGGCAACACGAAGAATTCTAGATGGTTCTTGGGTGAAAATGCGTCCGTCGCTCTCCAATTCTTTCTGTGTCATCGAATCCATAATATAAATCATGTTCTTGATCTTCTTAGACGTTTCTTCTTCGCCCACTTGCGACATAATATTTGAAAGCCCGGGAATCATTGATGCTATGTTGGTCAACGGACCCATCTTGAGGAAATTGTTCATTTGGTTCTGGAAATCCTTGAGAGTGAACTTTCCTTCTTTGATATTTTCCATCGTCTGTTTGTGGCCCTCGTCGTTCTGCAAGTTGAGTGACTGAACATGCTCGATCAACGATTGGATATCACCGATGCCCAACAACTTCGACACAAACGTCGTGGGCTTAAATATCTCTAAATCACCAACATGTTCACCAGTCCCAATAAACACGATGGGTGTCTTGGTGGCAGCAACAGCAGAAATAGCACCACCTCCCTTGGCATGGCCATCCATCTTGGTCAATATGATCGATCCGAAGTTGGAGCTTTCTTTGAAGGCCCGTGCCTGTGACTCGGCAGCCTGCCCGATCGAACCGTCCATGACCATAATGGTCTGTGTGGGCTTCACTGTTTCAGATATCTGTATCATTTCGTTGAACAATGACTGTTCCTGTCTGTGTCTACCAGAAGTATCAACGATGATAATGTCAAACTTTTCTTCCTTGAATTTCTGTACACCTTCGTACGCAATCTTGACAGGGTCAGTCTCCAAGTAAGACCCGTAGTATGGGATAGATGACTTGGTAGCGTTCTGTTTCAACTGGTCAAATGCACCAGCTCTGAATGTATCGGCACAAACAAGACCGACCTTGTAGCCTCTCTTCTTGTAATAGACGGCCAACTTGGTACAACTCGTGGTTTTCCCAGCACCCTGTAACCCAACAAACATGATGATGTGGGACTGAGCACCAGAGGCTTTGGTGACCTTAATCTTCTTGCCGTTGACGATTTTGGTCTGTGTCAGGGTCAGTGAGTGTTGGCTCAACTTCTTGGGCTTAGGAGGTTCCTCGTGCGAGTCGACCAAGCCACACAACTCGTCAAAGATGATCTTCTGCAACTTCTTCCGTTTGTTCATCGCATTTTCCAGCTCCTTCAACTCCGTCTTTATCTTTTGCTTGATGCTATCTCGTAAAGTGACCACCAACTTGATATTCACGTCCGACTCCAACAACGCCGTACACACGTCTTTGATCATGGCGTTGATTTCCTCTTCGGACGCCGATTCCACAGACGATAATGCGCCCCTCAACCGGGTTCCTAAATCTGCTAATACCATCGCTGATTCTTGTTGGTGTTGGACGAAATCTTTGGACACTTTTTTTAGTTGGCTTTATTTTTGGTCACGTGATGTAAAGTTTTCCCAATTTCTTCGCTATTAATTTTTTCGACATTTTTCAGTTACATCTACTCTACATTAAAAGTTTTTAGTCTTATTGTGTTCATTTTAAGGTATATTTCATAGTGTCTTGTATGACTAGCATACAAGAATGCAAGGAGAATCCAGCCAGTGGTGTTGTTTAGTGGTTGCTGAGAATGATGCGGTCAATTAAGTTCAAATCGTGTTCTAACTGTGTCTTCTTGAGCGGCGACAAATCGCGGGCTTCATCCACCACCTCATCGTGCATAAAGTCCAAGTATCCAATCGTGCTTCTGGGACGAGGCGACGGGCGGCGGTGGGATTTCTGGCTTGGGAGGATGGGTATGAGTTTGTTGCGTTTGTGTTCGACGTAACAGCTATCTCCGGGCACGGAGGTATCCAACGGAAGAAATGCCAAGTTTATGCAATCGTACTTGAGTTTCAGCACGGATTTTCCAAAGAGCTGAGGTATGTACTGGCTTGCTGGAGGTGCTGCTGTGTATTGTGGAGGAGGACTGGTTGTCGCTGTGGTTGTAGTTGTGTTTGTGTTTGTGTTCGTGTTTGTAGTCACCGAGTCGGCAAACATTTGTCTAATATCTTTGATTGATTTAGAAAAGATCTCGTGTTCCAACTTGAGACGTTTGAGTGATTTGTCGGACGAGTACGACGATGACTCGAGCGACAGTAAACGTTTCATGGTGAAATGGTATCTAAAATGGGAAGGAAAGTAACCGTGCAAAAAAAACTTGGCTGAGTCGTAGATTAAATATTGAAAGGCCAGGTTTAATTTATTGCTATCGCAATAATAATTTTATTAAATATTAAATATTAATATTGTAAAAGTAAATAACTTTTTCTCCACAAATGCACCTGGGAAATTAATAATCATTTTATACGCTCCAACAAAACGCAACGAGCAAAAAATAAAAAGGAAAATTCGCCACCGTTTCCCAAAGCGTTACCGATAACGACCGCAGCCTGAGACTTTCTCTTGGTTAGATTACAGTATTGTCTTGTGGTGTGCCCCAAACTGTGGTGAAAGATAAGGTTTTACGATTTGTTTACTATCATCGTCATCAAAAAAAAATCGCAGTTGCGTTTTATTTTTGTGTTTATGCCCGAATATTAATAAAAACAAATGACGGTAAACACAGGTGCTCAGGGCAGGAAAAAAAAGAAAAAAAATTGGTGCTTATTCCAACTGTGTGCCATTCACAGGAGCGGACTACGGATAACAAGGAGCTCCTCTATCTTCCGCGCACGTTGTATAGTTTGGACACGGGATCTTGGTACTTGTTTACGAGGTGACATTGCATGTTGATTTATTTACTCTTTTTGGTTTGGAGGCGTATGAAGCGTATACCGTGTCCGTCTCTATTTTGCTCATTGCTCTCGCATCTTGTATTGTATTTTACAATTTCGATACAAGGCCATTTTTCCCCGCCATTACTTGACAATATTTTGTTCTCTCCTTCTCCCTCCTTTTGCACCCTGTCATTTTGGCTGCACTCTCCAAATCCGTCCGCGTCACTCGTTTTAAAAAATATTAAGATTTTAATTCTCTCCTATCTTTTCCTAATCTGTAACTTTGCGCCTCTAACCATAAGGCACCCACACAATAGGAGGTGCAGCCACACCCCTCAAACCCCGATCTTTCTTCACAGAATATCCCATGTCCTTCTACCCCTCATATACTGATGCGGATAATTAACCGATTCATTTGTTTACTTCAGATCTGGTTTGTGCTCTATTTCTCTTTCTCTCTCTTATCAGTTGACTAGCTGTTTTTCATCTTTTTAAATTTACCCTAATCTTTCGTGGCCCACCGCGCGCATCCAATAATCTCCCGCCATTGTTGTCGCACCCATTCTTATCTTCAAACAGGCTCATGTCGATTACAGTTGCTGTTTCAATTGTCTAATTTCATTTCATCTTACCTCATAGTGCAAATTTCACTGCACTCCGTCTAAATTTCGTCATCACTATATAATTCTGACACCTTTTTAAGTCGATCTTTTGTAATCAATGCCAACTCTTCCATAATATCATCATCATCCTCACTATATTCGTCAGCCACATCAAAAACGTCAAATTCATTAATTTCTTCTTCTTCTACTTCTTCTTCTTCTTCTTCCTCGTACTCTTCGATTACAAAGGTATCGTCCTCTTCGTCTTCATCTTCGCTATCAGCAAACACATACGTCACGCGGCCTTGACGAATCATCTCCAAGTCGCTGTCTGATTCTGTTTCTTCCTCTTTTAACCGTGTAAACTCCACATTGTCCACCCAATCATCAAACTCTTGCTCTACATCACTAGAATCGTACTCAAAATCCGAGTCTTTTTCAGATTCGTACCCGTCGTCGTTGTTGTCGTAGTCCTTGATACTGAATCCCTTAACGGTTTCTCCATCATAGGCAAACAATTGTGTGATTTCACCTTTGGTCCACGCATATCCAGTAATTCCAAGAAGCATCGAAGGCACTATGTACAACAAAGCAGGCTGCCCCACTTGAAATACACACAAAAATGCCATTGTTGTCAACAAACCAACTACGTACGATGCCAAGCTAGCATAGAAGTAGGGTTTTGAATAAGGCCTCAAGTGATGGAAATGATGGTCAGTATTGTTTTTGTAGTGATTGTACAAGTCAAATCGTAAACAGAGCGAAACAAGCGAACCAGGAAGAACAATATCGCCAAGTCCGATTAAATTCATCGAGAGCTCGCCGGTGTCCAAAACACTTTTCCGTGGAATAAGAAGTTTGATCGGGATACTCAATCCGGTAGCCACATCCATCATGATGGTGGTGCCAAAAACGAAGTAGATATCGTATAAGAACAAGCCAGCCAACAAGATAAACGAGATATAAAATTTGGGAATAATCAACTGTTTGATTCCAAACACAGCGAAGCTCATCGACACCACATTCGAAAGGATCCAATTGGTGTCGTTATGCAAATATGCCGAGTTCAAGTATGGATTGTACTTGTAGAATAAGTAGGAAAGACCAAGACTGGCAGGAAGTAATACCAATGGTTTAAGATCAAAGATATAGTTATAATTGCCTGGTTGTTTCTTGGAGAACTTAATTGTGCTTGGTCTCAAGATATTCAACTGTTGTTCATTAAGATAAGTCTTGAAGTATGAGATCCAGTTCTCGTTGTCCAGGTGCTTTTTCAACGCCAGTTCAATCTTTTCGTCTGTGATCTGTTCCAATGGGCCCAATGGATACGAATCCTTGTCTACACCAAAGGACAAGCGGTATCTTTCAAAAATCACAGTAGAATTAAGGTTGGAACTGTAGAGTTTGACCAATTTTCTAACTGCTACTGTTGTCAAGAAACTTAATGTCTGGTAAATGGAAAAGTTGCCCACCCAAAGTGTGTACACGTTCAAGTAATAAGTCAATTGTTTCGCATCCATGTTCTTGAGCAAATAAAAGAGACCGCTTAAAACTGACCCAGCAACCACCGGGATGGAAAAAGCAATCGGTAACGTAATTTCGTTGGCATCGATCAACGCCAATTGGGCAACACTGGTTATGTATGTCTTGACACCATCGTTATCTGTGGGGTCATAGTATGGGGACCTTTTGTCGGTGGATGGATGTTGAGCGATTTTCGGCTTCGATAAAGTGGAGAACGCACCGGTCACGATTATTGTTACCGAGATTAAGGTAAGAATTGTCGCTACCAACAAATTGGGGTGGACAAAAGCAAATGTATCGTAGAACAGATGGGGCAAGGTGTAAGATACCCGATCCAAGAAATCCAATTCTTGGAGACTAAATATTTTAGCAACAGTTTCGTTAGCTGTTGCTGGATTACTGCTCATTCTTGTATTAAAAAGAAGTAGAGGTTTTCTACTGCTATGCTATTATCTGATTTATTGTTTGTTTTGTTTGCGGTTTGGTTTGGGGGGGAAGGGAAATATTTTTGAGGACCTTCGTGTACCTACCGTTGCTGTGGCTTGGGTTATGTCCCGACGGCTGGCGGCAATTTATTTCCTTTTAGTTTCTTCTATTATGTACAGTACATCATCTACGAAGAGTTGTATCAATCACGTGAGGTCATTAACGTCGGGTCGGCTCCTAAAAAAATAATCTCGCCGACGAATCATAAAAAAAAAGATAAAAGAAAAAGAAAAAGAAAAGAGTGGCGAAGGTCTTCCTCCTCATGTAAAAATTAATTGACTGTATGGTGACATAAAAAAAATGGTGTTATAAGTGTGAACAGGTAACCCAACATAAAGTTTTCAGAAAAGTCATAAGCATCATGAATAATAGTGTATGTAGGTAGAACACGACAATCACACAAGAAAAGCATCATCTCGTCAGATAACCCCGAATGCAGATGCTTTTATGGCATGTTCCAGGAGACTTTTATTTTTAATTTCTTCTTACTTACTTATGTTCAGACGTGACACGGTAGTCTTTTAGATCGAAACCGAGGGGCTGTATTTTGAAAGTCGTGGCATAGCGTCTCGTGGCCGTGCTCTTGTTCCATTGTTGGACTGTAGATAATAAAATTGCAGAAGAATTGGAGACATTCTGTTGCATTGCCGTTTTGAGAAAAAGAACCTTTTTTGGTTCATGATACGCCAGTGGGGTTATTAGGTCATTATTTATCCAAAAATTTTATAAATACATTAACGATTTACCTAACTCCAGTCGCAAGTGCAATTTCTTTCAAACAATCTGGTTTCCATACATATATAGCATAATTCTTAACACTCTCTTTTAATATTGAGGTTTACCAATACTACTATCATTCCATCATCAACAACATACAAACACACACTTGGATCAAATTTATCATTGACAAAGTCTTAGCCTTCTATTTTTCCTGATGTCTGTTATACCTAGAGATGCACAATACCACAAACTACAAAAGTTTTTCAAGAAAACGTTACATAAGATTTATGGATCACCTGCTATAAATCATGACTCCTCCAGCTCAGCCTCGCTACAACCGCCTCCAACCACATCGACTGTAATTCTTTCAAGAACAGGATCCACTGCATGTTCCACGACGGAAGTTACGTCAAACACCTCGTCAAATATATTTGAACGGTCTCTTGAGTCCAATTCTTCGAGAACTGTGGTGAGTAACCCCGAAACACCCATGCACTACAGCATAGAGAACTACACCAGTCCGATATTGGACACAACCACCGAGATCTTGAGTAACCCCGAAGTCGATTTTTACAACGATGTGCGGTTGAAATGTTTTTACGAGGATGAAGAAGAAACAGAAATGCAATCTCAGGAATCCACAATGTCAGATGCCGCTGCTGAAGACGACGAAGAACATCCCAAGCAGTACACGGCCGATTCTGGCAAGGAAATCGAGTTCAGACCTCGGTCACGCAGCATTATCAGTCTTTCTTTGATGAATTCGTTTGATCAGGATGATGGTGGCAAGAGAAGTAGGTCTATGTCTTCCCATAGAAGAGTAATTAGTAGAACACCTACACACCAAAACCTGAACGAAAATAATAACCCTCCCAATAACGGCAATGATCAGACCATTGAGTTCTACTCGTTTGCTGATATGGTGACACACGAAGACTTGCCTGAACCTGCTATTAGTAAATCTAGAAAGGGGAGTTATACCATCAGTGTCAAAGATTACATTGGTGTGTAAGTATATAATAAGTGGCCATGACCAAAACTAATTAAATTAATGTCTTTTATGACTAGTGACTACTATATCCACCATCTAGGTGATATTTTTATCATGACTACATTATTTTTTTTATTTATTATTCTAATTCTTATTCTTATTATTATTATTATTATTTTTGTTTTTAGAGAGGATGCTGGCTAAGCACGACCTTTCATCAGCGAGTCATGTTCTCGCGCGCATACACATGGTCATTTATACAGGAAAGTTTTCTTTTATTTCTGGGTAAAAATCTGATCACCCCAGCAATTTTTGACTGGCAAAAAAATAATCCAGTTGCGTGTCGCAAGAGAGAACCTCGAAAGGAAAGCGGTCCAGGTATTTGTTCAACAAAACACGCCTTAATCTCGGTAAATTATGCACGCCCTGTAATATCTATGTGCACAACGTAGGCTGAGTTTGGCGTTATGATCAATGGACTCAACCTAGCCATTGTCTTTTTCTGTTTGTGTGCCTGGTCCCACCCTATGAACGAAATGGGAATTCATCAGCCACATTAACCCTAAAAACATGGGCCTCCCCAATGTGCGACTTTTGTCGACATTTTACGACATCCTTCAATAAAAAAATTCGACAAAATTTTTGTACGAGTAAGATTTTTTGACTACGTACTTATCAATCATTATATACCTTAATACGCCCATATTCTATTGTCAATAGCATAACTGGACGCCTATTACTGCTGAAAATCTAAACCTATCTTTGCAAAATTTTCAATATTCATTTAATTTTAAACGTTTCATTTCCATTCCCATCTCCAAGACACACTCTAACCAAGATCCCGCACAAACTATCCTGCTCACAATAATGACTGAATCCTTATTCGATACTAAGTTCACTTCAGAACCTGCAATTCCTAAACCCACATTAGGTACTGATCAATTAGATTCCGCTGCCGAGCCCGCCTCTGAAGTGTCTCCATCGGAAAATACTTCTCCTGAAAGTGGCAATGTTGTTGCTTCCGCCAACTCGGATCAGTCCACCACGTTACCTTCCTTGCATGACAAATCCAATGCGTCGGCTTTAATAAATTATAGAGTCTTGGTCTCTGCCAAGGAAGCAGGATGTTTGATTGGCCAGAATGGTCAAGTAATTGACTCCATTAGAGAAGAAACCAACACCAAGGCAGGTATCTCTCGTTTGCAGCCAGGCTCACATGAAAGAATTTTGACCGTCAGCGGTACCTTGGACGACTGCGCCAAGGCCTTGAGCTACTTTGCTCAGGCCTTGTGCAACTCCAACGTCGAGACCTACAACTTCTTTCCTCTCAAACAATTGAGCTCCACGCCTTGCGTCGAAAACGAAACGACAATCTTAAGATTATTAATCCCAAACAGTCAGATGGGCACCTTGATTGGCTCTAGAGGTTTGAGGATCCAGCAGATCCAGGCGCAACACAACATCTCTATGATTGCATCCAAATCGTTCTTACCTGGCTCTAATGAAAGATTGGTTGAATTACAAGGTACGGTTGACAACCTCTACGACTCACTCAGAATAATTTCCAGATGTCTTATTGAAGATTTTTCAAGCATAGTGGGCACCAACTACTACGTTCCACGGGGCCACAGCAACTTTGCTTCCGGTGGCACCCAGAGAGGTGCCCCTGTTGCTTCTGCTTTGTCCACTTCTTCTCCTGCAGCTGCTCCAACCAACGGTGCCTTACCAGCTGGAGGGGCCAATTATAGAAAAATCATCACCACCACGCTCAGTTTCCCCAACGATATTGTGGGTGCCTTGATCGGTAAGAACGGATCGAGAATCCAGGGTGTAAGAAAGGTAAGTGGAGCCACGATTGGTATTTCTGAGGAAGTTGAAGGCAAGCCAGAAAGAATCTTCACCATTTCAGGTACTTCTCATGCCGTTGAAAAGGCAAAGAACTTCTTATACCACAACTTGGAAAGAGAAGAACAAAGAAGAGCCGAAGCTGAAAAAGAATGAGTGAGTGTGAGTGTGTGTGTGTGTTTTTATATTTTTTTTATTTTTTGATTCAAGCTCCCAAAGGCTGGTTCAAACCGATTTACTATTCTTTCCTTAACAAACCTCTAAATCCATTTTGTTACCTTTCTGTTGTTATGCTACTAATGTTTGATTCAGAACTATTGTGTGACGTACTACTATAATGATCCCTCCATCCCCACCAAACCTTTTTTTTATATATGTATATGTATATGTATATGTATATGTATATATAACTCTCTCTTTATTGCATTTATGAAGTGCATTCTTGTGTTTTCAATCCCATTTACATGTCTTGACGATCAACGTGGCCAATTTCTCCAAGTATTCCTGGTCGACGTCATCGAAACCATTCAAGTCCAAGCAGTCGATATCAAGTACCCCGATTGTCGTGTTGTTGGCGTCCACAATAGGTACCACAATCTCGCTCTTGGTTTCACCGTCACACGCTATGTGGCCAGGAAACTTTGTCACATCAGCAACGAGCTGGGTCACCTGCTCCGCTGCAGCTGTTCCACAAACACCACGACCAAATTTGATCAATTGGCAGGCAACCTTCCCCTGAAATGGACCCAAGATCAACTGCCTGTCTGTTTCTTTGTCCAAGACATAAAACCCGGCCCAGTTGACGTTGATTCCGAGAGAGTGGTACGCGTGCCATAATAAAGAAGAGGCATTGGCAAGATTGGCGACCCAGTTGGTTGTGTCGCTCGCCAAAGCCTCGTAAGATTCCACAAGAGTCGCCAACGTATCGCTCTTGCTTAATCCTTCGGAATAGTTGCTATAGTCCGCGTGGTTCTTGCCTTCACCCATTCTTAGCTCAATATAACTAATCAGATAAAAGAAGCGCGATACAGCAAAAAAAAAGTAGAATCAGAAAATTGTGGAGTCTACTTGGTGATTCTGTCTGGGCCCGGCGATCTCCAGTCTCAAATAGGAAAACGAGTGCAGCCAGACCATGACTGATGCTTCTCTTACATCGGAATCACGATTCAACACTTTTTTGAAATACAGTGGAGTGTGGAGGGTAACGAAGTACAGACTGAAACCGACCACAGCTACCACCTCGTTCCCTAGCGAAAATCTGCAGAATCATGCTGCTGCCAACAGATCCAGGCGGGGAAGTGACGATCCAGAAACGTTGCCGTTCGACCGATATGATGACGAGGTGCGGGATGCCGATATCTTCTACACAAAGGAATTCTACGTCCAATGCATTTTGGAAAATACCGACGAGTTTGATGATCCAGCCGTCTTCAAGGCCATGAGGCACGACGAGGAATATGAATACATCACGATCAACAGTCCAATTGACCAAGATCTGTTATTTTCAGATTCAATGAAACTGAAACTCGTTGGTGATCTCACAGAAATGACGATACCCGAAACCTTTCCGACCAACAGCCAGTCGGGGCACTTGAAATACAACTTTGTGACTGACAAACCATGCATACAAGATCCTTTTGATCCAGACTTGACCACTATCGAAACAAATGACGTATCCAAACTTGTGCGAAGGGCTCCTGGTGAGTGCTTCAAGGACTCTCTTAGCTTAAGCAATCTAGGGATTAACAAGTTGAACAATTTGGAAAATGTCAGACGTTACAAGAACAACTTATCAACAATCATAACGGACGTGGAGGGCAACGACTACTTGGCAACCGCCCGCAACTCGGAAATCGCGTTTTATAGTTTCTGCCACCTCACACACTTGCCACACAAATCTGCCGTTCTCGTGTTCGATACCAGACCTCCTTTCACATCCACAACTGACCGAATATTGTCTACCTGGCCCTATTTCCCTCACACAGTAAACCAGATCAAAAGTCTTAATTTCTTGGGCAAGCCAGTCTTAGTAGCATGTCTAGATGATAGCGTGATGAAAATCTGGTTTGTCGACGATCTAATCAAGCAGGCCATTTTGGATCCCAAGGACAATATCCCACCAAAAGATGATGATCGACGTTTTGTCAACTTGAAGATACCAGCGAGTTTCACAGCTCGCTTGGAGTCGTCGTTGTGGGGGGTTGACATCTGTACCTATACAGACCCCGAGGGTAATAGTCATAACTTAATCGTTACTTCAGACAACTCGCAGGCATTGACCTTATTGTACTATCATATTGAAGATGGCAGGTTCTACCATGTCAGAACACACCAGGTGCTCCACAACGTGCCTGAGGTATCTTTCTTAAGCTATGGTGTACTGAAAGACAATGTTCATGAGGTGAAAGTTACATGTGCTTCAATTTCAGGCGAGCTTTTGGTGTTCAAGTTTCGGTTTAGTATCATTTCGGGACCGTTGGACAAAGAGGAGTCCGAGCATTTCAGAGACGTTCCGGTTTATTATGTTGATCGTGTTTTGGAAGATATGGAGAATCGAAACAATGGTCTCGATAACCTTCGGAATTCAGAGTTGCATTTCAGGCGGTTTAATAGAGTGCTTTGGTGGGAACCGTATGTAACTCTACGAACTTTATTGGATGAGGATTGCTGGACAACTAAACCAATTAGTTCGTTGCACTTTACCACTGTAAACTCTCTTGCGGAGGTGGTGGGAGATCCGTCGTTGGATGAGAATGAAACGGTGAAGCAGGTTCTAAACCAATCAATCATTCTAGATCTTGAATTTGATCCGGTAGAAACAAATCATTTAGGAGTGGCTGCAAATTGGCAGTATTTGGAGTGTCGGACGGTGAGTCTTGCTCCGACGAGTCAAGATTTTATGAAGGACGCTACAAGGTTGGTTTCCATCGATGATAGCTATAGAAGAATCCATAAAGGGATCGCCAAGTGTTTGGCTCAGAAACAAGTCCCACAATCGTCTTTGAATGGCAAGAGTTACAATTTAACCCTGCGCAGCAGCTCTGATGAAACCATGTTCCTTGCAGTTTCCACAAGCAAGAAGTTGGGATTGTTCAGAGCAGACTCGCTTTTTTGCAACTCGTCTACCAAGAGGGTATTTGACCTTACTATTCCATTCAATGATGAGAGTAAGTTCTGTAACAGAATTTCCATCACGGCTCTAATCCCCGAATTGCTGTGTTTTATTGCCGTTAACCAGCAGGGATTGGTCACAATCATGAGATTTTGTCACTACCGTGGTGTTTATGGAATGAGACAAGAACACTTGTTCCCCAACGCTCTCAGTTTATCGTTAGGCTACAACGGATACCGTACCATTTCGGGATTGGCTGTTCGGAAGCGGTCTCCAGCGTTTGATGTGCCTCGATTTTTTGTGTATATCACATATACTGATGGAATTGTGGTTTCATACGAGCTTGGACTCAATTCCAAGCATGGGATTGTGGTGGCCCAAATTCCTTAGGCTGCAAAACCGGAGAATTGCAGGTAAATGTTTTTTTTTCTTGCATAGAAAGTATGCCATGATAAAAAAAAAAAAAGCCTTCCTTATTTGGAAGTCTAGATTATTGGCGCGTTTTGTGTCATGCATTTAACCAAAAACAACAAACAAAACCATAACTCACCTAGCGAGCACCAAAGTTTGTGAAACAGAGGTTGATACGTGAACCGCTGCAGTTCTACTTGTGAGCAGCAAATCTTCCGCTCCCTGTTAGCTTATCGTTTAGACTCCTATAATTGAATATGGACTTGTTACGGCTAGGGTCAGAATCCCGGAAAACGGGTATCAAAGCACGGCAAAACCTAAGGAGAGATAAATACGACATGGAAGATGTGGATGACTTCTTTACTGATGAGGAGGACAATTCAGAGAATCGACATAAACTGGTCACCAGCTCGGGTGGCCACTCTTCCGTACCGAAGGATAACTTTAATCATGTGGCGAGAAAGATAAACTTTACCGATGAAGAGGCAGAATCGTTCAATTTAAGCCCAATATCCTTGTCAACAAAGTACCCTGCTAAGAAAAAGAATAAGAAGTCACCATTGAGATCCCCATTACCCGAGCATAAAAACAAACAAAACCTCCTTTGGAAAGAAGACGAATACAGTCAGGATTTTAATATGGATGACGATTATGGCAATGACCTGTTCGAAGCAGACTACACACCTCCCAAGGACGATACCTTGTCTCCCGTCAGTTTATCTCCTGTTGTACAAAATTTCTCCACATCTCATAAACCAGCCTCTTCGCTCACCAAGAAGATGGCTCTTGGAAAAACTACAAAGAGAAAGAATCGTACTCCAATTGAATTAGACCCCCTGCATGATGTACTCCCATCACCACCACCAGCCAGAAAACCTAGAATAAAAAAAACTGGATCTGTGCCTGCACCAGCCAAATCAACTGAATTGATAAGGCCCTCGCCACTTCCCTCACCACCACCGGATGGAAGACGACGGTCCCGAAGAACAAAGGTTGCACCTGTGGCCTTTTGGATGAACGAAAAAGTTGAATACACTCAAGCATACACTGAAGGTGCAGACGCAGATACTACAATTGCTGGCCTTTTCAGACACGTTCCATTACAGCAAATAAAGGGTGTTAGACCCCCTCCTTTTGCTCCGCCCCCACCCCCACCTCCTAGAAAGACAGCTCGGCTGAGCTCGAAATCCAAACCAGGACCCAAAAAGAAGAAGAAAATATCAAAGGATTCTTATGATTATGAATCTGATCCAGAAATAAGTGGGTCCGAGTGGTTTGAGCGTGAAAAATTGGAGGCTGATGTGTTTGAAAATGATAACAAGGTTAAACGGGTGGTTGCTTATGCACCAGATGCGGGCGATTTTGAGGATTGCCCTTACAACCCCGAACGGCCTGAGGAAAAATTCAAAACTGCATATCTATTCAATCATCACAACGAATACAGTGCAAGCGCTATTCTAGAGTTACCTTTGGATGGAATAAAGATGGTTAAAAGTTCTGGTTCAACGTTGATGACCTTCCATGTTATTAAAGGGTTGATAGAAGTGACATTAAATCATACCAAGTTTGTTGTAACGCGAGGATGCTCGTTTGAGGTGCCTCCTGAGAATATTTATGGATTCAAGAACTTGGGTCAAGATTCAGCAAAGTTGTTTTTTGTTCAAACCAGAGATCCAGAATTAGTGATGGACTAGAAACAAAACCATCTAACGAAGCAAGAAAATTGTCATTTTGTAACATAGATTGTATTTTTACATCCTTATCCATAATAAATTATTTAATTTTTGACTTCTTTATTTTTAAATGAATAATTTACAAGACGCTACAAGAGTAGACTCTTGGGTGTATATAGTATACAGTAGCAATTGATTCTATTAAGACTCAAGCTTGGTAACTTCGGAATCTTCGTTGTTATAGTAAGCAAGAATCTTGACCTTGAATTCAGACGCAGCAACACCGAATTGCTTCAATAACAAGGCTTGTCTAACATCCAACACATCGCCAGCATTACAAACAACATATGGCTCGCTGAGGGTGATCTTACCGGACTTAATTTTAGTTGGCACCTTCAATTTATTTCTCAAGGTTTCTTCGAGCGAGTGTGACATTGGAACATCTTCTTCAATAGGAACTTGACCACCTCTAGAGTAAACAATACCTTCTGGGATAACAAAATCTATTGGAGCCTTGGACTTGGCTCTGGAGTAGTCGGCCTTAGTGTAAGCAGAAAAGTATGCTTTAACAGTTTCTGGGGTTTCATTTGTGAATAATAAACCTGGAAGACCAGAGCAGATTTTAGATAATCTATGCAAGTTGTCTTTGTATTCCTCCTCGGGAGTATCACCCAAAGCTTTTTCCAAAACCCTTCTCTTACCCAAGATCAACTTGGAGCCGGTCCAATCAGATCTGATGTCCTGTAAAACTGGAGTACGAACATCGTCTAATTGCAACACCCAAACATACTGGAATTCGTCCAATGCAGCTCTTACTTCATCAAAGACACGGGTTTTGTTTTCCTTGCCCTTTTTGTCGGTTTGAGCTAATGTGACAAGCTTTGAACGCTTTGATCTAGGCATTTTTTATCAAAGAGTTGCTTAGTGTAGAATCTGCGAGGACTACTGAATATGCGATGCCCTTGAAAATTTTAGGATCCCACCTCATCTTGTCCAAAAAAAAATTAATGTCACGTTTGAACCTGTACACAATAATACCCATTTTTGCAGCAATTCCTTGCTACAACAACTCATGATGATATTCCAATACTTCTGTAGTTGGAGGTTCCAACAACTCTGACTCATTCAATAAAGGATGGAGACTATTATATATTTTGAAAATATACTGAGTCATTATTTCATGTTGAATAGGTGAAGGAACACGCTTGTCTTTCAAGAATATGTGGAGCAAAACCAAGTATATTTGAATGAGTTCCTTAAGTAGGATGTCTGATACTTGCGTCAGGGTCCATTGGCATATTATCTGATTAATATTTGAGGCAATGAATCGAAGTGTGGAGTATGATCCAGTATGATACTTATTCGCATACGAATTTTGAATCAACTCGTGTACGATTAATAACCTGTTAAAACATAGATAGTACTTCAAACATTTCAACCCAAGTAGTGAAATACCAGAAGTAGAACTTTTTGAATTGAATAAGTTTTCAAGCTTCTTAAGGAATGTTCTTTCAATCATCAGAACGTCTAGCGCAATTGTAATCGTTCGTAATGAAATCTCGGTCGCATTGTTCAACTGATCATCAAAATCATAAATAGAAAAGAGACCTTCCATACACAAATTATACTCAAAAACAGAGACTTTGTTGCTGTCTGCCAAGACAATAAAATCCCTCATTAAAAGAATCAATTGAATTGCAACTCGGGTTGATGACTTTGGAATCTTGGCAATTATGTTTGTAAGGTTTTGTCTAATGAACAGTGTAGCCTTTTCACTCTGCTCTTTTAACTCCTTGGAATTATCAAACTCGTTAGATACAAGTACCCTTAATCTCCTTAATTCATTGTACGCAATCTCTTCATTAGGTGTATCCAAAAAAGCAAACTTGAAATCTTCGGAGTGTTCCGTTCGTTCACTCATATAGGTCATCAAATTCAATAAATCTCGTTCACATAAGTCTTCATCTCTACAATGTGCATTAAGTAATAATAATTTCTCTCTTGAATGCTTATTCTCATTGATCAAGCTAAAAGTTTCATCTTCTAGAAATGTCCATTTTGGTGATAATGGACATAATTGAAAATCGTGTTTCAATCCTTCGGGTGTACTTGTTCTAGGTATCAATTGCTCACAAACAGTTTCACTGGAACCAGTGTCTAAAAGTTGAGCAGAGGCATTATCACTCCTGTCATAAGACTGCAACAACTCACTATAGTCAAATGATTTTTCATAATCTGTCAACATCTCATCATCCTCAATAAATCTAAGATCGCTAGATTTTTTGGTATATGGTTGATGTACATCTCTTGTCAATTGGAGTTGGCAAAAGGAAGTTGAATAGTTTATCAGTCTACTTTCAGTTTTGATTTCATCTGTCAGTTTTTTCTTGGTTGTACTCTCTATGCTCTGACTCTTTTGATAGATAAATAGACTGTCATTTGCAAAAGTATCTAGTAAGTTATTTTGGCTCTTTTCGTTATCTTCAGTGGAATCTGTGTGATGTTCTAGCGAAAGTTCAAAAGTATACGACGTACTAGAAACAAGGTCGGAAATATCATACTTGTGACATGGAGGATCCCAGTTGGTAGTTGTTTCTTTTTTAATAAACAAGTACCATATTATCAAGCCAATGATTAATGTGGCACATTTTGGTATAGTTGCAAAATCCAACGAAAACATACAAATATCAAGTATCTCATTAAAGATTATTGCAGCAAAAGATAAACTAATTGGTACCTCTGTTGGTCCTAAATGTAGCTGAGTAGGCTTTGTTTTTAGAGACACCGAGAGGATGCTCTCAGTTATCCTACTGAATGTGGTAATACCATCTAATCCTTTAATTTTTGCTATTTCCACTAGTCCACGATTTTTGGTATCAAATTTTAGGAATATTTGGAAGAGTATGTCATATATAAAGGTATAGACACCCATTCTTGGATAACTAGTAAGCTTACTGTAAAATTGATGGTTTTTTATGTGGTAAAACTGGGTAGGGCTGCAAAAAAAAGATGTTTGAACAAGGTGCACGACTATACACTTCTTTGGCTTTGTGTTAGCTACAATTATTCAATCAATGTTAGGAAGTATATTGAATATAAATAGACCTAAAGTACATGATTGTAATCTCTTCGCAAAGTGTGAAGATATAATTCTGAAATATAAAAGAATACCAAACATCCCAGATAACTGGTTGGAGAGATGCTGGGAAAGTTTGATTTTCCTTGGAATGCTATAAATTTCAATCTAAACCATTCATGCAACAGTTGGGATCAAAATCATAAAAAGGGGTTTCACTGAAAGTGTTGGGATAGCAGTGAAATTACCAGTCACCTGGAACGAGAGGTTCTCTTGGAGTTTCGATGTTTCTCTGGTACTTGGTACCACCTGGTCTGCAAGGTGTGATATAAGGATCTGGATGTTTCCATTCGGCTAATTTAGCCTTAGCCTTTTCGATAGTGGCTTCCAATTCAGCCGGGTTGGAGATGGATCTGTTGGCTTCAAATTGGGCTCTGATCTTTATGGTTTCGTTTCTGTAAGCATCAAACTTTAAGGAGCTGTCGAAAGCAGTTCTCAATGCTTGTCTAAACAAGGAAACTACTCTCTTTGTATTGGCTTCTGTGAATGGTAAAATTGGGCTAGACATGTCCTAAATCAAGTGTTCCAACAATACTAGTGAAAGTGCAGTTGTCAAAGAGCTACAACTTTTCAATCTCAAAAATTTCATTGGCTGGTCTATGTGCAGTAAAATATCCCTACATCTAGTTGTTTTTTTTTTTTCGGTGCAGAACTTTACTAGTAAGATTGAACGAAATTTTACATGTGAGTAGATTAAATACTCTAATATATAACAATCATAAGTTTTGTTCGATGGCCATCAAACTGCCAACAAAAGACAATACCAATCTGCTTCTAACTTCATTGATATCCTCAGGAACCAACCAAATCAAGGCTCCCAACTTTCTCGCGATAGAAATGGCTAATCTAGCATTGGCGTATTTCTCGTCATCAGATAACTGGGCACCCTGGTACACCAAATCGTAATCCACGTAGCCAGGCTTAAGACCATGTAATACATCCAAAAGGAAAACACCATTGGATATATCTTGATCCTTGAAAGATCTGATGGAATGCGACTTTCCACCTTTTGTAACCTGTGCATTGGCCCATCTTAAAATGTCAGAATCAGACAAGTTGGCCTTACCGTTACCCAAGTTGGCTAAGGTATTGGTAATATTACGTCTCATCAATTGCCAGACCAATCCCAAGGTCAACAATTTGTTACCGTCAACAATGTCAGAACCTTCAATACCAACCAAGGAAAACTGGTTAGCCTTACCAATTTCAACACCGTAGTTGGTATTTTCTAGGGCCTTGAAACGAGATAACTCTGAGCCATTGGCTGGCTTTTTGTTAATATGTTTGAAAGACACAGAGCCTGGCATAACCTTGTCATACGCTTGTAACAAAACTAACCCATCCTTCAAGTCTTCGAAGAGTGAAACTATTGGAGGATCAACTTCAAGAGAGTTCAACCACAAAGTAAAGACTCTGGCTTCTCTTTCACCTTCAGCATCGAAATCTTCAATTTCAACCACTTCACTTTCTTCAATAGGATCTAACCCAGGGTAAGTGTTGAAGAGGTTAGCAACAAAAGCCAAGTTCAATCTAGGGTTACCAGAAACAAGAGCAGTCGGTGTCAAGTACTTTCTGCATCCAATCTTGTCAGAGTTTTCCAAGACTTGTTCGGCACGTTGCAAAACATCCGAGGTTTGCAAAGGTCTCAAGTCACAATATTCTGGTTGCAATTGATGAAGCAAAACGGTATAGTTTTCACCATCACTGATATCCTTAGAAAAGTTAGTAACTCTTCTTTGGGAGCCAGCATTCTTCAAATGGTAGTTGAACCAACGCAATAAAATTTGTTCAGGAGGCAATCTGAGGAATTGTTCCAAGGTTTCGTCGTCTTCCAATAATCTGTAAAGTTCTGGATGGAGCTTGATATCAACCTTAGCCAATAACCCTCTTCTAATAATTTGCCAAATCAAACCAAGAATCAAGTGTTCTCTACCATCAATAATATCTTCGGAGTGGACATTAACGACAACACATCCAATGGCCTTGGCGGAGTTGATGACAATGTTCGCATTTTCAGACATTTGGAAGTTGTTCAAAACCTTCTTTCCCTTAGGCAAGTTCAAGACTCTGGTATCAATGGTGTCTGCAACAGAATCATTGATCAACTTAGAAAGAACCAACCCATCTCTGCATTCATCAAAGATTTGAAAGGTCTCGGTATCGAATGGTAATCTGCTACCGATATCAGGGTCCTCAGCCAATACAGAGTTGATGTGTCTGGTGAATTCCGTTCTCTCTTCATCGTTGATGGTATGGGTGGTTCCTGAGGTCTTACCGGTGATGTAAGTCTTGTGTGCGGCATTGGCGGTTGGAACTGGTGGGGCCGGTTTATTTATCTTTCTTCCTGGTGAAACCACATTGCTTGCACCAAATGCGGGAGAAGGAGTGCTGTCTGTGACTGGGGACAGACTTTCCTTCAACTTGGCAATGAGTTCAACGTAGTCATCCAATTCAACGTGACCCGAGGCATCGACGTCGACCTGCTTCAAGGTTTCTCTTGTCTGATCGTAGGAGTAGGTTCCATCCTTGGAGACAAAGTTGATGACTTCCTTCTTTTCAACCCAACCCTTGTCATCCAAGTCAATTGCTCTGAAGTCTTCAATGATGCTGAAGAGATCAGACTGACCTAAGACGGGGAACTTCTTCTGCAACTTCAAAACGTTCATTTCAATTATTCTCGTCGGTAGTATAAAGAATAATAGCTCAAAAAGGTAATTGATCTAACACTGCGATCTATTTTAACTAGAGTCTTGCTGTGTGTCGCAACTGTTCCTGCTTATATAAAATGCTGGCTCTGGGCGCTAAGGGGGCGTTCCCGAAAAAAATGATGGTGATAAATTGTGTAGTGTATATAACTTGGGTTTGTAGGGAGACCACACGAATTCCGAACACTGCCTACTGAATGACACCTCGTAATTTAGACTCTATCAACTGAAAAAAGCCTACTTGGCGGGATAAAAATAGATACATTTTTCATGTCATCAAAGTTTTACTGCAATTTCGGAGTTGTTTATTTCTTATATGTGTGTCGCCATTTTGGGCATGTCTGGCAGATGCCATAAATCTTGCGCCCATAGCACTTGCCATACCATTAATTTGGTGATGTTATGTGCAGTCTGTTTTCCGTTTTGGACTGTAGTGCTAGTTTAGATAATCTCCTGTATCGAGAAAGCTGTTAGGCTCGGCAATGGATTCCAACGGTAGAGAAGACGTATCGTCCAAAGTATCCGGTGATTCTAATCTAGATTCATTACCTAATACAAGTGCTTCTGTTCAAAATGAACAAGAACAGCCCCAGTTCAGCATTGAGCAAGTTCAACTTCAATTCAGTCTTGATCATTCATTACAATGGGTTCGTGTTCAAAATGATAGAATGTTCTTGGTCTTGAGTAACATGGTATGCTCAATCGACCTACAGAATCCTTCACATATTAAACGGTTTCCGTTATCTTTTGCATTGCCCGCCGTCAAGGTAACCAACTGTTGGTTACATCCCAACGGCTTACATTTCATCATTCAAACAACCACACAGCAATACTACTATCTCCATGATTCTTATTCTTCCTTCAAATTGCTATCCAAGTATAAAAGCTTATCCATTGGTCATATTGCATTCCCTCACGATACTTTGGAATCAAAAGAGTCTACAGGAGATTTCTTGATCGGAACAACTGACGGGTCGATTTACTTGGCAAATATCAAATCACATACCCATAATTCCAAAGATAATAAGAAGGATGATAAGGTGCTTAAGCTTGCTTTTAAGCCCAAATCACCGTGTCGTCTTGAAGGTTTGGCATTCACAAAAAATAACCTTCAGATAAACGCTGCTTTTCATGATCGATTATACAGCTGGGATTGCTTTGATACGACCTTCTCCGAGGTATTAAGTGTCTTCAAATCTACCACACCGAAGATTATCGAGTTGCGCAGTGAGCCTTTGAATTCGGTTTTTGCAGCGACAGGTCAGGAATTTGTCTACGTAAACTTAGAGAATACTGAATTAATATCTAATGATAGAGAAATCCAATTGTCTCAGGCTGAATATTTAGGCATGACATATCTGATTAGCACCAATGTTCCCAATATTTTCATTTCCCCACATCATGTGATAGCCCTTAACAATAGAAATGATGGATTGATAGCATTTAACAAGTTGTCATTGACATCCAAATCATCGAACCCGACACTTATTAGTTTGGCAAAATTTTTGCAACCTGGAGAAAAGATAATTGGTCTTGCCACAGACAACAAACAACAAACCTATTGGTTGTATACCAACAACTCGATATATGAACTTCTTATTCGGAATGAAGCAGTCTCCGTTTGGTACAACTATTATTCTATGGGTAAGTATGATGAAGCGCTAAAATTCTTGGATGGAGATGCAAGTACAAACTTGTCGACAGGTGTGATGTTCAAGAAAGATATCATCAAGATCAGGCAGGGTTATGATTACTTACAAAGAGGAGGATTTGGTATTGGACATATCCTGGGTAATAGTACTCCCGAACAAGAACTGGTGCAAGAAGAGATGTTCAAGCTACAACTAAAAGGAATTCAAGTCTTAGCCTCTCTGACCGAACCGTTTGAAAAGGTTTGCTTGATGCTAATGAACTTACAGAATTCACCACTTGTTGAAATTGATGGCTCAAATCCTGAATCATCAATCGATTCTTCTTTGTTTGTTACTTCAGAAAGATTGTTGGTGGAATATTTATTAAAGAAGTTTGAAATTTCTAAATCTGTGGAAAGAAACAAGATTCGTATGACAATTTTATCAAGTTGGATTATTGAGTTATATTTGAGACTTATTCATAGAGTGGAGTCACAGACGGGTGCTTTGTTGAATAGTCAGAATGGAGATTTGAAGCTGTTGAATGACCAGTTCAAAAGTTTCCTATTGGCAAACTATAAGATTCTAGATCGCAAGACTGTATTTCAAATTATGAAGGATATGCATCATCCTACCAAACTACTTTATTATGCAGAGCTAGTGGAAGATTATGATTTTATTTTAAATTACTACATTGATTTGAACGATTGGAATGAAGCGTTGAAGACACTTGTCAAAATCTATTCTGGTAAGTTTAAAGACTCGCAGGACATTTTCTATAAATCCTTGACAGTCTTGTTGATCAATAATCCAAAGGGTACAATAGAAACTTGGTTAAAGTTTAATGATGATGTTAATTATGAAAAGTTTTTGCCGGCAATTCTAACTTACAACAAGAACTCAAAGAATATTCCAATCCAAGATAACTACGGCATTCAATTTTTGCTGAAGATTATTTATGAGAAGAATATCAAGAACAAACAAGTCAATAATTATTACTCCTCTCTCTTGATATCGTATCCCACAAAAGATGAATCTGAGAGGAAGTTTGTCACTAAGCATATTACAAAATTTATTTACCACATAAAATCAGAAGTTGCAACACAAAAGGGTCAACTTTATGACGCAAATTTCTTGTTGAGATTATGTCTCAATTATAAGCATTATCAACCTGCTGTGTTAATTCTTTTGAACGATATGCATTTGTTTGAGCAGGCATTAAAATTGGCTTTGGATCATCAACTAACTGATTTGGGTGAGTTTGTACTAAGGAAGTATGATGAATTTGTTGCAAACAATGGAGAGTTCAAGACTCCGGATTCTCTGAATTTGGACTTTGGTAGCAGAAA
Source organism: Teunomyces atbi (assembly GCA_030574975.1). Taxonomy (NCBI): domain Eukaryota; kingdom Fungi; phylum Ascomycota; class Pichiomycetes; order Serinales; family Debaryomycetaceae; genus Teunomyces; species Teunomyces atbi. The sequence continues at coordinate 15,206 of JAJMFW010000047.1, read as the reverse complement.
AAAACCATTTATTGATTCTAGCCTTCGGGAAGAAGATATTAACTTTGTCGGGAAAATTAAGCTTGAGGAAGAAAGCTTTAGTACTAGAAAACAACTTTGGATTATGTTCTCAAGGTATTTGATAGATCGGGTATGGAATGGTGAGAGTATTCCAGGGCTAGACTTACTCAAAGAAGAAGACGACTCCACTTTGGAAGAAGAGACCAGCACTTCACCAGCTGTGTCAGTAAAGTCGATCACAAATGATTTGTTCGACTCCCTGAATGAAGAAAAAGAATCTAACGTGAAAATTAATTCTACTAAACTGAAACAATTGAACCTTGTACTAAAAAACATTTTGAATCTTTCAAATACAGGAAGCAATTTGAATGTCCTTGGTCTTAAAGATTTATTGCCTTTATTTCCTGAATCGATAATGATTAATAATTTCAAGGATGAGATTGTCAAATCTTTGAATCAATACAATAACAAGATCAATCAACTTTCGTTGGAAATGAAAGAATCAATGGATATATCCTTGAGCTTGAAGCAGCGGTTGAAGGAGTCTACTAAACTTGACTATAAATCAAAGATTTATTCAAGAATTAAGGCTGGTGATCCATGCAGAATATGCCATAATTTGCTTATCAGTAGAAATTTTATCTATTTTTCAAACTGTCGTCATGGTTGTCACAAAGATTGCTTAATACGTTACTATTTGAAACTGAAGGGTAGCTACAAATTTAAACTGATTTTTCAGAAATTCAGGAAAGATGCTTCAGCTCTTAATAAAAAGGAGTTGGATGAAATGTTAACCGAATCATGCATTTTATGCAATCAAGTCAATATTAATTTGGTGGATACAGGTTTTATTGACTCGGATCATGATCGTGCTGAAATTATAGAATGGGAATAATATGTTGCATTTGATAATTTTACAAACAACCTTACATGTGGTTTTTTATAAATTTGGTAATCCTTGCACCCAATTTCTAAAATTATGAACGTACTTCTAAATTTTTTTTAAAAATTATATAAACCAAGTTAAAACGATCATTTTAATAAATTCGACATGAATCTTTGTGCATTTTCATTTAGAGAGAAGTGCCAGTTGTATAGACTAATTCCTTGGGAGCCGCTGACCCCCGGTTACGAAGAGGGTCGTGCCTGTTTCAATGAACACTATGTGCAAGTCCAACAAATTGGTTTGGAGGTCCTCCCAAACCAGAGTCAGCCTGCATACACATTACACATTTTTTATCTCATCTCATCTGAACTTGAGAAGAGCTTCTTTATTATAGCCTCCAATCATGGGTAAAACACAAAAGAAGAATAGTAAGGGTCGTTTAGATAGGTACTATTACTTAGCTAAAGAGAAGGGTTATAGAGCACGTTCTTCCTTTAAGATTATCCAAATCAATGAGAAATATGGCCACTTCTTGGAAAAATCTAAGGTGGTGATTGACTTGTGTGCTGCACCGGGATCTTGGTGTCAAGTTGCTTCCAACTTATGTCCTGTTAACTCCTTAATTATTGGTGTGGATATTGTTCCAATCAAACCATTACCAAACTGCATTACCTTCCAGTCAGATATTACCACTGAAGACTGTCGTTCCAAATTGCGAGGTCACATGAAAACCTGGAAAGCTGACACTGTCATGCACGATGGTGCTCCAAATGTTGGTTTGGGATGGGTTCAGGATGCATTCACACAATCTCAATTAACCTTGCAGGCATTAAAGTTAGCAGTGGAGAATTTGAATGCTGGTGGTACGTTTGTGACAAAGATTTTCAGATCTAGAGATTACAACAACTTGATGTGGGTATTCCAGCAATTGTTTGACAAAGTTGAAGCTACCAAGCCTCCTGCGTCCCGTAATGTATCTGCCGAAATTTTTGTGGTTTGTAAAGGGTTCAAAGCGCCAAAAAAGTTAGACCCTCGTTTGTTGGACCCGAAGGAAGTCTTTGAAGAATTGGCAAGTGGTCCAGTTAATAGTGAAGCAAAGGTTTTCAACCCAGAGAAAAAGAGCAGACAAAGACAAGGTTACGAAGAAGGCGACTACTTGCTTTACCATACCATGCCTTTACTTGAATTCATAAATAATGAAGAGCCAATTACTGCTTTGGCAAATTTGAACAAATTGGAGGAACCGGAGAAGGATAACCATGAATGGAAGATCTTGAAGAAACTCAAGACTTGCACCCCAGAATTCTTGGAATGTATCAAGGATTTGAAAGTGTTGGGTAAGAAGGAGTTCAAAATGATCTTGAAATTCAGAAAACAAGCCCGTGATTTGTTAGGATTGGATGAAAAGGATGACGAAGACAAGAGCAACATGGTTGAAGTTGAACCATTGACAGAGGATCAGCAAATCGATAAGGAATTGCAAGAATTAGGTGAAAAGCAAAAGCAGAAAGCCAAAAGGGCCAAGAAAACGGCAAACGAACTTAAACAAAAAGAAATCGTAAGAAATCAGATGAATATGCTTACTGATATGAATATTGGTCTTGATGCAGCCCAGATAGGATCTGAATCGTTATTCAACTTGAAAACTGCTGAAAAGACGGGTGAGTTAGACAAGTTGTCTAAGGGTAAGAAGAGAATGATCTTCAATGACGAGGACTTGGCAAAAGATAACGATATTCACATTGACGAAGATGCTGTTGATGTTGACTCTGGTGATGAGCTTGATGAGTTGGAAGCTCAGTTAGATGACATGTATAATGCTTATCAGGACAGAAAGGCAGAACGGGATTCTAATTACAGAGCCAAGAAGTTAAGAGGTGATGCTGACGATGAAGCTTGGGAAGGTATTAATTCAGAAGAAGAGAATGAAGATGAAGGTGAAGAGAGGGACTATGAAATGGAATCCGACTCTGACTCTGATGACGATGAGCACATTCGGTTAATTGCAGAAAAGAAAGGATCAGACGGATTATCTAAAAATGCAAAGGTGTTCTTTGCCTCAGATTCTATTTTTGGTGAATTGGGAGATGATACCTTGTTAAATGGATTGCAACCAAAGGCTACCACGGAAGCTACCAAACCTTCTGAAAACAAGAAGACTGCAACACAAATTTCGGACAGGAGTGATGAAGAGATGGATAGTGACAGTGACTTTGAAATCGTCCCCGCAGAAAAGGACCACGACGCTGTGGAATCTGATTCCGACTCCGACGCTGAAAACAGGTTGGCTCATGAGTATTCTAGAGCCAAATCGCAGGCTCAAAAAGTCGACATTGCCACAGTTGAAGCAATGACTTTGGCTCACCAAGTTGCATTGGGACAGAAAAACAAACATGACTTAATCGAAGAAGGTATAAATAGATATTCTTTCAGAGACAGAGATGATTTACCCGAATGGTTTATTGATGATGAAAAGAAGCATTCCAAGCTTGTGAAACCTATTACTAAGGAAGCTGCAATGGCCATCAAAGAAAAGCAAAAGCAGTTGAATGCTAGACCGATTAAGAAGGTCTTGGAAGCACAAGGACGTAAGAAGATGAGAGCATTGAGAAGATTAGAGAAGTTGAAGAAGAAGTCAGACTTGATCAATGAAGATAGTGGTAAATCTGAAAGAGACAAAGCGGACGAAATCCAGAAATTGATGAAGAAGTTGACCAAGAAGCAGAAGCTGAAACCAAAGACCACTATTGTTAAAGCTACCGGCTCTAATAGAGGTTTGAGTGGAAGACCAAAGGGTGTTAAAGGGAAGTATAAGATGGTTGATGGTGTCATGAAGAATGAACAAAGAGCATTAAGAAGAATCGCTAAGAAGCATAAGAAATAAGTTAGTTGATAGAACAACAATATACTATAATATTATCAGTTGGAAAGGAAGTGCTTCTAAACCTTTCAAATTTGTAGTCAAAGTTATGTCAATGGGCCAAACTTAAATATGACGGATTCACAGATCTTTTTTTTTAAGTTTTACGGAGGATGGAGAATGCTGAATTGGGCCAAAAAGAAAACCGCACATTGCTCGTAGCAAACAAAAGAAAATAGACGCGTTTTTGGGAGGTCAGGTATAGAAACGCATCACCAACAGCACTGCAAGTATCACCAAGAGGGATTTCTGTATGACGTAAAACTGTGTATCGCACACCTACCTGAAAGAATTGGAAACCACAATCAGTATTGGCGCTACACTTTATTTTATTAGGATTCTGCACCGCGACGCCTGTGTCCCTCAATCACAAATCCCCGTCAACAATAATAGGGTGATAGCTGGCATTCATGTACTGTACATACCCAAAAATCCCAGTTGTAGCCACGCGTAGGAAGCTTCCCCCATAGTTAACCCCCAACCCAATATGGAAATAAGTAACTACATTACCAGTTCGAAACAATACTTGTGGTTGAATAATATTCCACCACCACTTCTAAAAGTGGTAAAAATAAGTACCGCCCAATGTTTCGACATGGATTTGGATACATTAGAACCCGTTCAAAAAATTTAACCATAGTGGTTAATACTTGACAATAGACATGCAATTCAGAAAAGAAGAGAGGCAGATGGTCCAATCCTTACTATATAAATTCACTATTGTAACAAAATGACAAGAAGTATTGCGCGATCAAAAAAAAAAAACCATCACTGGAGAAGTGATGTAACCAAACTACGACATATGCTGAAAAGAAAAGATTACATTGAGTGGTTGTGGTGTCCAAGGAACCGTTTTGTCATATGTAATCAAAAATGTAATACATAACTATTTACCTGCTGCATGTTGGTCTGCACATTTCCTGAAAAGCTCTAAATCTTTCCCTGATTTGCAATCTGTAAAAGCACGAATTTTTTTATCCTACGACTTATTTTTCTGCCTGGACAGAACCATTGGCATTCTTTTCTTTCATACATTGAACTCATAACGTTAGTTATAATCGAATAACTGAACAAACTGAAGGCCTGGACCTTTCTTTGTCACCTACTCAATCTATCCATTTCATTTCATTTATTTGTATGGTAGCGAGAAGCGTCCAACCACCCAACTGGCGACAAACTACACGGATACTCCCTACCAAGCGTTTCCACACCTACTTGTTCAAACGCAAGTAAAGCAGGAATCTATTGCAGGAAGAGTTTCTTTCCAGGCTATATCAAATTGGAAGAGTTACAGGATTATCTTCCATCATACTCGTTACTCATCATCACATCTCCCTAACAAACTCATTATTGCCTGTTCATCCAACTTAAGGTAGCAAGTTTAATTAACAGCCGAACCACTCGTTTGCATTTATACCCAAAGCATCTCATATCATAAAAATGAGCTCACTCCCTAACACTACTAGTCATCTAGCTGTAACTCCAAGCAAGAGAATGCACAAACATAGGAGATCTGCAGCTATATCCGGTGACTTTGATTCTATGGGCCTAGGGTTATTTTCTCCTCCTCCAACGTCCAATTCCCTCAGTGGCATCAACTTTGGACACAGTTACTCTACTAGCTTTACAAGTGCAAACAATAGCTATCAAAATGACATTCTGTTGGATAGAAATTTTCATTTTAACAACGATGAGGACTTTTCCAACAATCCGGAATCGGACGGATTTGCATTTCCAATTAGCTCTCCTAAGGTAGAAACCACCGAGTTAGATTCCACTGCGTTTACCCAACCCCCTAGGCAAGTTAACAGTTTTTTGAACTCCCCTATTCGAATGAACCATAGACGTTCGGCTTCGGCTACAAATCCTAATCAAATGAAACCTAGATTCTTCTTAACGGAAGAAACTACCATGAACTCTCAGAACATACCCGATGCTGTGATTGATCTTGACGAAGTGATGAATAATCTAAACATATCAAAGGGGGAACACACAACTCCTAGTAGCATTTCAAATAAGGATTTTTATCATTCTAGAACAGAACTGGCTCCTGCCGATATATTTCCGGATGATGACTTTTTGGCTTCTCCCTTTATAAAGCACAGTCCAAATCCATCAATTCCATCCCCATTATCATCGTTTCCAAACACCAATCAAAATAACCTTGCATTGAACTTTACTTATATGGGTGGGGCTAATACCTTGGCTTCTTCTAATCTTCTTTTTGACCAACCAATTCAAGAACAAACCGGTGATTCTGAGGATGAAGATGAGAAAGAATCGCTTGACGACCATCATGATACTTCCCTAGAACTCATGTCTTCGGACTTGGAACACCCAAATGACATTTTTGCCAATCCACCAGCGGCACTTCATGGGATGTACTCAAACATTTCTGCAAATTCTTCAAACTCGAGTTTGCGTAGTGGCAATCGAACCATTTCCTCTCATTTAATCGAAAAGACGTTTTCAAATTCCTCTAGAGACTCGTCACTTTCCAACAACGGCATATTAAATCCTCCAAACATGGTATTAAATGGCAACATCAATACAACACCGGGGGGAAAGAGATCGGGAGCAAAAGCAAATCGTTATCAAATATTTTACGATCAATCGAATAGGATTTCGAATGCTTTAAAATTTTCCTCATCAGAAAGCATAAACCTTGTTCGATCCAATAGTGGATCACTTGCTAGTCATAGTGGTGCAGCAAATAAGGAATCACGTTCACTTGGTCATTCATCAAGCTTGCCCAGTCTCAAATCAAACCCACCTAAAAGAACCATTCCCACGTATCACCGGAACTCTCCAAGGTTTAATGACTTAAGATCTAAGAATGTGGAATACAAAAGAGTTGCCTCACCGCCAACCATATTAAATTTGCAAGACAAGTACTTCACTTCTTTACCTCCTCTCAAACAGGACGAAGGGGCTGAGACGCCAAACCAGACCATCAATGCCATGGGTCAGGAAAATACATTGGGTAATAATTTTAATAATTCAGCTCCTAAAACGGATTCAACTAGCCCAGTGAGCGTTCATTCCGACGTTTCTTCCAATCTCATATCTAGCAATGAGACTATACTTTCTACGGACAGATCCTCTTTAGTATCTCAAAGTGAAAGTTTGCAGCATAAACTAAGAGGTACCAAATCATTTTCAAAAGCTTCAACAATCTCTTCATATTCATTGGGTCCGAATGCAAAGCATAAGCCTGACTTTAAAGTTCCAGAATTGCATACGGCTCCAACACCAAATGCTGGTGAAACTCCTCCGATAGTTATTGGCTACGAGGAGACTTCATCACCTTCTACAGCATCCACATATAAAGAGGTTGAGTTATTGAACGACTCTGATCAAACTGAACTGGGTCATTTTCCACTTACAAGTTCTCCGTCTACTTCGAAGAATGATCTTAATACAACACCCACCATTGTTCTCTCTACGGTTACTACTACAATCATACCCAAGAAAAGTTCCCCCAGGCGACCTCTTTCTCCATCAGAAGAGAAGATATTGAATTTGACAAAAATCCCAGTTTTTAAAGGCAAAAATTCACTGCCTAAATCACAGGGCTTCACTCAGAACAAAAAGTACTCATCGATGTTAATTTCTGGTGACGAAAACACGGAGCATAACCCATTTTTGACGCAACTGAGGACGGAGAGTGGAGAAGAAAAGGTTACTATATTGGATCCTTTGCCCAAAAAAGATACTCAGAAACCTCGTCGAAGGGGATCGATGGTACATTCTATTGATACGTCTTTGATATCCTCGGCGGCGGAGAGTAAGAAATTGACTTCAGGGTTCTCTAACAAGGTACAGCATAGCAAATCACGGTCATTATCATTTCATGATCTCGCTCCAAGATTGTCAAGATCATCTACGCTGGTAGATAATGATGCAAGTCTGATCATCACCAATAAGAGAAGAAGTCACAAGTTTATTAACTGGTTCAGGAAAGGTTAATTCAAACTCGTGCAGCTAGACATAGTCTACCTTAATATTATAGATATATACGTTTAATGTGATACTACATAGTACTGTTTTTTTTTGTTTACCCGGATTTTGGTGCAACACTCTGCAATTTAATGTTAGAGTAGACCACGCGCCACCAGGTACACCAACGAGGAAGATGCTTCTTGAGTTACCACCAAATTTTTATGAACAGCTATCCACCAAATATGACGAAGCAATAAAAAATGGCCACATGAAGTTCAATGGGTCAGATGCCCACACAGAAGTTGTGCAAAGATTAATTGGAAATTCAAAGATCGATGTCCAATACACTTTATTACATTCTTTACAGCATAGACCAGAGAAAGGTACGAAAGAGAAAAACCCTTTTGCGAATCCAGAACCTGAATTGACCATTGTTGACTCGTTCGGTCCAAATGACGAATTCAGAATTGTTTTCAACAAGTTTCCGGTTGTTGCAAGACATTTTATGATAATCACGAAGGAATTCAAATCCCAAAACACACCATTGTCTTCATCAGAACTTCTTTCAACCTATTCAATTTTGCATAACTTGAAGAACACCGACAAAAAAGAAGATTGGTTTGCTTTCTACAACTGTGGCCCTGAAAGTGGAGCATCCCAGCCCCACAAGCACATTCAATTTATGACATTTCCAGAAAGGGATACTTTCACTGAGCACTCAAAGCAATTGGCCTTAAGCTCTGCCCCCTTTATTCCAACTGCCACTCAAGAACCATTGCAGAACCCGGATCTTCCCTTTGCACATTTTGTAGCGAGGCTCCCTGACAATGCTGGCGATTTAGAAGAGGATGATTTGAATATGTATTTTGCATCATTGCTTCAAAGAGTCTTAACAGTATTGAGAGAGAATTCCGCCGACCATATCTCGTACAACTTTATTATGACCACCAAGTACATCATGCTCGTTCCAAGACGTTCTGGTAAATTCAAAGACTTGGGTATCAATTCGTGTGGTGTTGTAGGTTTGTTTTTGTGCAAGGATGAAGAATTGCTTTCATGTGTCAAAGAAGATGGTCCTGAAACTATATTGCAAGAGGTTGGGTTTCCAAATACCTCCGGCCAAGGAACCGATGAATATCATTATTAGTTAATTTTCTAGATGCGCGTTAGAAGAGTTCCAGGTTCATTATTATATGTTTCCCAATTAGGAAATCGAAAACTAGCCAATGGTAGTATTGTAAATTGATTTTCTGAAAAGAAAAAAACGATTACCATTAACATAGTCAACACACAACCATGGCTTCCATTACCTCAATTGTTAAGGCAGCTGACTTCATCTTGTCTAGACCTACGTTATCCAAGATTGTTTCCCCAGTAGCAAAGACTTTTGTTGCTTACTCTGGTTACAGAGAAATGGGCTTGAAGTAAGTACTAAATCATCTAACGAACCAGCAAACTGGACCTTATGAGGAGTTGAATTTAATGACTACCAGGATAATCGTATCATGAGGTGTGCTTTTTCTACACAACACGCCCTTTATTTCCTTCTAAAATGCTTTGGATATGAGATCTTTCAGTCAGGCAAAATGTTTGCTGGTTTTAATTGCAGATCTTTAAACCAGATCATAAGTACATTGAAACTAAAAGGTTTGCTGTATCTTGCAAGAATTTTTGGATTTGAACTAACAATACAGGTTTAACGATTTGATTGCCGAAGAAAACCCAATCGTGCAAAAGGCTATTTCCAGATTGCCAGAAGATGAAGGTTATGCCAGAGTCTACAGAAATATCACTGCTCACCAATGTGCCTTGTCTCACCAGTTATTGCCACCAAGTAAGGCTGTTAAGCCTGAAGAAGACACCCACTATTTAATCCCATACATCTTAGAGGCCGAAAAAGAAGCATTCGAAAAGGCCGAATTGGACAACATCCAAGTTTAAACCAAGCAAAGAACTTGATTATATCTATTTAGTTAGTTTTGATATCAGGTTACTGGTCATATTTGATATTCTTATGAACAGAAAAAAGGATAAATAAGGCTAATAAACAATGTATAAAGCGGCTTCTCGTGTAGAGAATTGGATAAGGATAAAAATTAAATTTAAAGAAGGAAATATGTACACATTAATTATTCTGTTTGTTATGTCGAGTCTATAAAGGATTTAATACAGCAGGAAAGAAGAGTATACTCTCTTTGAGTTAAATGAAACATGCAAACAGGAGGTTGGCTCTGGAACCACAGCTCTACATACCAACCTTGAACTTTCTCAATTGTTCCAATGCCAAAAAGGTGACAATTGTGTGAGGTCCTAATCTGATGAAAGATGGTAACCAACCTCTGAACATGAATCCAACACCCTCGGCCTTTACGGCTGCCATTAATATACTGACAGCACCTCCACTGGCAGATCCCTTTGCATTCATTATTCTAGTTTTAACCACATCTGCTGGAGAACAAACTGTAGTAGCCACCAAGCCTGCTAAAAGAGAAGCACTGAAATGAGTAGACTTCTTAGAAGGATCTAAGGAAATAGTCTCTACCAATAGACTCTTGGCAATATCATATGTTACGACTTGAGAAGCAGTCATCAAAACCCCACGAACCAAGTTTGGGGTTAAGCCTCTGAATAAAGACGAGACGCTTTCTTCTCTGCAAATACGCCAAATACCATCAAATGCATTTCTATAGTTTCTTCTTTGTTCGATTGGCAATGTGGAGTCGTTCTGCATTCTGATATTGACCACGTCTGAAGGGTTTCCAACCAAACCACCCAAACCACCGGCAATCATTGACATTGGCAACAAAACTGCTGTCGTTGGTTTGGAATTGTGAGTCTTTTCTATGTATGTGTCTTTCAAAAACTCATAAATACCAAATCTGGCAGTTGAATACGTTGCTTGTCTCAAGAGCGATGCAGTTAAACCCGAATAGATTTTAAACACGCCTTCCTTTGTTATAATTTGAAAGATCATCGAGCCCAAAGATTGACCTGGAGTTTTGGCTGTTTGCAAACGTACCTTTGCCAAATCCAAGGGATGGGTAACTAAACAAGCAGTCATACTTGCTGCACCACCATACCAAAATCTTTTCTGTTAGTATATGTTTCAAGTTGAGAGATTGTAACAGAAAGAAACAAAACAAAATTGTCCAATACATACGGATAGTTAACCTTTTTTGATACTGTCGACATGCTGTAATTCCTACTGAAAGAATTCTGTCTATCTAACAACAAAGATACAATTGAGAAAAGGAGATGACGCCTTGTTTTATAGTTCCTGCGGTTGATCGAAAATCGATATGGCTAAAAAAATTTTGCGATGCTATGTTGAGATACAAACTTTCAATTGACAAACGGAAAATCCCTCATATAACAATACTTCGTATTGAATGAGAGTCGACACAACTCGGTATCTTAGGAAGCCTTTTAATGCTATATATATACTACAATAATTTTAGTTGGGTAGAGGCTACCGATCACAAATATCGGCGAAAATCGGAACGACTAAATGCGCGCAACTCCGACCTGTCAATAAATAAGCGCTCTTCGTAAAAATCCAGACTATTCAACGGGTAGAGTTACCTGTTCTAACTTCAGCTATACTATTCTCTAGATCTATAGTGGTATACAGAGACTCAGAAAACTATGTAAAGTGTTAGCTAAGATTGGAAACAAAATAATTTGGTCCCATCTCAACATAGACAGGACTTCATACCCCTCTTTTCCCCTCTTTCGTTTTGATATTTTCATTTTTTTTTGGTTTTACTTCTTTGTTTCCTTGATCTTCGTTGTTTAACATTGAACCCAAAGTTATATTTAAAGTTCTCTTTCTAAATTCAGCAGGAAACTTTTGGGAGATAAGAAATGGAAAAGGATTAGTTGAAAGAATCAGTCGATAATAACATTCAATTTCTGGCATTGAAAATATGTACTAGTTTTTTTATCACAAATGATTGTTACTGAATCAGTACTTGTTACGATCTTTCCTAAGATTGCGTTGTTTTTTAGACACTTATTAGAATTACTGCTACACCAATGTAAATTGATAGTGAAACGTACTACTTAACCCAACAACCGTAAAAAAGCGTTCGGAAGAAATCCGGGATAGAATAATTAGACATACAATTATATCTACCATTGCGAGTAGAAAATTTCTACCAAAATATAACTACAGGATATATGTGAATCCCGGAATACGGTAATCAGCTGAAGATAAACGAAATTGACACTATTTTGAATTAGTTACAGTTTATTCCAGCTGTGAAATACGTGTGTATATCGCGTCGTAGTAAACACATTTTCCTGCTAATGTAATTTTCAAGAACTCGAGTGCATAAACTTTTATTCATCATCCATACTTGCTACACAGGAACCTCAGAAAACTGACCAAGCAGAATATGTTGACATGACAAAGCTTCTGGAATGAGTGAATATGCTACGCTTCAATACCAAAGTTAAAGAATTGATATGAATTTTTTTTTGTAAAATAACAAGCACCGTGTAAATTAATAAATGAAGGGTGTCTAGAAAAATACCAAAAGAAAAAGCCTAAACAGCAACAGTAAAGTCAAAATTGTGGCAGAGATATTGGTAATCTGAACTACTACAATCCGGGGATCCAGTAAAATCCATTCAAAGAGACTCAACTTAAGACTAGAATTTGTACCTATCAATCTTTTTTGGAGTTGTAATTGTATGTTTGCCTTTTGATACAATAAGTAGCTCAAACAAATACATTGGTTTAAATCATCCGGTACAAGATACCCAAGATTGTGATAAGGTGGTTCTAGAGAAAGTTATCGTTTAAAATAAACTATTCTATTTGTTTGCCACTTATTAAGTTCTAATGACTATTAGAGAGATTTGCAACAATAAAATATCACGTTCAAAATTACGGTAAAACAAAGTTAGTATATTTCAGAGGATGCGCCTTGTCAGATGTACGCAATTCATTAATCACAATGTTTTTGTAAGGAGTAATAAATAAAATTACTACCAAAATATTATCCAATAATTTGAAGAACACCCAAAGAAGTATATAGAAGAACACAATAGTGGAATATGGAAAATTGGCTCATCGCCTGAAGTCATACACACCAACACTCGTACATTATATAATGTTAAAAATAACTTTCTGCTAGCCAAAATAAATATGAAGATTAGCCCTGTGTAATTCAAGAGTCTTTCTCAAATACTTTTCAATATATTTTACTGTCTAAAAAAAATGGAGCAAACCCAATTAAAAGAGAATCGAGGAAACTAAGAATAATCAATCCATTGAACACTAATTTAGATTTTGATTGTATATGATTATTTATGTTATTTTCAATTAATCCATCAGGCTCTTTTTGTGCAAGTTAAATAATCTTTCTATTCACCATTGGACAGATCCACACTTTTATCTATGGTATCACTAATAATCTCTTCAATTCAAAAACTTCTAATATTTTTACAAAAAAAACAAGCCTGGCACATTTTTTCATAATAGCGTGGTGTCAACATATCTTTATGTTGAAGCTGATTTACTCGCTATTACCTCCCATTGATATTTAAGGGTTATCAAGATATTACGTTTTAACCAAAATATAAATATTTGAATTACAAACTAAGGATTATATATAATGATGTCAATATATACTTTAAGGATTCAGGAGGTCATAAAGTATTAGAATAATATAAAATTTGTTGGTTTAATTATGAACATACAATTAAAATTAATCAGATGTTTGCTGATATGAATAAGCCAAAATGACAAAAATGTGATTTTAATTAATGCATTGGATTTGAATTCTGGGATCTTAAACTCTAAAACAATTCACTTGCAATGTCAAAGCAACATAAATTCTAAAACATTCATAGCTGTGTAATTAACTTAACTATAGATTCGATAAGAGCAATAATTTCCTCAGTTGACTTTTTGTGACTATCAAATACATACAAATCCAAGACTAAGGGTGATACTGGCCAATAAATAAACATATGGTATTGGCAAACAATAAATAAACAATTGGAACTATTGAAATCTGCAATCAAAGTAATCCATATATAAGTGGACATACACTGGTAGATGATATTGAGAAGCTTAGACTCCTACAGCGTGACAGTCATGTTTACAGAGAGGACCTATGAATATGACATTGTATAACACTGAACAAAAGGATTACCTTTCCCAAGTTAAAAACAGAATTAAACAGAAAATTCTTGCAACCATTATCAAAGATAGTTCAAAAGAAGGGCCAGCCCAAAAAATAATCTTTTCTTGTTTTTGTAAAATTTTGTAAACTTGCAAGAATTTTGCTTCTTAACCAGTATTTTCTATTTAGACAATAGAAATAATTATCTATATTACACCAGCCTTCGCATGTTTAGTACACTTATATTATCATATTGTTGCATTCATATAGCAAGTAAATTGTCACTCAAGTACTTACGGATCCCAACAAAACACGATAATAGTATAAAATTCTGTAATTATTTTACACTTGTTTGAACATGTAGAAGTTTAGAATCTAACTTCTCCTGGTAAGCAGCTTGGCTGTCCTCAGAAATAGGTAACATGGTGAGTTATTGTACTGGATAGTTTTAATCTAATAATTATAAATATAAACCTTGGTCCCTAGGCACTTGAGAAACTTAGCTACCCTATTTATTGCCCAGGATTTAGAAGCCACAACAAGCACTTTAAAATGTGTAATAAGGCAATCTTAATATAATTTACAGGGACTAGTTATTATGTGTGTTTTGTTTGATTATTTTCTAGTGTGATAGAAAATGTGGCAAGACCACATTCCCTATTGCAACAGAATAACATATCCATTTCAAATAATATCAAATTCGGACCTCCAAATACAATTTGTTTGACACTTTAACCAGTAGGTCTTTTTCTCTATCGTCTATAAGGTCTACGGGTGAGCATCTATTTTAAGAAACTGCAACATTAGTCTACAAGATGGACCGCCAAAGATTGAGAAATTACTTAACAGAAGAAGGAAATCCAAAGCGACTAATATTTAGCCACAAAAGACTTCGAAACCATCTTACACATATAGCCATCTTGTCTCGCTAATGCAATATTTCACAGACAAATACATCGCTCATGTTGAATCCTAATTTTCACATAAGTTAATCAGCTTTACGATATAGGTCATTACAATCTTAATCATAACTAATGTCTAACATAATAACCAACAACTTATGAACGGATACGGAATGAGAACTAAACATAAATAAGAAATATAACTGAACATAAACTATAAAGTTATCATTAAATATGACATTTTACGAAACCTAAACAAAAATTAATCCGATAAAAATAGATTATACAATTCCATTGACAACAGAAACTCCAATGATTACGTGTGCCGGGTTCTTTGACGATTGCATTAATATTGGTGGAGATTTGACATTCATATTTATACATATAGTTACTTCGTCAACCACGCAAGCCAGCATGTTGTA